>LPNX010614323.1:10358-265778 GCA_001517045.1 Pseudotsuga menziesii | reverse complement strand
ATATATATATATATATATATATATATATATATATATGAAATTAGGAAACATAATACAACAAATGAGATGCCACAACTACATTAGAAAAAAAAACAGTTGTAGACACAAAAAAACCTGGAATAATCATCAGCAACATTATGTGCTCCCTCTTTATTGACAACCATGGAGGAATGTTATTGATGATAACAAAAATAGGCCACACTGTGTGAATGGATTTCATCTGTGCAAATGGATTAACATCATGTTTTGCCAAAGAAATACTAAGATTATGTGGTTCTTCTTTAAAGTGAGACCACTTTTCCTCCATATCTCTAAAAGTAGAACCATCTGCAGGCATTCGGATAACATCATCTTGACTTCTGTTCTTGGCATGGTAATCCATAAATTACACTATGTTTTTGCACTTGAACAGTCATTGCAAATGTGGAATGATGGGAATATAACGAAGAACCTTCTGAGAAACGTTTTTTGTTACTTTATCTGTTCGATAACTACTTACATGACATTTCGAACATTCTTTTACAAATTCATATTGATTATAATATATAACATGATCGTCGGGGAATGCATGAATTGCTTCATAATGCATTCCAATCTCTTTCATGATGGAAGATAAATCTCGATATGTGCGAGGTAAAATATTTGATGGTGGTAACAAAAATTCAGCTATCAAGCTACAGAAATATGTATATGTATACATACATACATACATACATACATACATACATACATACATAGTTAATTTAATAAATAAATAATATTAACGAAACACTCTTCATCTATATGATGATCAATAATGAGTTAACAATATAATTATTAGAGGAATACATATAAGCTTTATCACAATCCTATATATGTGATGGATTATTTTACATACCTTAGCATCGGTGTGATTGCAATGTTTGAAATACCATTCATAACCTTCAAGTTCATTATCAACAATACAACAGAGAGAATATTTGTTTTGAACCTTCATAAAGGGGTTCATATTCCTTATGGAGAAGAGGTATATCATGAACATCATTAAAGTCATCATCATTTTCATTATCATCGTCATCGTCATCATCCATTCTAACATTAAATGAATAATGGATCAATTTATTTGTACCATCATATTCAATTACGTTATCAGTATGATCATCTTGTTCAATATGATCATTCACTTGTTCTCCATTAAACATAGACGCTCCATGATCTTGATCAAGAACTTGTTCTGAAAGCACTTCCTTTGGACAATATGTTGTAGGGTGTCTTTCCTTTATAAATACATGGATACATCAATAGATATACATTAATATAGGAAATATTAAAATAATACATACATTTACCAAAGCAAAGAATATAAAAAACTTTATAATGCTAAACCTACAAATGGACGATATTCATTACCCCCCTCAGCGTGTCCATGTTCCCTACAATGTTTTGTGGCTGTTGAGATCAATATTCTTCTCCTCTTAAACCCCCTACATTGAGTACATGGACAATAACATTTTCCATCACCCCTTCGTTTTGTTGCATCCCATAGTCTAGCAAGCAATTATCGATTGTTTTCGTTTGGATCAGGAATATTTCTATTTGACATTTTGTCACAAAATTTGTGAATGAATACTATCGACAATATTAAAAAATCAAGTTCCACGCATCACAATTCTCTCAAACGGAGGTTTGTCAAAGAATAAAAAAATCCTGGCAAACTATCTGTTGAAGAAAAAAAAACTCACGCAACCACCCGTTGAAGAATAAAACAATTCCTGAAACCGTCCATCGAGGAATAAATAATTTTTGCGAACCGTCCATCGCTTATACAACAAACATGTTAGAATGTTTAAAAATTTTTAAATTTATAATTGCACAGTCGTCTAATATTCGATGACATAAACATAGTTACCGTTGGAAATATTGGACAAACAATTTGAAATATGACATTATTTTATTTCAAAAAAAACCCAAACACGTCGAAAATCCAACACCATTGTGTTGGATATGCGATCAGATATCTGTCGCATTATCGACACATGCTTGTTGGATATTTGATGACATATCCGTCGAAAAACCTACGATCTAGTGTCAAAAATCTGATGATATAGCTCTCACATTTTCTGACGACATCTCCGTCAAAAAACCTGCGCCTATGACGTCGAAAATTTGACGGTGCTAAAATAATTCAAAAAGTTCAGTACTTTTCATCATTGCTGCCCGACACATCCGTATGATACATCGGATGTCGTTAGATTTCGGGTTTAAATCCTGTTGTGTAGGGGTTTAACAGAGAAACCCTAATTTTTCAACTTAGGTATCTTTCATATATTATTGGATTGAAATATGTGCCTCCTTAAGGTGAGTTGAGCAACATACTTATTTTTCATAAATTGTTGACACAACTGCAAAATATATGATGCCCTAGTTTACTCCGGTAGCAGTGTTAGGTACAAAATTGAAAATCCACATAATGAGAAACTTCTTCCATAGAAATATGTGCCCTCCTAAGGCTAGTTTGAGTCCTCCTTTTTCAATTGATCAATGGAGGGAATTGGCCAAAACATGAAGCCCTAGTTTTCTCCAATTTCTTCTACATAATTGCCTAATATTATTTCACTATATCTCCAAAATTCATGTTCCTCCGGGTCTAAAAATTCATCCTGAGATAGCCTGATCTGGTTTCTTTCCAACCCCAAATTTTAGAGCATAATTTGATTCACCAAGTGGGACTTATACGAATTTTCTCAAGGTGACTTGTTTGAGGACTATTCAGCATAACGAACTTGTATGGACTACCATGTGTCACTATTTCACCTTCAAGGTCTAAAACTTGGACCAGAGAAACTAAATTCCTTACAGTATTTGTATAATCTTGAGAATTATTTGGACCTTCCTATCCCAATATAACAATTCTCCCTAGTTGTCATGTTTGAGACTCAATTATGGAGGAGGCTGGAACCCTGATTTGGAGGAGTCATATATCCTAAAGTATAGCGAATATGTAGCTGAAATTTGTACACAAGGTAAAACAATATTTCATATTTGTCCTATAAAAGTTTCATCTTTTGATACTTCTCCAATATCAAGTTATAGCAAAATTTCCAATATGACTAGATTTTTCCTTCTAGGGGTTTCAAGCATGAAACCCTAATCTCTAGTAGATGCAGTTATAGCAGTGTTTCGACTACACAATGAATTATTTCATGGTGGCTCTGATTCCATGGTAATATTTCAATGGCTATACAATATCTAAATACATTTAGCATCATACCATCATAACCATATACAAAAGGATCACTGAAAGAAAGACAAGCACAACCACACAAAAGAACACATAGATTTTTCCTAGGAAACCCTCATGGGGAAGAAAACTGAGAAAAAATTCCTTGATATATAATTCAACCAAGTATAGTGTAATATCCAAATAATAATATTTATAACACCCCGAGAATAATACTGGACTACTTCCTCTCTCCTATATGGACTGCTCCTTCTCTCTCTAGCGCAAGTGCTTGAGTATTATTGTTTCCCAAATGAGGGAGGTGTCTCTCTTATATATAATTATCATATGAGAGTCCTAATAACCCAAATGGGCCGAATTCTCCTTGCTTTCAGGGCTGAGATGCCTTGAGAGAGTCAAAAAACATTTTAATAATTCTTTTGTGGGTACTACTGACCCAACTTACAATGAAGGTTATACCTCAATATTTTACATGACCAATTACATCAATGACATCCCTAATCGGAGGAACAACATCTACAAAAGGGTTAATAACAATAATAATACAAAATATAATATCTTCCATAGTTATATTTCTTTAACATTCCTTCTATTTTTTGCAGGAATTTTCTTCCTTCTTGTTCTTTCTCTTCTTGGCATAAGTTGTTAGGGTTTGATTTTCATATTCATCCATCTCTTCTTCTTTTGTCATCAATCAAGCTTCTTCTTCTGTGCATTCCTTCATAGGTGATATTCCTTCTAGAACAACTCCATTGAATGAACTTTTAATGCCATTCAAAGTTGTAATATATGATTTTTCTTCTTTGACATTGTCTTCAATGGCTTCTACTTTCTCCTTGAGCTGAGGCCTCATTGTGAAGTAAAATTGAATGTTTTACGACATTTGCATATTCACATCCTTGAGTTGATTTATCAAGGTCACATTTGTAAAAGATGTTCATTACATAGAATATATCCTTGGGAGTCTTCAAGGATGATACATGTGATATCCAATGGAGACGGAAATACTCATCTTGGTTTTGAGTAGGTCGTTTTTGTGCTTTGTTTTGACTTCATCTCCCTTTGGATCTGCAACATCTTCTTAAACATATTTCTCCATGTCATTCTTCTTCAAGTATGAGAAACAATTTGTACTTCCATGCTTATACGTTCTTGACTCTTGATCCTCAAGCTTGGTATTGTTTTTCGTCATGATAAAAATGAGAACTTCAAATGGAAATAGAGAGCGTATAACTTCCAATGAGATTGATTGAACTTGATTCTTGGTTGAAATATCTTCTGGAAGACTACTTCTGGTGGACCTAGGGTTTGAAAAATAAACCCTATTTTTTAACTTAATTATATTTCATATATGATTGGATAGAAATATGGGCCTCCTCAAGGTGAGCTGAGCAACATACTTATTTTCCCAAAACCGTGGATGAAACTGCAGAATATTTAATGCCCTAGATTTCTCTGGAAGTAGTGTTAGGTCAAAAATTGAAAATCCACAAAATAATAAACTTATTACATAGACATATGCTCCCTCCTAGGGATAATATTATAGTCCTCATTTTTGAACTGATCGGTGGAGGGAAGTTCCTGGAACAGGAAGCCCTAGTTTTCTCCAATTTCTTCTACATAATTATCTGATCTTCATTCCACAATATCTCCTAAATTACTACTCCTTAATGTATGAAAAATTGTCCTAAGATATCTTGGTTTGTCTTATTTCGAACCCCATAGGTTAGAGAAGAATTGGATTCACCAAGTGGAACTTATGTGAAGTTTCCCAAGGTGACATTTTTTAGTATTGTTCAGGATAGAGAACTTGTACGACCTTCCACATTTCATTTTTTTACCTTAGTATTCTGAAAATAGGACCATAGAAACTAAATTTCGTTCCCTATATGAAACATCTTGCTAAATTTAATTTCAGCCTTCATAGACCAAGATATAGTAATTCTTCCTAGGTGACTTGTTCAAGGATGAATTCTAGGAGAGGATGGAACCCTGAGTTGGAGGAATCATATCTCCTAAATTATAGAGAATATCATGTTGAAATTATCACATAAGGTACATCCATATTTCATATTCATCCTATAAATTTTTTGGCACTTGATCCTTTTCCAAACTTGAGTTATAGCGAAAGTTTCAAGATGACTAGAATTTTTCTTCTAGGCTTTTTAAAGCATGAAACCCTAATCTCCAGTAGCTGCAGGTGTAGTAGTGTTTCAGATGCACAAAGACTTATTTTAGGGTGGCTACGATACCATGTTTTGTTTTTAATGGTTATACAATATATAAAAACATTTATCATCATAAACATAAGTAAAGGATAACTGAAAGAAAGACAAGCACAACAACACAAAACAACACATAGATTTATCCTAAGAAACCCTCACGGGGGAGAAAACCTAGCAAAAAATTCCTCTATATATAATTCTACCAAGTATAGTGCAAAAACCCAACAAGAAGAATAGTTTCTCTTATTCCATAGTATACTCTCTCTCTCGCGTGCGCACAATGCTTGAGTGTAAGGTGTGTGACAATGATAGAGGCACTTCACCTATTTATATTCATTAGGTGAGTGACTCAAATAAATAACTAGGTCTTCACCTATTTATATTCATTAGGTGAGTGACTTCACAACACTACTAAATTATCACACAGGAAGAAGAACAAATAAGCTAGAAATAAAAGAAAACTAGAGTAAGGATATTATACAAGACAACTCAAAATTCAATATTTATCATTTGATGAAAGGAGATAGTAGCCCAATCTTGGGAGATGGAGGGAGAATTAAGTTGGGATAAAAATTCAATAAAAAACTTTCATTATGTTGTCCATTCGGATCTGGTCTAGTGGAAAGTTGGATAACTTGCCATCACAATGACCCATGTTCAAAATCTAATGAACATGAGTATTAAGTCTTTCCAAGATGTGAGGCCATGTTAATGTAATAAAAATTGGCTCAATTCTAATGTTGAGGTGTTTTTAATGTTGGTCCCCATCTTAATGTAGTATTTGTCGATGAGGCCGGATGCAAGTTCTGAATGACTATGATATAATAGATACCCAGTATTCATAGATTCATAGCCAAAAGGTTAGCATGTTGTAAAAGATAATATTGTAAGGAGACATGTACCATCTCTATTTAAAAGAAAATACTGACCAAAATATATAAATAAACTTTAATGAAAATAAATTCAAGCATGTGAACATAGAGGTAAATCAACTGGATGAAGATAGAGGTTTCTTCACTTTATACATCAAGGCCAACCAATGTAATGATGTTTTTCTATTTTTATCTGCAATAAAATAGGTTTCCACCCTCCCAAAACATTAATAGAAATAGTGGTGATTACATATTTGATGGATAATATTCCAAACCTCCCTTGTACCAAGTAAAGCAAACTTGACAAGACAAATCAGCGTGGAGGATAAAGGGAAAGGGAGAATAAATTTGTTCTTGCCTCATCAATCCATCATGGATTTTCAAAGAGGTAAAACTTAGAAATGTGAGTGGAAAAGAATGGATTTCTAGGTGCAAGGGAGACAAATCCAAAGAATACAGAAAAGGCCAAGGAAAGGAGAGGAATTAAGGCGAAGTAAATCCCCTATGCTTGAGTTTAAGCAAAGGGAATTTCTATGAGAGGGATGGAAATTTTGAAAGGGGAATTATAATGCTATCTATGTTTTTTTAGTTTTAAATATGGAATAGACTTATATATGATAGATCACAAGGACATTAAATCATTGATAAGTCCCTTGAATGTTCTTAAAGTAATCGTATTTAAAAGGGAGCATTATTGGTATCTATTGATATACGAGGAAGTGAAGGATTTTAATTCATTTCCCGTTCTCTAAGGCTCTTCCCCTTAGAGTGTAAAAGTTCAAAATTTTCATCATAGAAAGTTTCCAAACACTCCTTACATTGGGACATATGAGATATTTCTCCCTTATATGGTGGATCTTAGAGGGATTAACAGTGTAAGTATGACAATGTTTCTCAATCCAACATTAAGGAAGGTTGCGGCAAAAATGATAATAATAAATAATTTAAACAACTAAGAAAAACATAAAACATAGGTATGACCCTTATGGGTGTGATGACACCCTGTGCATATGTTGCAAGAGGAAATATTGATGTAAAAGGCTCTAATACATTAGAATTTCATGCCCCTTGGGTTAAAGGTAAATAAACGAAAGAGCTAGTAATAGGAGGGTTTTTACAAGGCATTCTAAACATTACAAGCACATAATTTTCTTATTATATGGTTGTATGTGTCATGGAATGTAATGAAAAATTTGATGGGAAATCAATATTGTTTTATTTTAAGTGAGGATGCAATCTTAGTTTATTTTATCTCCTTATTGCGCATCTATAGAGATTTTTAATGCAAAATAACATTCACTCTTAAAGGATAGTCTTGCCTTGTAGGAAGGAATTCTGGTCATTCAAGAATTAGCAGAGACTCACCTAAAACTAGTTTCCCTCTCCTATGAATATTGAGAAGGGTTGCTATAGGTTGGCTAGGAATATTGAATGTAGGTTAGTGAAGTATTCTACAACTGAAGCTATATCCTAATCTCCTATTTATATGGGGTTGATGAATCACAATCGACAAAAAAGATCAATTATCATGATAATCCTAAGATCTTAACCCTTTTTTCATGGAGTTTGAGAAGGCGAGGAAGGGAGGAGAAAACCTCTTATAGCCTTGAAGATTGATGGAGTTCCTTGATGGTTTTCCTTGCAGATCCTTGAATCTCCTTCACACATGCAAATATCACTACAAAATACTTCCTACTATCCTAACAAAATATCTTTAACAAATATAGGTTATATCTAATTACCTACCAATTCTACATCAACATAAAACTTGAAAGGAAAACATTGAACAAGAATTGGGAAGAAAAATGAATTGATTCATAATAGATAAACATGAAGAAATACTTACAACACTTGAAGATATCTTACTTCTCCATATCCTAGACCTACTCCTCTACCATCCATGCCTTTGATTCCCAAGAACCTTTGTAGTGGAAAAGTAATTTCTAGCCCTCAATTCCTCTAGCATGCCTTTACGCTCAAATTTATCTCCTCTAAATCACCTCATATTCCTTATTTATATAGAATTGGGGTTTCTGCACCCAATCACTTAACCATGAATCTGGGATTAATATTTTTGAATATTTTTGTATTATTTTCTTTTAAAGAAACCCACTTTACCTAGTTTTAGCCATCAAACATGATTTTCAGTATTTCTAGGACAATTAATACCCATGTTAGGCATTTTTTCCATTTTATGAGTTATAGGAACTGCGTTTTGGCCCTTAAGTGGTCATGGAATTGGCCTCTTTAGAGCCACCTTTAACTTTAAAAATTTATTCCTTTATGGAAGTAGTGGTAAAATGAGATATTGAAGCTCTCAATTGTTCCAAAATTTTGATCTGCATGTTGCGGGAAAAATAGAAATATGTTTTTAGACCAACACTCTCAAGGGTGTTAATTTTATTGTTAACAGACTCCCCCTAATGTGTGAGGTATAAATATATGCAGAGGGATGAAATACATTGATTTCATTCTAATACTCTTCATATTGATTCTCTTTATTGACCACGACAGGATGGTAAAGGAGTATGATCTTGAGCGTAGGAGTTTGAAAAGCACTTGCAAGTCAAACAAGGTAATAACCCAAATATAAAATATCTTTTTGAGGCAGGTATACCCATGCTCAGTAGTAAAAAATCATGGCCACTATTGGTAGGTGATATGGATGCACATGATGCACAAGAAACCAAATTCAAAGGAGAGTGCGCAAGGTTAAGAAGTCAACAAGGGTCGGCTTGGTCATGACTTTGTAGTTTTTGGTCCGAGTTAGTTAGAAAGTAGTTAGAAGTGGACCATTTCGTAAAGGCATAAGCCTATATAAAGACTTAGGAACTATAGTAGAAGGATATCTAGAAATCAATTCATTGTCAAACATATTATGCTTTTGGCATCTATTGTTCTCTCTGGCGAGCGGTTTTGATTGTGAACTTGGAAATGTATGTTGGAAACATGTTTTGACGCACGGAGTAATATGACATGTGTAGATGATATTGGGAACTCTGTGTCTTATGTTTTTCTATTTTTATGGTTTTAATGATGCGATTTGAATGAGAAAATGTTGTAGCATAATTTTTATTTATGAATGATGAGATGCCTTTGCATAATGAATGGTTTCATACTTGTCGAACTCTTTGTGGAATAAATAATATGATGTGATAACTAGATCTGATCTGAATATGTTTTGATGCAATTGAATATGAATGATTGATGTTAAAACCTCACTTGGATCTCTGGTTAACACTGTGATAGAGAGAAAGTAAGTTTGTAAATACTCCTCCTTACTATGGAAACTTGGTTCATGCAGCTCTCCCTCGAACATCTCGGGTGAGACCTCATCTTCTTCGTAGGTGTTGCTATACAGGGTAAAACATGTCTTGACCGATGCTTAGGGAGATTCTGGTGAAAAGGGGTGTCAACAGTGTGTGAACCCCTGTCAACATATCTGTGTCAACAAATGGTTCCGTTTTTGGGACCTTAGTGTGAGGAAGAGGAGGATATGCTTTGGAATCCAACGAAACCGGAGATTCAGGATTGGTTCGATTAGAAGGCTCGAGAATTCGCAGTAGAAGAAAATCCAAGTTCTAGAATAATGACAGAAGAGTGGTTGGGAAGGCATATATATATCTATTTTGATATACATGAATATTTCTTCATTGAGTTTTTGATTATCTTATATGAGTGGTTGGCACAGCTGACCTATCGAAAAACAAAATTTTATAGAGGAGAACCTACTTACTAGACCCTCGAGCTGATCCAACAACTGAAGGAGGTAGACAACAGGGTGTCAAGGGTTGTCAAAGTGTGGCTCAATAACATTTTGGAAGGATATATAATTGATTTTGCAGTTGACACAGTCAAATCCTATAGCGATGCAAAAAGGGAATTCTTCCGAGGACCAAGAGGTAGGTTTCCATTGTCTTTGTAATTGTGGATTAAGATGCTTATCTGTGAAAAGGGTATATTGAAAATGAACTCCAACGAGTAAATATCTAGTGTGCAGAGGTTATGGGTACTGTGGAGACAAGGTTTGGATGGAATGATACGAGGTAGATAGATGGTATTTTTGACAAAAATGTAAGGGAATTCAAGGAAGGGTGTGGTCTTCTACAAAATGGGGTAAGGTTTTGGCAAGAGAAGAGGTCAAAAACTGAGGAGAGTTATGTTGCGACCGGAACAAGAAGATAGAAGAGAATATCACAAGGGACTAAGTGACCCTACAACAAAAAAGGAGATGACCAACCTATTCCTGAGTCCGAGAAAGGACCAACCCAAATCAACAATGTGCCTACACCTCCGTGCACTGCTCCACATTCAGGAAGAAACACAGGACATCATAAGAATTCTTGCTGTGTCATCAACATAATAATAGTAGTAGATCAACGAACATAGGAAGAAGGCCTAGGATAGCAAGAGAAGATGTGAAATTACCGTTGTTCCATGGGAACGGAATTGAGGATCCCAAGCAATATTGGTTTCTTTGAGAAGAAGTATGGACTATGAAGCAAGTCCAAGACGAAGACATTAAGAAGGGTCAATTGGTGACAACTTTTTGAGGTCACACATTATATCGGTATATGAAGTTTGTACAAGTTGAGGCAAGGAATCAATAGAAGAATATAGTGGAGATTAGAACTGGATTGATTAAGGAATTCTGGAAACCTAAATTTGAGTCGTAGTATATCATAGAATTGAAAGAAATCAAGCAATATACAAATGAGTTGGTATCGAATTTTTATCAACGATTCAAGATGTTGATGGTGAAAGTCAGTTTCGGAATGAGCAATGTACAACACAAAGAATGGTTCATTACAACACTATTCCCACATATAAGAATTTCATTGATGCAACATAAGATTGTGGCATAGAGCGAGGCTCTAGAGATTGCAATGAAGTTGGAAGATTCACCCGTTGATGAAACTGGAGTTGAGATGAATCAGATTCGATCGCAACTGGAAAATATGATGATTCAATTGCAAGATATCAAGAAGGGAAAATAAATTCATGGAGAAGTATGGTGTACCTGATGCCACACGAAAGGACATCATAAAGATCAACTCTAGGACTTCTGCAATTACTTATTTTCAGGCTCTTTAAATCGATTGATTCAAGGTGTCTTACCATGGTGTCAAATCTGTCAAACGTATGGACATCGACATGAGGAATTTGTGTATCTCCAAAAGGTAGTATGGAAACCTGCAAACTTGTTATGTAATTTTTTTCGTTTTGTTGGTCATGAAGAAAAGGATTGTCAAGCATATGAACTAATCAAAGAAAGGACAAGGCATATGTACTACATGAAGGGAGAAGAACATTGATCGATGGAAAGGCCGCTACCGCAGAAACCACCACATTTTGTGAAAATTCCATCACATTTGCTATATAATTAGATGTAGTATGCTCCATAGTAGCCACAATATACTAAGTTGTAGTATATTCAACCGCAATATGTTCAACTATGGCCAAATCCACCGCAACAACATCAGTTTAATCAACCATAGTATCAGCAACAAGGAGGCTTTTGTGAAGGATTTCGAGGGGGAAGAAATGGAGGTTTAAGGTTGAGAAGGAGGATGAGGTCATGGACCTGTGAAATGATACAATTGTGGAGTGTTGGGGAATTATCAACGAGATTTACCAAACCTATAGTCACAATGTACCTACTGTATTGTCGCAGATCACAGTGTTGAATATTGTCCACAACTGATTGCAAAATGACAAGTGAATTACTTTTTTCCACCGCAGAACCAGAATCAAAATGTGAACCAGAATGTGAACCAGCCTGTGAATCAACCACAAAATAAGAATGAAGGTCCAACAGTCGGAAAGATTTCAACAGAACCCAGAAATCAACTTGCGGATGTTATATTCATTACTCGCGAAGGTGCGACAACAGGGTATGATGGAACATTCCCATAGGTTTGATTGGAGGCTCATAAAAGGGTGCAATTTGATGTGGATGCTAAGAGGGATATGTTCTTTGATGCAAGATACACCATAAAAAGGGATACAAGTAAGTTTCCTATCTATGAAATGTCACATGTTTTTTATTAAACACTTGTAGTAGAACCATCACAAAAGCATGGCACATTGCAAAGTTTCTTCGAGTTGTATATCTCACTAGCAAAAGATCTTGATGCGATAGATGAGTTCATAAATATGTTATATCGACCAGAGAAAGGTCGACAGGACTCCACTGTGAATGCCTTGCACAATAATAAAACCAGAAAGGAGATGAGGATGAATGCCCAAATTGGTGACTACAATGTGGACTCGGTTATTCTGGATCTGGGCTTGGATGTCAACATTTTGACGAAGCAGACGTGGGAGAATATGGGAAAGCCACAGTTGATTTGGTCCCCTATGCAACTGTGACAATCGAATCAGGCCAGATTTTCGCCAATTGGGAGATTACCACTCTTAATGGTGGAAGTCGAGGGCATGAAGACCTATGTGTATTTTGATGTAGTCGAAATCGTTGACGAAGGAAGCTCATATCCCTCACTACTAGGGATTGGGTGGGATAATGACAACCTAGCGATGATCAAATTCAAGAAGTGAGTGATGAATTTTGAGAACCGCGACATAAGAGTCATAGCTCCATTGGATCCGAGTGAAGGAAGAATATATGTCAAACCAGTTAAGGAAGAAGTTTTAGGAGAATGGGACCATAAATACAACATTTTAGAGGATTATGTCCATCCTACTGTAGATAGAGAGATGGGATGGTGAATTTTGAACTTTGCATCTTTGGATTTTGACGATGCACTAGAAAATTGGCAGAATCGACTACATGAAGTATCCATAAAGATGTGTGGATGGGTCACTCAGTCGCTATGTTGGGTCACAATGGAGGTTGTTGAATTTTCGACGTATGAAGGGCTACCTCATTTTCCTAATTTTATCATCGAATTTGAAGACAAGGTCTCATCAACTCAAATTGTTGGCATTGGAGGAAGCGCTAAAAGCTACTCCCACATGATGGTGGGAGACACATAAGAAATTGGTCGATGTATAGAAACTGTGTCGTATGTTGATTGAAGTTCTCTTCAGTGAAACGGAGAACTACCAAGTCGAGAAGTATGATGGAAAAAATGATCCCAATGATCATTTGATTGCATGTCAACCATGTGGGTGTCACGAATGAAGGATGAGTGGGTACACTCTTTTGTACACACACTGGATGAATTGACACGACAATGGTATGTATCAGTGGAGATTTGAAGGGATATCACGACATGGGAGGACTTGGTGATCTGTTTTAGTCACACTTTCAGATTTGCAAATGATGATCTAGTGATTCATAGTGCACTTAAACATATACGCGATGTCGTCTTGGAAATAATTCCAGTTGCATTTCTTGAGGAATCGCATGAGATGACAGTAATGGAATTGATGATGGAGTGTTACAATGTAATAGGAGGACCTGACGATGGGGATGACCCAAGGAATATCAATATTCTAGAATAAGAAGGAAGTCAGAATATCGCAGCACCAGAGATGCCGAAAGACAAAGTTCACCAGTCGTTGAACATTCAGAAGTTTAACATTGGGACAGAGGAGGAACCGAAGTTCACCAATATTGAAAATTATTGGGATGAAGCCATTATAGTGAAGATTTCTTATCTGTTTCATGATTTTCAAAACTTGCTTCCAACCAAATTCTGCAAAATGAAAGGGATCCTAGGACATTTGGGAGAAATGAAAATCCCACTCAAGCCAGACGCGAAGCCGATGAAGTAGCATCATATCGATTAAATCCACGATACAAGGAGTGAGTGAAGGTTGAACTTGATAGAATGTTGGATGTTAGAATCATTGAACCAGTCGAAGAATCAAAATGGATCAGTCCAATGGTGATTCAAGATAAGAATACAAGTGAATTCTGGATTTGTGTCGATCTCCAAAATTTAAATGACGCATGTTTCCATAATCTATTCCCTACTCCATTTACTGACGAGGTGCTGGAAGGTGTCAGTGGTCAAAAAGTCTATTCATTCACGGATGGGTTCCTAGGTTATCACCAGATCAATATTGGGAAAGAAGATCTCTATAAGAAAACTTTTGTGATGGAATGGGGATGTTTCCAGTATATGGTGATTCCATTTGGTCTCAAGAATGCACCTGTGATATTTTCAAGGTTTCGTGTTGTTGCGTTTAAGGAATTCATTCATAAATTTTTGGCGGTATAGATGGATGATTGGACTATGTATGGGTTTGTGAAGGACCACATTGTGAATCTACAACTGATGTTGGAATGGTGTTGACAACACCATATCACATTGAATTTGTGGGAGTGTATGTTCGGTGCACCATTTGGCAATTTGTTGGGGCACATCATCTGTAAGGAATGGATGTTGGTCGATCCTGCTAAAATTGCACTAATTGTTAATATTCCCCTGTTGACGAATGTGAAATAGATAAAAGTGACATTGGGACATATGGGATGTTATCGGAAGTTCATAAGAGGATATGCAACGATCACAGCTCCAATGGAGAAGCTATTGAAGCAAGATGTGCAATTTGAATGGAGTCATGAGTGCCAAGGGAGTCTCGACACTCTCAAAAATAAGATGGTTGCAGAGCCAATATTAGTCTTTCTGGATTGGACAAAGGAGTTTCATGTCCATGTCAATGTTTGATCAGTCGCGTTAGGAGTTTTTCCGGTGCAACCTGGTGAAGGAGATATTGATCATTTGATTTATTTTGCAAGCCGAAAGTTGTCATCTATGGAGTAAAATTACACCACGATGGAACATGAAGGATTTGCGATGGTGTATGTGCTACAAAAATTTCATCATTTCATATTAGGAGGACACTTTAAGATGTTCACTGACCATTCTGCATCGAAGTTCTTGGTTAATAAGCTTGTGTTGGGGGGGGAAGATATGTCATTGGTAACTACTCTTCCAAGAGTTTGATTTTGAAATCATCATAAATTTGGGTCACTTGAATGCCAGACCTAGACATTTATCATGTATCGAGATAGGCGAAGAACCAACCAACATCAAGGGTGGATTACCTGCTGCACAATTATTTAAGGTTTGAATGGTAGATGGCCATTATGAACATATTATTCAGTTTCTGTTGACAGAGAAAGCCCCGAATGATATCACCATGACTAAGAAGAAGCAATTAGTTGTTTGAGTTATGGATTTTAAGGTAATTATTAGACAACTCTATAAAATGGGACCGGGTGATATTTTACATCGATATGTTTTACCGCATGAGTAGGAAATGATATTGAATGGAGCACACAATGGATTTATAGGAGGACATTATGGAGGTTGCACAATAGCCAGGAAGATACTTCGAGCTGGTTTTTGGTGCCCAACTTTGCACAATGATGTTGTGGATTATGCAAAAAGTTGCGATGTTTTCCAAAGGACGGGAAATCCATCGCACTGTTATGAGATGTCATTAGTACCTCAGGTAAATTTACAACCATTTGATAAATAGGTAGTGTATTTTGTGGGACCCATCAATCAACTCGGAAAAAGGACGTGTGCATGATACATCATTATGGTAATGGATTATCTCACTAGATGGGAAGAAGTAGCACTAGTAATGGATTTCACCACGACGACTGTAGTTTGGTTTCTATTTGACAATTTCATCACTCAGTTTGGTTGTCTGAAGATATTGATGAGTGATCAGGGGAGTCACTTCAATAATCGCATTATCAGCGCAATGATAGAGGAGTTTTAGATTCAACACAAAAAGATAACTCCCTATCATTTGTAAGCTAATGGAATGGTGGAGGCATTCAATAAGGTATCGTATCATGCACTCATTAAGGTCTATAATGCAAGCTGTGACGATTAGGATTTGAATATTATTGCAATCTTATGGGCCTATCGAACCACATGCAAACATTTTATAGGAAAAACGCTATTCAATTTGGTATATGGAAAAGAACCACTAATGTCGATGGAGTATATTGTTCCAAGTATGCACACTACATCAACAACAGGTATGGATTGCAAAAAGAGCTGGAGGAATGCTTGATGCAGTTGCTATAGCTCGAAGAAGATCAGTTTTTTGCGGGATTTCACCAACAAGTTGAAAAGGACTTCCAAAAGGACGGCTTGACTGACACATCAAGACCAAGTACTTCCAACAAGGAGATATGGTGCTACTCTATGATAGTAAGTTTGTGAAACACCCAGGTAAGTTGCAGATGCATTGGTTAGGTCCCTATATAATCAATTTCATCATCGACAGAGGTGCAGTGCAGTTGTAGTAGCTAGATGGAACAATGATTCCTAAGTTAGTGAATGGGAGTCGATTAAATCCCTACCAGGATAGCCAAGTGCGACACGATGCTTAAGGAATTGCGCAGTAGTGTGAAAAAAATGTGTGTAAGATGGGTTCCAGAGTAGTATAGCGCACTAGAAATAGGTGGTAGTGAACGAAAAAATGTTGAATTTGCAGCAGGAAAGTAGTTTGGTGATGCTTGTGGGGATGTGATACGGTCAAATCATGAAATTAATAGAGCAATTAAAGCAGGAAGGTGATGGCACAATTGGATGCGACGTGCATTTATGTGGAATTCGACTATTGAATTTGCAGAATCGACGACGGAATTGGTCAATCGTTGGAGGATTTGGTCGTGATGATTCAAAATATTTTGCATAGGTTATTTTCGACAATAAGAATTGAAGGGGGTGGTTTGGATGCACCATTGTGATTGTTGAGTTGAGCAGAGTGCAGAGTGTTAGTTGAGAATCATTTTGAGCAAGAGTGTGATAGAGTCGCAGCGATGGCCCAAGTTATTTTGAGTGGTAGTATTCATGAATCGCCACCCATAAGCACATTGATTGAAGAAAAAATGTTTGAGCTATAGAAAAAACCCCCATGGATTCCATGGAATAAGAGCGGTGCAAATCGACCCAAGTAGATTTTAAAGAAGTGAACCACAAGAAGTTATAGTAGGACAGAAGTCGAAGCAAGAGCCCAGTATGGACCATTGACCAATGGAGGAGAGGATTCTACATGAAGAAAGGGTGTCATTGTCAATGATGTCCCTGGGTTTATCCCAACTAGCAAGGTAGGTGCGACACAAATGAAGCTGACCAAGAATCAATGGTATCCTATAAATATTCCCACGATACCATAAGGAATGCACATGACACTCAACATTGTGCCTTGTTTTTCCAAAATGACCTACAAATATCATGACCTGTTTGCCTATGCAGAATGTATAGCTGAGCCATTCGAGTTGCAAGCACAAGGATATGGAGTAACTATTACTCGAGCACCATAGTAGTGGCCATGGAGTTGTAACAATCAGGGCTCTTAGTCCCCACACATATGCCACATTTCGGTCGACTGACAGAGGATAATTTCTGCATCAAGTAGATACTGGATTATTTTCATGGTGGTTATTTGTGGCTCGATGTCAAATTCCTAGTTACTATTCAACTAATTTCCAAAGTTACCAAGTTTCCTATGAAGGGGGACGACCTATCACAATGCTTTTGCGGTAAGGATAATGACAAGAGGTTGGCCGCTAAGTTAAATAGGAAGTATGATGTTTTCAGAGACAACAGGGATTATGTCATTAACACCCTAAATGATAGAGTGGTTCAGGTCGTAGCGAAGATATTGGCGGTCAAGATGATCAGGAAAAATCAGTTGAACCAATGTACCTCTAGGGTCATTGCATGCGCAGAGCAGTGCACAGAAAGTGTACAAATGAACTGGTCACTCTTATTTTTTAATTAGTTGACGGAGGATGGCATGCTTGTCTAGGAAGGTAAGAACCCCTTCACTTAGTCATGGTTATGTATTTTCATTGCGTTAGTTGCATGGATGGAGCCAAAATATGAAAAGGGAATGGAAGTTGAATTCGTGCAGGAATGCAAGGGCACAAGGTATCGAAATTTGTGGTATATCAACCAGAAGGAATGATTGATTGATGATGAAACTCCATTCTATCTTTATTGGGATATGTTGCATGATGCAGTAGGGAAATTTCCATGCATGATTGAGGAAGCAATAGAAAAGTACCAGAGGGTCACTAGGTTTGCAATGGGCCCACACTTTATTAACCTCCAAGCATGTCGAGATAGGGACAAGTAGTGGCCACTATGTACAAGTTAACATATGAATAAATTGATGGCATCGTTGGTGATTGGCCTTTGGAGTGGAAATTCTCATGAGTATTGAGGAATTGTCGAATACTAAAGTGGGTTCCCCACCTAACGCACTAGTAGAGAAAACATAGGTGCAAGAAAGTGATAAGGAATCATAGGAGTATTATTCCAAGACTCCGACAGATTCTAAGGCTAAAATAATATTCAAAGAAGGAAGAAAAAATAGGATAGATGATCTGGGTAAAGGTAGTAGCATCGGATGAATGACAGAGGATCAGGTTGATCGCATCATAGTTGCGATCACAATGGCGATAGGTGCAATTGAGGAACAGTTGAAATACGATTCGACTATGTTTTTTCACCAGGTAAACAATTTTCTATCTTCTTTGATGAATGCAGTGGTAGACAGGGTGCCACAAGATGATATCACACATAGAGCAGTGAATATCGCTACAGGAAAAAGGGTCCACATTGTGCAAATTCCACCAAGGCCGTTAGAGTTAGGAAGAGAGGAAGTTGATGTGATGATGCGCCAGTTACATACAATTGTTCTCAATGTCAATGAGTTTCCAACCCATATTCTGGTACATTTTCAAAATACTGCGATCCAAGAGCTCGCCGACTGGGAGGATATTATTGGAAACCGTTTGGTGAAGTCACAAGAATAAGAGGAGTTGGCGAAGGAAGAAAAATAGTGCTTGAAGAAGGAACAAGAAGTAGAGATCGTGGAAAAGGAGAAGGTATTGAATGATAACAAGTGGCTATAGAAATCCATTGCATTCGCCTATCAAGAAATCCCTGACATCACAAAGGAGATCTTTTCGGAGGCTAAGATTCTGTGACTAGGACATATTATTGTAGACCTGAAGAAAGAAAATGAAGAACTACAGGCACGTACAGTTCCAAGCACACTGCTAGAACAAGTTGCATAGTGCAAGGTGAAAATTGAAGACACAACAACACATCTTGAAGAGAGTGAGAAGGTGGCCAAGACAATTGCAGATGACACCACACCGTTTTGGATGAGTGTGGTTCAGGACGAGCAGCTACAGCAGATAAGCACGTAGCTCTATGAGGTTGAAGCACAGTTAACAGCAATGCAGGAATCCCTCAAAATGATGCCACTCGTAGTGCTGGTGAGAAAGGAGGTGGAGTTGAAAGCACTACAACAGAGAGCCAGCAAATCAAGGGAGCGCCATCAGTGCCACACAACTCACCTGGATTAATTCCAAGACATAGGTGAGAAACTGGTACTAAAGGCGATCAATGTGCTTCAATCTACATAGGAGAGTTTCCAGCAAGTGACTCAGAAAGTTACAGAGAATCTAATAGAGTAGGATGCAGAAGAATGCGCAACTGTTAGCATGAGGGTAAAGGAAGTGGTTGATAAGATCAAATATCAATATGTGGACTTCAAGATTAAAATCAACACAAATACAATATCTAGCTAACGTGGCTTGAGAAAAAGGCACAAGTTTGTGTTGGGGGCCTGTTGGCAGGAGATATAGATGCGCATGGTGCACAAGTAACCAAATTCAAAAGATAGTGCGCAAGGTGAAGAAGTCGACAAGGGTCGTATTGGTCATGACTTTGTATTTTTTGGTCCGAGTTAGTTAGAAAGTAGTTAGAAGTGGACCATTTCGTAAAGGCGTAAGGCTATAGAAAGACTTAGGAATTATAGTATAAGGATTTCTATAAATCAATTCATTGTCTAATATATTATGCTTTTGGAATCTATTGTTCTATCTTGCGAGCGGTTCTATCTTGTGAACCTAGAAATGTATGTTGGAAACATGTTTTGACCTGTAGAGTAATCTGACATGTGTGGATGATGTTGGGAACTCTGTGTATTATGTTTTGTTGTTTTTATGGTTTTAATGATGCAATTTGAATGAGAAAATGTTGTAGCATGATTTATATTTATGAATGATGAGATTCCCTTACGTAATGAATGGTTTCATACTTGACGATCTCTTTGTGGAATAAATAAGATGATGCAATAACTAGATCTGATGCAAATAAGTTTTGATGCAATTGAATATGAATGATTGATTTTAAACCTCCACCTGGATATTTGGTTAACACTGGGGCAGAGAGAAAGTAAGTGTGCAAATCCTCCTCCTTACTGCAGAAACTTGGTTCCTGCAGCTCTCCCTTGAACATCTCGAGTGAGACCTCATCTGCTTAGGAGGTGTTGTTGGACATGGTAAGACCTGTCTGGGTCAGTGCTTAGGGAGATCATAGTGAAAATGAGTGTCGATAGTGTGTGAACCCCTGTCGACATATATGTGTCAACAGTCACAAATAATCCATATTGGATCCATGTCAAAAGAAAATCTAAAAAAATGTATACATTCACTTTGATGAGTGAAAAATATCCAGGTCTTCATGGTACTTTGACATGGAAATCTAATCTTGTGCAACTTGGGTAGTGCATTGATGAGTGATATAACTGCATTTCCCAAGGTCTTCAAACAAACCAATGATAGTACAATTTTATATCATGTGAATAAATGAGTTGATGTCGAGCATAATTAAACGCCATTTGATTACATGTCTTTGATGTATACTGTTAATAAATGCTAGGAGGACCACTGATAACGATGATGGACTCAAATTTACTTGGGTACAAACTAACAAGTGTGAATATACGTTCTAAAGTCAAACACTTGTAGATTCAAACAATCAAGGGTCATTGATGTATACCCATTTTCATTTGCGAGGAAACCTTCCACTAATGATTGCAAGATCCAAGGTACTCATTGGGGTTCCTGGATCCACTTCCTAGGTGATGATTTGGTGTTGATAGGAATGGATCCATCAGAAGGAGGGAATTAATGCATCCCACATCAATTGACATGAAAATGAGATCAATAGGCTGATATAATTTGTTAGAGTTGTGAGATCCAATACTACATACTGACACAAGGAAGGTCAACACGATTAGTCAGGAATATTTTAGGAATGGACGACATTGGTTTGAATTCCCTTGAACACTTAACACAACACATAGTGACACTTGGAAACATAAGACTCATGTAACTAACCATTGTGAAATTTTCCAATTCCAGATGAATTAACGAAACCTCCATAGATGGCAACAAGGATAACCTATCAATGGAGATCTGTTCTAATTACTTGTACAGGGTCCTAAGGAAAATGTAAATGGTGTACTTATAACTAATGCAAGAAATATGTATAATGTTCAAGGGTGACAAGGGCTGATTGTTTCCATTTTCTCCATGATGAATTATGAATAGATTCAATAATCTTCCTTTTGTTTTTGGATTTTTTTGTTTTTAAAATTTTTAGTACGTTTTTCATTTATTAGCTCAAAAAAATAATAAATAATCATATGGAACATGGGAAGGAACGAGTGTTGCATGGGCATACCCTATTTTTCAAGAGCACGGGTCAGGCCAAGGAAAGCATACATATTGGAAACAAGGACTGAGCTAGTTGTACACAGTCTTACGGATGTTCCCTCCATGGGTTGGATATCTGAAGCAGGATTATGTGTCAACAGACGGTGAAATCAAACCAAGTAACTGCAGTTATCCAATTTGGTGCGATGAACAAGTAGGAAATGGTAAATGTGGTTTACTTCATGATAATTCTTGTGAAAAACACCAAAATCATAAATCACAATGAATCATGGTCCTTTAACTACCTAAATCAAATAGTTCTCACATGTATAGGTTAACTTAAACATAAGCAATAGTTTATAGGAATCTTGAGTGAAAAGTGACTACAAAGGAGGATATGAAACATAAGAAATAAACACCGAAGTAGTAAGCACAAATGTTCATGCAGATATTTTAACACATGCTTATGTAAACTAACACAAAATAGGGAGCCCATTAGGAAATGGTTAAAACTGTATGGAAGAGAAGTATGTGGTCTAAAACTCCAGGTCATGATGGGACTAATTGGGCTCCCATGCCTATGAGAATAACTTAGCATGGGAACCAAAATGGAAATGGGGTGTTGCCTAGGGTGTCCCATATTCAGTAGGCTCTTCTGTCAGAATGGTGGAAAATACAAATTTGATGGGATGACACACCAATTTCCAACAGGTTTGACCCTATGGAAAGTTTGGGTTGCAAAAGGTTCAAATGCATATTCATAGAGGGATAACCTAAACCTATATGCATGCTTCCAAATATACCTAATAATATTGGGGAACATACAAAGGATGCTCCTGTACTTGGGTGGATTTAAACCAATTATGCTCCCAGTGGCCCCACAAAAGATGTCCTTAGGTGGATGCAACCAATTTTTTATGACTTCAAGGATAGTTTCAACATATGATAACATTTCGTCCAAGAAATCAAATGAGATGGGAGATATCACTACCAAAATGAGCGAAGTAATTGGATCATATTCCTCCATCAAGGGAATATTTTGATCCAAATATACTGAAGTCATTTTAATAGCTTGGTGTGAAACTTCTATAGTAGATAAGGGTTTTGGGATCATAAAGTTTCCCCTGAGGGAATCATTTTTTAACGATCCTACCCTAATGTCTTGAACTTCCTTTAGATCATCCCTAATGAAAGGAACATTCAACTGGACAACAATTCAAGCATGCAGTAATATAATTGGTTGATAACAAAAATATTCCCCATATGAGGGCACTGAATCACTCGGGGCTCTGAAGAAACTATACCCATCATCGCATGTATCCAAATACATCCTAACAAAAATTTGTAATCTATACGCGCATCTACTACCTCAACATCTACTATGACTGGTTTTCCACCCCATTCAATAGGGTAGGCTATTATGAGTCCGTGATGTTAGAATGGATGTCCATCAAATGCTTTTAACATAGTGTGAGATTGAACTAAGGTGAGTGATCCTAATGCTTTCCAACATTTAAGTGACATGACACAAGTTGAGACCTCTTCATCGACTATGGTTCGAAGAATGTTCTTTCCATGAGATGTTACTTTAATATAAAAATCAACTTCAGAAGGGATCCTATAGATTGATTGGTCTAAGTCTAATGTGATCAAATCCGCATCAGATGGATCAACAACTCTAGTTGAAGACAATAGTTCCTTTCTTTGTGTAGGAAAATATTGCAACACCTCCATGGCGAACATGGCACATGGTTCTTAAGCTACTTACTCAACAAAATTTTCGTTATGAGAAGCTTGTGCATTAGGATTATGTATTTTTCTAAGTAGAAATCCTTTTGGGGGTTGTGGTACTATGTCTATGGTTGTTTTTTCAATGGGAATAAAACCACTTGGTTATGATTTTGATTGATCCAATGTACTAGGAGGGACATAATAAAAATGATATATTATTTTAATTTTCACCGCATTATCACACATGAATACATTAGCATTGGGATCATTTCCTCCTTATGAAGGTTTTGACTGGTTCCCCCCTGGAGGAGGTACCAGTGTTGTAGAAACCATTTGATGATGGTGCTACAAAAAGGGTTGCATCAATACAATGGATTTTTGTTTCCCACTATACTGAGTTGGATTCAATGCATCTCCCTTCCCAAAGTCATCATGTTGCTTAGTCTTGTATTTTTTCTTCTTTCCTCTAAGTTCCATGGATTGAACTATGAGAATTTCAAGAGTTTGGGAAGGATTAACATTGTTCTTATCCTTGTACTCCTTTTTATTTCCCCTAAGGTCCATGGATTGAACTATGAGGATTTCATAAGCTATGGAAGGATTAGCATGTTGCTTCATATACTGACCAATTTTAGGTTGCGAAGTTTGAATAGACATTTATCCCATTTGCTGGGTAATTTTCTCAAGGTAGTTGACGAAACCCATCATACCATTGGCATGAGTTCCATGTGGTGGCTTATCTAGATCAAATGTAGTTATTGTGGGCTAGTTCCAAAAATATTGTTTACTTTTTAGAACCTCACCACTCCATTGTTGAATGGTATTCATGGGTGGATTTCCCCCTTGCAGGGTTAGACTCCAAGGATATTGGATATTTACTGAAATATGACCACGCCATTTGTGAACAGGTGGATTTCCACCTTGAGGGGTTAGACTCCAGTGATATTGGTTATTTCCTAGAATCCAACCACACCATTTAGGTGGTACTATATTTGACTAGCATTCAAAGGTGGACTTCCCCCAAGAAGATTGGGTACTTCTCTAAACATGATCAATGGGTGGATTTCCTCTTAATGGGGTTAGGTCCAAAGAAGATCAGTTACTTCCTAAAACCTGACCACTAGTTGGATATCCTCCTAATGGAGTTGTGTCCCAATAATATAGGTTACTTCCTAGAACCCGGTCATTCCATTGATTATGTCTTGGTTTTTATTGGAATTCCAAGGTATGTCGTCCTCCTTATGGAGGTTGGCTCCAAAAACAGTGGTTACCTCTTGAAACCTGACCACTCCATTATGGAATGGGATTGAAAGGTGGATTTCCCCTAAGAATTTTGCTAGGATAAATCATAGGATGACCCTCTGGGAATTTCCTCCCATCGGTGAAGGATAATTCCAATTGGAAATTGTGTTCCAAGATGCATTATTTTTGCTTGAATTATTAACATTCAATGGTTGCCCCCATATGTAGAACCTAAAAAATTATTGGTTGTGACAAGGGTATTTTGATAACCTCCTGCAACCATTTTAGGCTTGCATTCATATGGTCCCTTGAACTCTTGACGAAGCCAAAGGGTCAATTGTAATGTTCTGCATATTATTCCAAATTTCAAAAATACTAACCAGTGACTTACTTTCCGTAAGTATGATCGAGTTGAAAGGATGTGCTAAGCGTGTATTTATGTGATAAAATGTGTGATATTCTATTGTTTCAATTTCAATTAATGTAAGATCATCAACTCTATCTATGTTTCATCCATGATGTGAGCATTTTTTAGAATCGATTTGACATTTTTCTTCTCTAGTATCATTTGATTGGGTTTATAAGTAGTTGAGTTTCAAATTCACAAAGGTTTGGTTCATGTATTCATCTCTACAATGTAGTGGGTCCCTCAAACTATTAAATTTGTGAACCGTTGATCTACAAGAAAATGAGTGAAATTGTGAAGTATAATTATGTAGTGGAATATCAAGAACAATGTACACTAAACAAGACAAATTTGAGACAAATATGATAAGATTGATAAGGTAATTAAAACATTAATATTCATTAATTAATTAATATTACAATGGTGTTACAATAAGTAGAATTCGAATCATGGGAAGAAGATTCAAATCTACCAACTAAACATGACTGACTAGCTAACTCAATGTGCCTGAATCACTGCATGGAACTCACTAGTCTAACTCCTGATGTCTAAATCGGTTCTTAACAGTTGGGTTAGGTGGAAAAGGAACCAATATTCCTTAAATCATGCAAATTTGGTGCTATACTAACTGAAGGTGATGTAACTGATTGTAACTGGATCTTGAATCAGCATAATTGTTTACCTACCACAACCAACTGATGGAGTCTGGTGGTGGCACTCAAAGTAGTTCCTAGAATGTAGGGATTAGAACCAGCGGCACCAAATGGAACTGGTGGCACTAAATGGAACTAGTGGCACCAAATGGAACCGGTGGAACCAATGGCAACAGTGGCACCGATGGCACCAATATCATGGTGGCACCAAACTCATCCAAATGAATCCTAAGTAAGGAAATATTGTCAAATAGACTATATATGGACAAGGGAGGATTATTTAATCCTAACACCCCCCCTTAATCCTAACTTGGACAAATTTGGGCCCTAGAAACTAGGCCAAAAGTCACCCATACAATCTAAAGAAAAATAAAAAAATGATTAATAAACTAAGGAAAATGGGGAAAACCTCATGTGAAATCCCCCCCCTCCCCACCTCAAAATAAGCAAGAATCAGGAAACAAGCTATACTACTTAAGATAAAAAAAATCTCTTTGAGAAAGAACTTGTGAAAAAATTGTTGCAATTTTCAACTTTGTGGAGAATCCATGCAGAGTTAAGGTTCTTCTATGCATCAACATCTTGGGACTATGCATGTGAACCTTTCTATATTCTTCTGATTTGTTGAATGTTGCTTTTTTCTCTTCTTTCTAGAGGAGGAATGGAATGGTCCATTTTTTTCATCAGTGGGCCAAATTATGGATCATTCTCTATCATCAAGTAGCATCCTTGTGGAAGTTTGGTGCACCAATTTGTAGGTAGTGAAGTTGTGTGAGAGAGTGCAACATGTTCATTCTAATACTGGGACCTCATTCTTCTTCTATCATCTGAATTCCCAACACCATTCCCAGCTACTTCAATGAGATTCTGGGCCCATTTAGGCTTCTGATTCGGAATAGGATCTAGATTTGGATCTAGATCATCTTGAGGTATAATCTCAATATCAATATCATGTTAGTATTATTCCTCATCTTTTGAAAATGAATTTTTAGACAACATATCATTATCTGCAAAAGGAGATGAAAGAGATTTGTTATCTTCCCTTTCGAATGGCTACTGAGATTATACTGGAGCCGAGTATGGAAGAAAGTGTGAGAATTCATATCCTTTGGAGGCATGGTTTGCAACACCCTTAGTTATAATATTCCCATCTGAGATATATGAGATCTCCACTAATTTAGGACTGAATACAACTTGCTTTGGCGAGCCAGTATGTGTCATATGATAAATAGATAACAAATTTTCTGCAACAGAGGGCACACATAGTACATTCTTGAACTCACCATGAGGATTTTAATAGAAACTCTCCAAACAACTGGGATTTGAGAGTAATATCCCATATGAATTCTAGCTCTTCCTAAGAGATTGAGAGTGGTGAAGGATTCCCTGGATGAAACCATGTGGTTGGATTGTCTATAATCTATCAAATAATCCTTTGACTGAGTGAGGCTTTCCATCAAGGCATGGAACCTCTCATGATATTATGTTGGTTGTCCAGTATCAGACTTATTTACTCTTTGTGGAAGAGCAGTATTATTCTATTCAAGGAGTGTTGACATCTAGTCGATGGTATTCTTCATGCATTGGATCTCTGGATGAAAACCCCTCATACAGTAGGGACATCTAGTCTTCTCGAATTTATTATTTTTCATGGAGCCTAAGGCTCCATCGGAATATTTTTTATTCTCCTTTGGATTTGAATAATTTTTTTTGGCATCCTTCCCTTTGTGCTTCCCTCTTCCTTGTGCATTGTTTGAGTTTGTCACTAAGAGTGCTTGATTCTTGGAGGTATAAATCACACCCATTTGAATCAATTTATCTTTCTCTTGTATTAAGGACTTAGCAAAAACATATAGAGAAGGCATATTCCAATTAAGGATGGAAGCTCTTCCGAAATGGAATGTAGAGACAAATACTGAGTACTCTGAGCCAAGATTTCTCAGCATTGACATCACAATTTTTGTCATATTTCCTCTCTAATCCACATTTTTTGCGCCGCGGTACCATTGACTTGTATTTTGTAAATAATTGTTGAATAGATTCGAAACTGCTGGGATGTAGAGCAATGAACTCATTCTCCAAAATATGCCCTCGAAGCTCATCTCATTTTCCAAACAAAGATTCAAGATTTTCCCAAACTTCCTTTGAAATCCTTAGACCCTCAAGGTGGAACAAAATATCCCAAGAGATATGTGTGCACATGAATCCTAAGGCCTCATCAATCCGATTCAAAAAATTGTTCTTCTCAACATACCGTTGGGGATCAGTTTCTCTGCCTATTTTCATCCTAAACATACCAATATTGTGCAAGGATACCTGCATATCTTCCCTCCAATCAAAGTAGTTTAAGTGTGTAAGGATTTGGGGTACAAGAGCTGAAGAATCCATCTTTCTGTATGTTGATCATTCAATTCCTCAAGAAGCTACGTAGGTACCTACAAATAACACTGCAAAAACCAATTCAATTCACATTAATGTAAGTTTCAAGACTTTCCACCTCGACATGTACACTTTCTTAGAGTCTCTCACACCTGGATAGACTTCTCTGGAAAGAATCCAGAAGGAGCAAGGATATCATTCTATTATTTATGTGGAAACTCAGGTGTACAATGGAGATAGGACAAGACTTGCTGCTAGCTTGAAAAAGGATCTGATACCATATTTAATTTGTGAACCATTGATCTACAGACAAATGAGAGAAATTGTGAATTAGATTTATGCAGTGGAATATCAATAACAATGTACATTGAACAAGACAAATTTGACACAAATATGATAAGAATTGATTAGTTAATTACAACATTAATCTTCATTCATTAATCAGTATTACAATGGTGTTACAATAAGTAGAATCTGAATCATGGGAACAATTTTTGAATCTACCAACTAAACCTGACTGACTACCTAACTCAATGTGTCTAAATCATTACATGGAACCCACTAGTCTAACTCCTGATGTCTAAATCAGTTCTATAATCAGTTAATAGATGGGGTAGGTGGAAAAGGTGTCACTCTCCCTTAAATCATGAAAAGTTGGAGCTATAATAACTGAAGGTGATATAACTAATTGTAACTGGATATCGACTCAACCTAACTGCTTGCCTACCACAACCAACTGATGGAGGCTGCTGGTGGCACTCAAAAAGGCTCCTACAATGTAGGGATTAGCACCGGTGGCACAAGTGGAACCAATATCATGGTGGCACCAAACTCATCCAAATGACTCCTAAGTTAGGAAATATAATCAAATAGACTATATATGGAAAAGGGACAATTATTTAATCCTAACAAAAACGTGGGTAACTTTCCTCACTACCACCTTGACGGGTGAATTGGGAGATTAAGCACTTTGGAGTTTAATACAAGGATTTGTTTATTAGATTATATTAAAATACAGTCAAACAATCCTAAAGGAAAATAGACTCAACAAAAATCAAAGTGTCCACACATCTAAAAATGTCCTCAAATAATTAGCAGGAAAACTTATTTCCAAAAGAACCAGAGTTCAATGGAAAGTTGTATTTAGAGGGACTTCCAAAACTAGTAACTTCCGAGGGACATCATGCCTAAAAAATTACTAAATAGTGAAGGTATGAGAAATAGTTACACTATTCTTCAATCACCAAAGGTGCAAGTGTTATCTCTTGGCTACTCACCCTCCGAAGGAGCTGAAATGACCTTCTGTATGTCTCGGGTGTTGCAATTTCCCCCCACTCACAACATCCCATGTGATGCCATAGGAAAATAAACTATGGTTACTACTTCACAATCGGTGGTTGGACGATACAGTCGCCAGTCTAGGATAACTCACATAGATTAGATATCTCAAGAAAGTGATGGCACCTAGAGGACTTGTCACTTAATTGAAATATTGTAATGTGCTCATATCCCACCAAATAAGCAAGAGGGGGGGTACCACCCTTACTAACTCAGACTGACCTCGTGCTTAACGCATGTCTTAGAATTTTTTTCCTGGCATCCACTCTTCGCTACTAATGGACTTGATATTCTCTTTAATTAATACTAGTTTCAATTTTTTGTGGCCTTGGAATGTTAACTCTCTAATATTATTCCAAGGCCCTATCCTAATCTATGTTGGTTATATAAAAAATAATCTTGATAGATTTTAGATTAAGCATTGATTTTAGGGTAGTTTTCTTAGTTTCGAGGAGTGATGGTGAAACTAGTGATGTTTATGACTCAAAATGATGAACCAATCAAATGCACAATGCTCACTACTCTTTCCTTTATTTCAATGAACTTATATACTATGGAAGAGTTAGAGGCTCTTTGAGATCCTTCAAACATGCAAATTGAAAAATAGAATCACTTTTACAATTTTGAAAAAAAAAGTTTTCAATTTTTTGGCAAGGGTTCAATAGGTTGGCTTCAAACATAAGATGTGTTCAATTTGCTTCAACTATCACTAATTGGAAATGGAAATTTTTTGAATGCTAAATGTTTTTCCTATATCTAATAAGTCTCTCAAACTGATGTTTAAATGTAGGATTGCAATTATATTTTGATTTTTCAATTGCATAATGTTTTCTTTCTAAATGTTGAATTTAATGTTCCAAATTGATGGTTTGAAAATCAATGCAAAATTCTAAATATCTTTCAAAATTCTAGAACTGAAAAATAATTTACACTTGAGATCCACTTTCTCTTTCACATGACCTCCTGAAAGAAAAAGTGAAGAGGATACTTGTGCCTCGATAATATGATTCAAAAATTCAAAATATTCCTATTGCACTTGAGATCCATGTTTCTCGTTCACAGGACCATCTGAAAGTGCAAGTGAAGAGGATACACAGGGCTCGAAATTTTGTTCAAAATAATAATAGACTATTACACTTGAGATGCCTATTTCTCTTTCACAAGATTTCCTGAAGGTGCGAGTAAAGAGGATACGTAGGGCTCGAACACAACTTATATCAAGAATTTTGAAATTGACGAACAAACTCCTCTAATTGTGTTTGAACTGATCTTAAGTGATAGGTCCATAATTTTTAAAAATTTATGTGAATTCAATTTAATCGGTGGTCTTAAATTTGATTTCATGTTGTTTCTCAGGTCAGCAAGTTCATGCAACTCAAAATTCATGTCCTAAATGTTCATAAATTGAAACAATGTGCCATGTTCTTCAATTTTTTGACAATTTCCTTATGCAAACATGTGATTGAAGTGACCAAATTAGACAAAATTTCAAACGTTCAAGAGTAAAATAAAGGAACTAAATGGTAAATATGTCATAAACATTCAGATCTGAGCATTCTTTTAAAGAATAACTTGAACAACACTAGAAAAACTACTAATTAAAGTGTTTTTACTAGATTTTTAAAAACATAAGGAGGTTTCTAAGAATTCCAAATTCAAGTGAAAATGATACTAAATCCTTCAAAAATGCTCCTAATAAGTCCTAACATGACTTACCATCATATACAAGTCTGCAAATTTCAAAATCATCCCTAAATATAGACCTAAAACAATGATTTGCAATTCCTAGATTTTTTACAATTTCCAAGCTAGTAAGCACACGAATCTTTAAAATCCTTCCAAAATCCCTAAATACTTATAAAATAGAGGTCATACTGTCAAAAATATCTATTATAAGATTCCTAAGACATCTATAGTAGAATAAACCAATCAAAATGGTCCAAAACTGAAGATTCGACCATCAAAAAATCAATATCTCGTGACTCTACCTCACTATGGGTAATGCGTTGTTGTATTGATGCACAGAGCAGTGCCAGTGCACTTTGGTAAGTAAAAAAGGGATTTTTTTGCTAGTAACACTTTGTGTACACTAGAAAAGGGCGTTACCAATCTCAAGAGAGTGAAAATTAAGATCCAAGCCAAATTTTCTTGAAAAAATGAAAATCTAAGGGTGAAATCAGGTCAGTTTTGACCTCCATAACTAAAATAAAGCCTTTAGAGACCAATATAAAGCATGCATAAAATTATTTAAAGTTAATAAATACCCACACAAGGGATAAAAATCAAGAAAACAAGAAATCAAAATAAAACCCCCCTTAGTTCCCCAATATGGTCGCCAATATGTTAGTGGAGTATTCTACAATTGAAGTTGTATCCTACTCTCCTATTTCTATGGGGTGGGTGAAGCCCAATTGACAGAAATAAAATCATTTTTCACAATAATCCTAATATCTTAACCCTTCATTCATGGAGTTTTAGAATGGGAGGAAGGGAGGAGAAAACCTGTTGTAGCCTTGAAGTTTGATCGAGTTCCTTGATGACTGTCCTTAAAGATCCGTGAATCTCCTTCACACCTACAAAAATCACTACAAAATCCTTCCTAATATCCTACCAAACTATTTTTAAGAAATATAGGTTATATCTAATTGCCTACCGATTCTCCATCAACATAAAACTTAAAGGGAAAACATTGAACAAGAAATGGGAAGAAAACTGAATTGGTCCCCTAAAAAAATTAAAAATGGAGAAATACTTACAACCCTTGAAGGTGCCTTCCTTATCCATAGCCTAGACCTACTTCATTATCATCCATTCCTTTGATGCCCAAAATCCTTTGTAGTAGAAAAGTCATTTCTAGCCCTCAATTCCTCCAGCATGCCTTTACTCTTAAATTTGTCTCCTCTAACTCACCTCATATGCCTTCCTTATATAGCATTGTGCTTTGTGCACCCAATCACTTAACCATGAATGTGGGATTAATATTTTTTAATCATTTTTATTACTTTATTAAAAAAAACCCACTTTACCTAGTTTTTTAGGCATCAAACTTGATTTTCAGTATTTACAGGACAATTAATACCCATGTTAGACATTTTTTCCACTGTACGAGTTATAGGAACTGGGTTTTGGCCCCTAAGTGGTCATGGAATTGGCATCTTTAGAGCCACTTTTTCCTTTGAACATTTCTTCCTTTGTGGAAGTAGTGGTCAAATGAGATATTTAAACTCTCAATTGTTCCAAAATTCTAATCTTCATATGCGCGTGAAATATAAATATGTTTTCAGACCAACACTCTCAAGGGAATTAATTTTATTGTTAACAATGCATATGTGATGTGAATGATAAATCTGGAGACATTTTTTAACATACTTTTATGTGTAAGATTGTAATAAGTATTGGACATGGTATCTTTTGAGGACATTCTCAGGATTGAGAAGGAGCTATGAGGCTCGATGATATATCTTTTGATTTCACTCTTGAAATGTCAAATATAATGATTTTTCCATGGGAAAAAGAAAGTAGTTTTCTGTTAGAATATGAGTCCTCCTACTTAATCCTTAGTCATTCCACAATTGAATCTTTTCAAGGGATTTGAATTTTATAACATTCCACTAGTTGCAAAAGTAAAAACAAGTTCTCATGATGCATTAAAAACTGGTAAAGAATACTTGTCCTGAGAAACTCCGGTGGTGTGTATAACAAGTTTATGCTATAATTTTTTCCATCTCTATTGTTTTTTATAATGCCAAATCTCCAAATTCCAGGATCACCATCCTAAGAAACAAAATAGAAACAACGGATGAATCTCAAATTGCAATATAAAGTGAATGAACAATCAGGAAGAACTAGAGAGATTTTAGCTATAAAATATCGTCAACAACTGCCACCCTATGCAGAACTATTGGACAAACTATAGCACTAAAATTTAAATAGACCATAAAAATTATCATTTTATTAGGAAAAGTCCCATCAATGAAGCAATAAGTGAAACACTATCTAAGCACAATGTGAAGCAATAAATGAAACACTATCTAAGCAAATGATTTTTGCTTGCAGTTAGATTACTAATAATAACTATTTTATCAGTGCATTGAAATCCCAAGCCATATGTTTCCCATTATTTTTAATATGATGCAATAGCACAGTACATGGAAATAAAAGGTGTAATTTCTCCTACAATTATATGCAATTTTCGATAACTAAAGTGAATAAAATATAAAATCATTACAATATCTTAGAATATGTGTTTGTATAATCTCAAGGTCCCCACCACAACCAAACCATGACCATGATCATGGTTACTATTTATTTATCACTATTCTCATTCTCATTCCATTTCAAGACAATTCAAAGACAATGATATAACCATTATCCTATAGACACTTGATACTATTTATATTTTCAATCGAACTAAACAATAATTTTTAAATATTTAAAAAAGTTAGTATCGTTGGAATTTTTATACAAAATGGTGTGTGTTGTTGTGTTGTATTATTATTGTTAGCATGTCCATCTCATATTCAACTCAATCAATTGGGAAATGCATCACTCTTCACATGCTCCAACGTGAATAACATTGGGAGGATCTCAATGTAGAGACACATACAAGACAACAAAAATATTAAAATATAAATAAATAAGCATTTTCATTTGTCAAAGACAATTCAAGAAGATTTTCTCTCTGATCAAGAAAGAAAAAATGTTGGGGTTATTTGTTGTTTATCTTTCTTTCTATCTCACACATGTGGCTGGTAAATTATCTCGAGGACAGTTGTGAAGCTTGGTTTCACCATTGCAACAGGTGCCATCCCTATAGGTATTTTCCAACTAAATTACATCCCTATTAGGGCCTCTTCTCTTCAACTCGAACCTTCATAGGAGGTTGCTACAGGATACTCGATCTCTGCTAGGGATTATACAACACACCTGATCCTTGCTAGGGCTATTACAACTCACTCAAATCTGGTTTGGTGCATGTTCTAAGGTTCAATATCCTAGTTAGGAAATCTAGAGATCACATTAGCCCTCACCAGGTCTTACATCAGTAGATTGAGGCTTTCAAAGGAATAGTTCATGAAACTCTAGTTTGTATTAGGATATTAGTAAGAAAAGTACTCAGTCAAATTGTTAACACCAGTCAACAACAACCCAGTTGAAGTGTTTGAAGTTGCTTGATTAGTTAAATTGGTGACATCAATATTACACAAGACTTTCCATCTTCATTTTCTTGGTATGTAGGGACAGTTTTGAAGAAAATGCAAGGGTTTGCAAAATATTTATTTACTCGTGTACAAACTCAGTCATCTCATAATAAGGAAGATTTTCATTGTTGGGGTTTTTATTCCTAAAAAGGTTTTCCCAAGGATAAAACTTGTGTACATGTGCATGCTTTTTTTTCTATTGTTCTCTACTTTTCTACTGCTACTATCTATCTCAAAGGTTAACTATTGTTCATATATTTTAGAGTATGCTAGAATTAGAATAAAATATAACTTGGTTAATAGTCTACTATGGGATTCACTGGTTCTATTAAAGCCTCTATAAACTATACTACTATCGAAGTTGGATGGTGAAAGGACCAAATGTGCTTCCACTGCATAGTAATTCCTTTTATTGATTATATTCCATTTGTGTACCTTAAACAAGTCTTGTTAGCCCAAAAAATCCCTCACTCAGCTCTACATGGCCTACACCACCCAAGGACACCCATGTACGACCCTCGTATCACTCCATTAGACCCCCACACCCTCAAAAAGGCTTAAGAATGAAGAAAAGGGCTTAAAAACCCCAAAACAGAGCCTAAATAACTCTCCTAGGGGCTAAAGCCTCTAAAAAGGGGCTAAAACCCCTAAATGGAGCCTAAAACCCTAAAAGGAGCCAAAGTTAGGGTGAAAGGGGCTAAAAGCCAAAAAAAGCAGCTAAAGCCCAGACCAAGGGCTTAAAACCCTAAAACTCCAAAAAAAAAGCTATAAAAGGAGGGTGGGGGGTCACTCTCAAACAACTCTTCTCTCACATACTGTTATGCTTCCCGTGGATGCCTTGAGACCCTTTGTCTCTCAAGCCACCCACATCCCCCTCTCTTCCACTCATCTTCCCCATTGAGCCATAGCTCCTCCATTGCTGAGTGGGATAAAGAGGTGCTTCTTCCAACCAAGGCATGGTGGCCCATTGCACCAAACAAGAGGTATAATATTGTTTGTTTATGTGTTTTCTTTAGTAGTTTAGTCATTTTTCCTAACCCATATTTTCTTGCAGGTTTGATTTCTAACATGTTTTGCAGGTTTATTTCTGTTTAATAGTTGTTTACAGGTTCTCAAAGCAAAGCCCTAACCTTGTTTGCAGAGGGGCTCACTGCCATTGATTTCTGTTTCTTTTCTTCCTGTCTGTTCTATTTTTCTTTCATGCATTTTCAAGCAGGAACCTACCCTTCCATCCTATAGATGAAAGGGAGCCATTCCTACCCCTGTAGCAAGGAGAAATCCCTACTACATAACTAGCGACCATACCAGGTCGATCCCACAAGATCCCTAGTTCAATTTTTAAAAATTTCAAGTTTATTTCAGTTTATGCCCTAGTTTTAAATTTTTTTGTCATATCTAGTTTAAATCTTGTTTAATTTCAGTTTTTGTTACTGTTGAAGCCTCTGCTAGGCAAATCCAAGTCTGTTTGGCCACAGTATAGGTTACTATCAGCCGGATCTGACTCAGGATCAGAAAAACCCTAAATCCAGAGTAGGTTGCAATTATCGGGCCTAAACAAGGGACTAGGTCGCTCATTTAGGCCTCACAGGCATGACCAGGTCACCCTTTTTCCCCTGAAAGATGTGACTTCACTCAGAAGGATAGACCACTTCTATCTATGAAATCTGTGCGACCCCCTCGCCTGTTTCAGGAAAAATTTGGCGGGCCCCTCGCCACATTTGCCCCGAAACGTGCAGTCTGTCACTCAGAAGTTAATTTTTAAGTTATTAGGGACTGTCAGTGTGGCTCAGCTGCCTCTTTCCAGCACAGTAGTTCCATTTCTTTTTATGTTTTAATTCACTGCAATTTCATGTACAAACAAAGTGTAAATTCAAAAAAAAATTAATGGCTTAATGAATGTAGCTTAACTAAAATTGACATAAAATTAACAGTCTTGCTTACCCTTCCTCCTCTTCCCAATCATCACCCTTCGGGGTATTCTGGGATATGACGAAGGGCACAGCTCGTATAGTAATAGGCCCTTCACTAAATATTGTTCAAAACCATTAAAAACAGATGACTTGGAAGGTAGAGGGGGTAGAGAAGGAGGGCTTCTCACGGTGCTAAGCGTCCTCCCTGTTGGCCAACCTTGCATCCAGAAGGTGACCTGTGGATCTATGGATGGGCTTAGTCCCATTGTGTTGAGATCCTAGCACCTTCTCTTGGTTGGAGAAGAATATAGGTGTAAGGTAGTCACCTAGTTAGGCTGTCACAATTCAAGGTAAAAAATGGTATCTGTCCACACAATTTATGTTTTTTTACTACTTGTATTCCCAATGATATGAACTCTATGACATATTCATAAACCACTTGTAGCCACCTGATAATAGAAAAACAGCAAGACATATACACCATACCATATAATCAACCCTAATCAGTTCATGACGCTGAGAGAGCCACTAAAATTGATTAATTTACACTAAGTCAAAAAATCTATAGTCTTTGAGGACATAAGTCCCTGACTGCCTTAACCATGGGAAGTACTTGGGCTCAGCCCAGAAACTCATTATGAGGAGTACCACAGGAACACCAAAGTAGCTAGCTGTTGAGAGGAATTACCAAGCGAAATGAGAAACAACCCGCACCGACTGAGTAGAAATGCCCGTGAGGAAAAAGCCAAGCGCTGTCTTCTGGCAGTCTTGGTGACCAAGTGACCACCTATAGCCAATAGGAAGCCATTGAAACCGATGTCCAAAATATCATTCCCACCAGTTTGATGCACAAATCTAACACAATTGATCCCTCACGCTATTCCTCATGCCTAAGAGGCAAACCACCACAATTCAGGACATTGAACCGACACCATTGAGACCATTCTCGATGACCTCTCACACCATCAGAAGGCCACACAACCTCCGATTGAGATTCAGACCCTTATCAATCTGAACCAGACCTCCATACTGCACCATCAAGTCCCATGGCTGGTGCAAATCCGAATCCATTTTTCGGCATAGCCATAGCTAGTGGACCCATGTCCACACCACAAATTATCACCATCAACCCTACAAGTGGCCCCAGCATGGTCATGCAACTGTCATCAGTCAGCTGCCACCACCCATAGTAACCACTCAGCCTATCCCACCTCCAACACTTGCAGGGACTGGACCTTCCACATACACTGCCCCTTCTATTACATAGGGGGGCAGTGCCCCTTCCACATACACTACACCTCCTGTAACACATGGGGGTAGTGGCCCTTCCATTCACATTATCCCTCACATCATGCTTGGGGGCATTGGCCCATCTACAATGGCACCACCAACACCCCCAACTATGTAGGTACATTATGCACCTGCAAACCCCACCACCATACCTCCCCCATCTCACATCAACCTGGGGTCAAATATGCCTTTCATGGCTCATCTTAACTTGCCTGATTTGGCTCAATTAACAAATGACCCCATCCGCCATCAAACCTTTTGGCCTCCCATGCCAACCAAGCTGCCATCAGACATTTCCAAGTTTGAAGGCAAGGCAGGGGAGTGTCCCCAAAATCACATCATGACATTTCATCTATGGTGCTCCTCAAATAGCATCATAGATTACTTGATCAGGCTAAGACTGTTCCAATGCACCCTCATAGGTGCAGCAGCCAAATGGTACATTGAGCTACCGCAAGCCAAGTACCCAGACTTCAACTCCCTAGCTTTCATGTTCCTATAGTATTTCCAACTCCCTGTTAGATATGACGAAGGGGTGAAGATCCTGTTATCCTGCCGTCAAAACACTGCGACTCATATAACCAACCACATCCATGAGTGGCGGCGACACTGCAGTTTATGTAAAATACAACTTGATGACAGGATATTCTTGGATTGGTTCCTCAAGACCTTACTCCCACCCATAGCAAAGGACGTCACATCCAAACGTCCTCAATCCGAAGAAGAGGCCATACTGAAAGCCCAATAGTTTGACCTGATCTACGCTTAGTCTGGATACCTATACATCATCATCCCAAACACTCCTCATGCAGGCACCTCCTACCGTGATGCACCGGGGGCATCCCATGCTCCAGATGGCATCATAGGCTCAGTCTCCCAACAACCACAGCACCGCCCGACACCACCTGCAGTTCCACCACAACCAAGAAACACTTCTAGTGTTGCTTACCAAAACCAAACTCTGTACTACGCAAGAACGATGTCCCAATCTGGAGCAATAACTTCCTACGCACAACCTGTGCCACCGCAGCAGGCTCAGGCCTTGGCATGGCCAACACAACAGTACGCAGGGAAAATTCCCACATTTGTGGCATCGCCACCTACCTAAATTTATTATGCACTACCTGTGCAAGTGGTTCAAGCCCCAACCCTTGCTCCACCCGCTCCATTGGGACAAGTATTTGCACAACAAAACCGTCCCAACCAGCCTGCCCCAAACAATCAACAAGGGAAAGCTAGAAATAATCGGCCCCGGAACCAAGCCAATAACCAACTGCAGGGAGGCAGTCAACAACCAAACCCTCCCAACAATGCCGCAGCAAACCGACCTGCCCAAAACCCCCCATGACCAAATGCACCAAGACGCAAGGCCCTTTTGCGCACACTCTGTGAGGTCTACGGGCACTACACATTCAAGTGTCCCCTCATGGGTCGCACTAAGCAAGCCATTTGAAATGAGACCCAACAGGCAGTCGATGCCATGGACCAAGCCCAACCCAACCCAACACCACAAGGACCTCCTCCTATGGTGCTTAAGAACCCATTACCGGTCCAAGGATTGGTGGCAACCACACCCCCTCCTTAAACCAATCCCAACACTCCGGGGGCACCTCCCATGGCCGAAACAAGTATCCACCACCTGCTAGCCATGATGACGGAAGAGGTCAACCTACAAACCAAACGGAATCAGTACGGAATGACCACTGAACCCACTGACACATCAGCGGCATCTACGTCCAAGTCGGTCAATGCACCTCTTCAGTTACCCCCATTCCCCTGCCCCCCCATATGTTGAGTGGCTAATAACGCCATGGCTAGAGCTGTGGTCAGCTATAGCATCGTGGATAATTTGGCCCAAACACCAACCTCCATGTTTTCTCTCGAGGTACTCAAAACATGCCCAACGCAGCGAAAAGTGTTACTAGCCGCCCTTGAGGCCGTAGACCCCTCTGAATCCAAGTTGATCACATTTGACATGAAGAATGGAGAACCACGCATGACATCCACCATCGCCTTCCAAATCCTGGTTTCTATCCGGAATTTTGTTGTGCACTGGTGCATAGTAGACGAGGGGGCATCTACATGCGTTATGTCTACCCTAGTTTGGCAGAAACTTGGATCACCAATTCTGCAACCATCCTCCACAATTCTGCGGGCTTATGATGGCCATCCCACTAAAGCCCAAGGAATCCTCCCCCATGTCCCCATCACATTAGTCGAGAAGATAGTTCTGATTGACATAGAGGTTTTCAACGCTCAACTGGACTATAACCTTCTCCACGGAAGAAGTTATATGTACGCCATGAGAGCGGTCACATCAACTATCTTCCATCTCATGATGTTCCCCCATGAAGTGAAGATTGTGATGGTTAATCAACTCACTTATCACGATCCGCAAGGGTTAACTGCACCCACCAATGTTATCCCTACCATCCTCACCATTGAGCCACAAGGGACGACCACACACGCCAATGTCGTCCCTACAATCAACACCATGGTTGACAACACACCATCCTCCCCATTGTTGAATGTGGGCCTTGGGTTGTATGCCAATACCACCATGATGGCTCATTTCCCCTTAGTGTCACCACTACGACACAAAATGAGACTGCAGACTTGTGCATGGTCTCATCCAGCATCACTGCACCCAAACAACAAGCGCAGCCGCAGCCCCAACCGCAACCACAACACCATCCGTAGCCGCAACACCAACAGCAGCCGCAACATCATCCGCAGCCACAGCATTACGCGCAGCCGCAACCCCAACCTCACCCCCACACATAACCATCAGGGAGTTATCTAGGCTCATCTCCAGTCCATACGATCCCCTTCCTCTTTCCCTCACCTGGTGTCATGATCAAGTCGGTAATGGCCACCTCAAGCCTACCCAACTTTACATTGGGAGTTCCAGTGTGGTATCTTGATCCACCAACTCAACCACTAATGCCCCAGGTGGTCTTAACCCTAGTGCAACCCATTATGGTCGAATCCCACCCCCCACTCGGTCCGCAAAAACCAACCACTGCACCCGCACCCGCACCGCCCCACCTGAAAAGGGCTAGGGGCAAGAACGCCAAAGCCACCATAGAACCTCGACAAATCCTGCTTTGCACCGTCTACGAACAACAGGGCCATCCAACTCAGAATTTCCCTAAGATTCCAATGATCTGTATGCATTTGGATGCCATGGACACAACCGAAAACCTTTCCGTGGTTGAACTTCCAACCGCACCAGTAGAAAGAAACAAGTCATTAAGAACAAACCATGCTTGCGCCTCTGCAGTTTGTATGGACATTACTCTCACCATTGCCAAAAATTGCCCAAATTTCAAATGGCTCTATCTGACCTCCGTCAACATTTCCTTGAGTCTGAGATCACCTTGATCGAAGAATTTCACCCCCCACTTCCTTCTTCAGACACCATGTCCATTTACATGATGTCCAGTTCAACTGACCCACTTATCTCCACCTCCAATGACGGTCCATTGGACATGTCTCTTCGTTGCTTCCATAATGATGAGGAGATACTTTAAGCTCTGATTGCTCCGGAATACCCATGGGATGACATGCACCATTGCTCATTCTTCCTCCCGGAAGAACTTGTGTCGCAGTCTGACCAGTTTTCCATGGAGACCAAATATTTCATTCATGGGAAGGTCGACTGGTTCAAGAACCCCATCTCAACACTAGACGCCTTCGAAGAAGGGAACATGGCCAACATCTCACCCACCGTCAAAATCAACATCTCAACCAATCCTGAGATTGTTGAAGAAATCATGATGGGGGCATCTTTCTCCCCGGAAGAAGTTGCTACCTACAAAGCTCTCTTCCAAGAATTCCACGACATCTTCGCCTGGTCTTACACTGAAATGCCCAGCTTAGATCCATCCATCGTGGAACACCACATCGACACATGGCCCGATGTGGCCCCAGTATGGAAAAAGCAATGGCCCATCCATCCTTATAAAGTGGTTGTGGTCAAAGCTGAGATAGAGAAGCTATGCATAGTTGGCTTTGTCTACCCCATTTCCTACACCACTTGGGTTTCTAATCCTGTTCCCGTGAATAAAAAACAGGGTACCATTCGTGTTTGCATAGAATTCTGTGACCTCAATGGGGCATGTCCCAAAGACAACTTCCCAACACCCTTCATCAATTAGATTATCGATGCATGCGCCAAACATGAGGCATTTTCCTTCATGGACGGATTTTTCAGCAATAACCAAATCCAGATCCGGAAAGAAGACCGTTATAAGATGGCATTCACAACCCCATGGGGCACATTCGCTTATCGAGTCATGCCCTTTGGCCTAAAAAATGTTGGATCCACCTTCCAGCGCGCCATGATGCACTGCTTCCACAACCTCATTCACATCATGTTGGTTTGTCTCGACAACCTCATTGCGCGGTCGCAGAAGCAAACACAACACATAGACGACTTGCAACAAGTCTTCCTACGATGTCGCAAGTATGAAATCCACTTGAACCCTTTCAAGTGTGTTTTCTATGTCCCAATGGGTCGTCTACAAGGATTCATCATGTCACACAAAGGAATGACCGTTGATCCCTGGAAATTCCAAACAACTTTCCCTCTAATGTCACCCCTTTGAGTGATGACAGTACAACTTGTATTATAGTCTTTCTCCTTTTTTTTTGTTTTACACATTTTTCAAAAGTGAGTCTTATGTATCGTTTCCTCTCATTGCTCTAGATGGAGCACACCTCAAACCGATATATGGGATTTGCTGATGGAGGAAGCAGATGGTCTCCAAACCTTTCCTCGGCCGCATGGGTCATCTACTCCCCGTCGCATGAGTTGATCCATATCAACGGAATATGCCTGGGAAGTGCAACCAACAACTGGGCTGAGTACAATGATGTCAACGGCCTCTTGGCCGCTACTCTCTAGTTAGGTGTTCACCATCTTGATGTCTTCTTAGATTCCCAGCTGCTTGTTTCTGAGTTGAACAACTACTATCGGGTATGTGATCCCTTCCTCTTTAGAAAATTCCTGCGCACTAAACAGATGGTTAGAGCATTCAATTCTATCACATTCACACATGTTCCCAGAAACCTCAATACTGTAGTAGATCAAATGGCTAATGACATTCTAAACTGGCACATTCACAGTCGCATATAGGAAACATACAACCACAACATCATGCATAATCATATTTAAAAATACACACACAAATGTAATAATACATCATCTAGGCATTGCATTCCACATCATCATAAAAATACTCACACATATAAAAGCACATCCACATGCGTCAAAAATATATATATATACATAGATCAGTCGCATGTCCAAAACATGTCCAATACAAAATGAAAAGCCACATATACTTTCTCAGCAGGATATACATAGCAACACAAAAACTCCTAAGTGCACCAACGCACTAGGGGAATCCCCAATGGGTTGCTAATCTGACTCATACTCATCATCTGACTCAGTATCATCATCTTCCTCAGAGGACTAATCCTCTGTAGGAAGATCACCTCTCGCCGCCCGACAAATGTGCTCATAGGCCATAGCCATCCTCCTCATCACAGCAGTCCACTCTGGAGGAAAACTATGAATAGAGGCAATCATCTCACTACTCATATGCTGCCAGCCATCCTTAGAGACCCTTCGTAGCAAGCTGCTCCAAATGCAGCAGCATTCCATCCATCTCCCATCGTTGCCTGCAAGGGTTCCCAGGAGGAACCACCGCAGGAGCTATGGTAACCACCCACCTCCGATGCCCAGGCGGTGGGCGGGGACCAATATCTGCACACACAAATAAGGACACCATCAGTCCACACATACAACTATCAACCAGCTCAACTACACTATGCATAAAGATGAACATAAAAACATCACACATACATACCATTTGGTCCCTACACCTGGACAGGAGATCGGGGCATCTCGGGGTCCCCATGATAGTTCGTACTTGCATACAGGTATTCCTCGATCACCATTGGAAGTTGTTTCCACCGCTCTAACAGCTCCTCAGTAAAGAAGCATCCCACTCTGTCGCCACCCTCTCGGATCATCATCTGACACCACCGGTACATCCATGGCTCCCGTGGACCACTATCCTGCACAGCTCGATGCGGACGCAGTGTAGGTACTTTCTCAAAAAATACATCACACAGAAAGGAGCAAAAACAAAATCCTGCCCCAGATGTCTTCGACTTGTTCAGCTGCCATCAAACAGCCTGAAGATACATCTGGCCCCATCCATAGTACATGCCCCCTATAGCACGCTCTACTAGCTGAAGCTTCCCTCCAGATATCTTATGGCTCCCCGTGGAACCCAAGATACGCTGTAGTAATGTCGCCACCGCCCGTGTCGACAGATCCTCGATGTCACACATCAGGATATAGGAGCCATGCACATATGCCATAGCGTAACAGTGCCTATCACACAACTCCTCCAATGTCCCCCCCTCCGAGAAAACACCAGTTCCAAGTCACCAACAACTCCAAACATAGGGAGCCTAGTTTGAAAGTACACATCTGCTAGTGTAATCTCGATACGCTAGCCCTGAAAGAGGAACGCCTCCTCATCAACATCCCAAAAACTCACTAGTGTTTGCAGCGGCAAACCCAAGCTCTTCATGAGGGGTATCCTCATGAACTTCAGCGATCCACAACAAGCTAATGTATCTCTCACATTCTCGTCTCGTAATGATGCCTCCCACAGGTCTTTACAGTCTCTCTCTCACCACTTCATCTCAGCCATCCTGCACAAGCAAAAACTCAGATGTCAGCCACTGCTCTCATAAAAAAACACCCCCCAGAGGCCAAGTCGTGCCTTTCTGGGAAAAATGAGCAACCAAGTCACTCAAAAATGCCCCACAGATGCGACCAGGTCGCTCCTTTTCCTTGGAAAGGTGCGACTTGGCTCCATGAAACCCCAAAATGCTCATGGAGGCCCTCTAGGTGACCAAATGCAGAATGTAAACCACCAAAAAGAAGAGATTCAGCAAGAGCTCTTACCTACAACTCACGAAACTTGAAACCGCTAGTCGAAATAGGAGAAATCAGCAAATGAATATTTAGGGCCCACCTCTCCAACTCCACAGTGAACAGTGACAATGACACCTCATCAAGTGGACCCTACCCTTATATAGGCCCCATTTGACCTAATTTCTTTCGATCGACATAACAGGACCATATGGAGTCCGTTTGAGACGTCGTTCACGCCATTGGTTTCATAATTACGCCCTCTATCTCTTTATGAGACCATTATCTCATGTTTAACAAATAAATTTTGGGACCACTTCCCACAAGCCACCTCGATTCACGAGCCATGGCATGACGATGCAAGTGTATGTGGACCTATACTTGTATCGCTCTTCCCTACCACTACTCATGCGGGTTTTCAGGCCACCGCCTGTTAAGGGACACTATTTTCATTTTTGTTTTGTATTTTAACACATAGTTGTCTACTCCATCCACCGCACCTTACGTGGATCTCTAGACCACTATCCACAAAATGATTTATTTTTCTTGCATGTAGTTGGCATAGAACTGCCCCCGAACTTGCACTCACATCACATGTAGTCAAGTTCGTCCACCGCAAATTACACACATGCTCTCCTGACCTTTGTCCAAGAGCCACCTCAGTTTGCATGCCTCTGCCATACTGACTCGGGAGCCTCTGTCGCGATCTATCCTGCGCATGTATTGGTATGTTTGAGAGCCTTCTGCTCCATCAATACTGCGTGGATGACCTTTGGACCACTGTCCACCATCCCGACATGGAGCACCGCCTGTGCCACCGTAATCAGTTGACCATACTAGAGTTTTGTTTAAGCTCTTTTCTGACTCCTTAAAACAATGAAAAGATAGCCGAGTGTAGCTGCTTCCTTTCCTACTCGCTAAAGTATAGGAAAGGGCATTTACATCGTCTCGTTTACCTCCTTTTGCGAACCATGTAGATCATCAAATGAAAAGGACCACCTTGGCGTATTCAAGCCAAGACTATTCCCCTCAGCACACTTTTATGCTTTCTCGGGCAGAGGGGTCGCACTTTACGAAAAATCTCACTATGGGCTATCCTTAAGCTCTTTTCCAGCCTTCTCATCAAGAAAATATTGCCAAGAAAACTTGGTTTTGTTCATGCTTGTAAAAGTATCTGAATGACCATCCAGTCAGTATAGGTTTAACCTTTTCCAGCCTGATTGGACTACCAATGGTAAAGAAGTCTCTCATCCCTTACAGGATGGGCGAGCTCTCCTATGTATACTTTTATCCTTTTTTCGGGAACAGGAGACTACCAACGAAAAAGATCCACCACTGGAGTCTTCTTCATGCTTTCAGACTCTCTAAAATTGAAAGCACCATCGAGCATTTACCTTCTCGAGCTCGCCAAAAATCCATGTGATCATACCACAACGGTGTCCCTAGACACCACCCCCACAGAAAACAGTTTGGCAGCATCCTCACATTGGATCGCCTTTGTTCAGAGTACTCTACAATGTGTCTTCCTTGGATCCCATCAATATCAAAAGTGTCTACCTCCTCCAAGTATTTCCCATCTACAGTGACATTCCCGGTATTATAGCTATGATCCCATTCCCATGAGTCAGTTCATTTGCTACCTGGTTTGCCCTACCATCATACTCTAAACAAAGGAAGTTTGAGTCTACCACACTTCCCCTACCCCTATTCAATTCTCCCCCCCCCCCATCCAGTGGGTCAGTCTACAGATTGTCTCACACCTTTCGGTTATGTCCCTCACGCTTCTGGTCAAGGAAACATCATTTCCTTGACTAGGGGCAGGTCTCCCTCTGTCGACGACAACACACATATTCCACAGGATAGACCCAGAGGTCCTTGTATCCTAGTTTCATTAACCTCATTTATGAGTTCCTTGGACCACTTGAGAGGAGTCCTTAGTGCCTCTCGGGATGGTTGTTTCTCATGTGTTCGACTCCAACTACATCATCACACTGTTGAGATTCATACAGGGTTTGGTCCGTACAGTATTTGGTCGAAGACCCCGAATGTCACCTGACTCTAGCACATTAATGAGTCTAGTCGAGGGACCTAAATAGGTCATGTCCCTTGTGATTTCTAGGTTGCATTGGAGACAGTGTTTAGAATCCCCAGTAGTGCTTCTGTATAGATTTATGATTGATGCAACATCCTTGTACCACAAAGACTCTGACTCTCAATCAGCGAGTCCATATAGCTATGTACCGTCCCAGATCCAGTAGGTCATCAGTCATGAAGATATAGAATTCCATGAGAATGCCATGGGTCCAATGTAACAGTTCTTTAGATCAATATTGTATTCAGCCTCACATTGAGGAAACCATTATGTACCATCAGTTGTATATGATCGGTTCTTGTATTTTAGAGCATAGATCAAATTATTCTTTTGACATTGTCACGAGCATGGGGATGCCCGCCTTGTCCATATACATGTCACACATTATTTGTATCTCACCCATTGATGGGAACCATATTAATACAAAAAACAAAAGCCACCATGCCCCAGCCCCGAAAGCACCACCTCTACGCAACAAATCCTATGATGTTCGTTGGCCATACGATGAGCTCCTACCCTCATACATCATGGGGCAATCTGTTAACCCGAAAAATCCCTCACTCAGCTCTACATGGCCTACACCACCCAAGGACACCCATGTACGACCCTTGTATCACTCCATTAGACCCCCACACCCTAAAAAGGGCTTAAGAATGAAGAAAATGGTTTAAAAACCCCAAAACAGGAGCCTAAATAACTCTCCTAGGGGCTAAAGCCTCCAAAAAGGGGCTAAAACCCCTCAAAGGAGCCTAAAACCCTAAAAAGAGCGAAAGTTAGGGTAGAAGGGGCTAAAAGCCCAAAAAAGGGGCTAAAGCCCGGACCAAGGGCTTAAAACCCTAAAACTCCAAAAAAAAAAGCTATAAAAGGAGGGTGGGGGGTCACTCTCAAACAACTCTTCTCTTGCATACTATTATGTTGGCCTTGGATGCCTTGAGACCCTTTGTCTCTCAAGCCACCCACATCCCCCTCTCTTCCACTCATCTTCCCCATTGAGCCATAACTCCTTCATTGCTGAGTGAGATAGAGAGGTGCTTCTTCCAGCCAGGGCATGGTGGCCCATTGCACCAAAGAAGAGGTATAACACTGTTTGTTTATGTGTTTTCTTTAGTATTTTAGTCATTTTTCCTAACCCATATTTGCTTGTAGGTTTGATTTCTAACATGTTTTGCAGGTTTATTTCTGTTTAATAGTTGTTTGCAGGTTCTTGAAGCAAAGCCCTAACCTTGTTTTCAGAGGGGCTCACTGCCATTGCTTTCTATTTCTTTCCTTCCTTTCTGTTCTGTTTTTCTTTCATGCGTTTTCAGGCAGGAACCTACCCTTCCATCCTATAGACGAAAGGGAGCCATTCCTGCCCCTATAGCAAGGAGAAATCCCTACTACAAGTCCCATGCTCAATCACCTAGCCTCTTTCCACACAATGGAGGAGGGTGTTTATACAAAAATATATAACTCTTAGGACATTAATAGACTAGATATATAGATCAATAAAGAATATTCATAATGTCTCCATTACTAGTACTCCATTGTTGTTTATGTGGTCATTCTCACTGTAGTAACTTCTCACAAAATTTCTGCTTTCCATGCCTTATTTTCACATTACATGTTTTTTTAGATTTTTAGTTTGTTGCTATGAGTTCCCTTAAGTGTCCAGTTAGCCTCATAATACTCTAACAGAGAGTTAGTGTTCTATTAGTAAATTGAAAGTTGACAAAACATGCAGATTCAAAGCTTAGATTTTTCTTGGAATACCTTGCAATCTACTTCAAGAAATATTATTATATTTTATTTCAAAATACTCTGCAACATATAATTTAAATTGATTATTATATTGTTATGTGACCAGAAACAGAAAATGGGAAATCAATTGGGAAACAACAACAAAAAAAGAAACACAGATATAGGGTTTTAGTGGAAGAAGAAACTTGAACCCACTCCCCCACTACCAGAGTATATTCTGCATATAAAATTGATTAGTAACGTAATAATTTATGTCTAGAAGGGCACATAGATGGAATATAAATAAAATGGGTAACATAGACATGTTTTTGGTAAATAAGACTCTGACATTTCATATAGTGAGAAATAGCTCTAAATTTAGATTTACAGAAGTAAACTAGAATGGCTCCAAGTCCATCAAAAGAAACTTAAACAAGCTACCCAAAATTGAGCATTTTGGTCAAAGCCATTCCATTTCAACCTTCATAAATAATATTGTTTATTTGTTTGTTCTGTGAAACTACTCTTATCCAGTTCCAAAATTGTTTTAATTCGATTATGTGGGAAAGATGCCCCTCTGCAGGATTTTAAATTCCCTCTAGATCTACTTATGTTTATGTTTACTTTATACTATCTTTTGAAATATACATGACCTATAGGATTTCTTTCTCCTCAAATCAAGATTTAAAAATGAATTTAATCAAAATATAGTCCTCTATAAGCACAACAGTTTGGTGATAAACACATGATGTAAATATTGCATTTATTTTTCCACCAAACGCAGCTGGGATTTTGGAGTCCAGGGCTTTCATGTGAATGGTGGGAATCAAATCTTAACTTCAAATCTCTTTGATTTTTGCATGGGAAAATGGAGGGATCCATTATTGATATTTGTGTTACTTTGTTTCTTTGTTGCTAAACTTGATTTTCTTTTCATAACATGTAAAGGTTAATATTATAATATTTATGGAGGTAGTTTTAAGGTAGCGATTATTTTATTAACATAATGGTTAATGGTATGATTTATTATATTAATGAAAGTGAACTACTATTTTTTTTCAGGAGAAAAAAGACAGAGTCTAACTTTTATAAAACTGTGTATTAATAAAATGACACCACTTAGTTACAAAATGTACTTAGGTCTATAGTATATTAAATATTGAATACATTAGAAACTACAAGTATAAAAAGAAACTGATATCAGATAATAACATCATTCTCTGCATATATATCCTTAGTACTAGGCTTCAATGAAAGTAAGGCTAAAATTCATAAGTATCATGAAGACAAAAAAATGCTAGTAAACTAAAGAACTAGAGTTCACAAGTCTGTCTCCCAAAAACTTTTCCCATAAAATTCTATCGATCCCAATACCCATGGCCTTCTTATAAATATCATCAGCTTCCATATTAAATTCCTTGAATATATGTTGAAACTGTAAATATCTAAACTGAGCCTTAAGAGCTCTAACCCGATTCATCCAATGGCCAAGATTCATAATGTGAATATGATTTATATCACGAGCCCAATCAATGATCACTTTGGAATCCCTGAGGATCTGGAGGTCGGTGATCGTCCTCTGAACGGTGAAGTAAAGGAGACCCCATAGAGCAAGAAGTTCATCCTTAGTATTTGACCCCCTTCTAGCATCCATTCGTAGCTTAAAGGATGAAGATTTAGCTAATAGTAAGTACATACCAGCCTCATGGTAGCCATCTTTGGCTGCCCCATCAAAATATCCCACGTTCCCCGCCTGGATAATTGGATGAGATTTCACTATTATACATGTCTGGCTACAAGTGCTATGTTTAGGATAGAATGGGGAGGAGCGGATCCTGGAAAGAGTGGAGTGAACAATCATTTCTAGAGTGCCATATTTCCCATAACAGTAGATAGAGTATCTCAAATGGCATGCCAAGACTCTTAACCCAGAATGTAAATGTCTCCACCAATGGCCTAGTGTCCCACTACCAAGTTTTCTTCAGGCTAGAACATAAGCTACCACCCAGCTGTTGGAAAAAGGGGCAAGAACCAAAAATGTGTTCCATGGATTCAACTTCAAGCTGACAGAGTACGCATATTCCATGACCACAATATCCTCAATATTGGAGAGAGTCCCATGTCAGGATTTTTCAATTTATAGCAAGCCAACATAAAAACTTAACCTTGCCAGGGATCCTTAATTTCCATAACGCAGACTACCACCAACAGCATACAGGTTCTTCTACTGCTTTTAAGAAATGCAAATAGGCCAAATTTTCTTGAACTGTCCCAGTTTTGTTGTTGACTTCCCAGATAATCATATCTCGATCAGAATTAAGAGTAAAACCTGCATTATATAATGAGTCCACAAAAGCATTCCATTCTTGAACCAAATCCAAGTGGATCCCCAGATCAGTCAAAGACAACTAGTAAGGTAAGTGTAGATTCTTAGTGACATAGATATTCTATAAAGTCACTAGATTCTTCTCATGAAGCTAGTCCAGCATCCAGTTGGAGAAATAGGGTTGATCGATACCCACCATTGGGTCGATGCCAATATAGATGCAGTTCCCCCTCCCCACTTTCTAGCTAAGGTCCTGATTGATGTGAGATAAGTTCTTTAGGAAACTTCTCCAGTGCAATGAAGAAGAAGAAAGATTGTGTTTATCTCTGCGAAGCTAGAGTTCGAGAGGAATCCTGAGCATTTATTTTGACTTAATGATGCTCCCCCACATGCCCATATGATTTAGTGCCCGCCACATACTCTTAGCCACCAGTGCTAAATTAAATACTTTCAGGTGCTTTATACCCCACCCCCTCCCACTGTTTAGGACAAGATAAATTAGACCAACTAGCCAAATGAAATTTTTTACAATTCAAAGCTCTTGTCCATAAGAAATGGAATATAATCTTACGAAGATGTTGTATAATACATACCGGAACAATAAATAATGAGAACCAGTACACAGGTATTTCCTAGGGCACCGAGGTTACTAGAGTAACCCTACCTCTAATAGAGAGCCACCTCGGAACCCATCAGTTCACTTTTTAATAATCCATTGCCAGTCGAGCACCTAATAACCATTTGGCTTGAGCTGAAAACCTATATAGGAAAAACCTTCATCAAGAGACCTACAAACAATTGAAAAGTTCTGGAGTATTGTACTTAATATATCCTGAGGAACACTACTTACTCCAAATGCTGACTTCTGGGGGTTGATGTTCATCCCCGAAGCCCCACAAAAGATATCAATTAATTAGGGTTAAGCCTCTTAAATGACATGTTTGACATGTTTTCTGTTTGTATGTTTGTTTTCGATAGTGCTTGCACTTGTAAAAGTGGTTAGGGCTAGGTGCAAGTTTAAGGAAAGTTTAATGGAAGAGATACCTCACTGTTTAGTTGAATGAGCTTGAGTAGTTGAATATTATAAGTTGGATTTTCTTCATTGAATTTATTTTCATATTGGGAAGGTGCATACTTATCACATTGGGATACATGTTTCACCTATGAAAAAATGGTTTATAATTGGTTGCAATGCGGTTATGCTTGCTTACTCAACCCCCCACCCCACCTCCAACATCTATATGGAATGTGTGTGGGTGTTGGGATAATAACAATGGGATATGCTTATCGTGTTGCATATGGAATAGTTGCTACAATAATAAAATCCCCTTCCCTCTTATCCCACATCAGTTGTGATATATGTTGCACAACAACATATAAGCTTCAATATACCATTATCAATATGCAAATATCAACATGTTGTCCCCCACTAACATAATGGTTGATTGGTTTTGGGGGATTATACTTTTTTACTCAACCTTCCCTCTCTCCTCTACGTGACTTGTGTATGAATAATAACAATTGGATATGCATATTTTGTGGTGACTTCGAATTAGCTTCTATGACTGTAAAATGTTTTCCCCTTTCTTATAAATTTGTTGCATCTAATGTTGAAGAACAAGGAGTCTTTCACCATTGGGAAAGGTTTGTATCCTTCAATTTTAAAACTCGATGGGTTAGCTTGATCCATTTGAATTATTTGTTTCAAAAGAAAATTCCATGTGACATATTTGATTCAATTTGGTTGAGACCTTTGGTTTTCAACTACTATTGTGTTTGATAGTTGAAACACCTCTATCTATATATTTAGGGAAAGAGGGGGGGATCCTGCAAGATTTTCCTTGGAAACACACAAACACATACATTGACCTAGTTAAAAACTTATTTTTTAAATATAATGGGTCCATCTTAACTCTAGATATATTAAATGCACTTGCAGGTTTAATCCTAGATATACTAAGTGCACCTCATGGTATATTTATCTCTCTTTGTGTTTAATAAATACAAGAGGATAAATATCATCATGTGGAACTACCATCTTAGTTTTACATGCGAGGAAGTTAATATTAAGAATATGATGGACATTGGTAAGTGGTAAATGACAAGAACTGCCATGTGAACAACATCTAGAAACCCATACAATTATACTCCATGTAGAATGTTGGCAATATTCCCTATGACAATTGTGAGACAATGCCATCACACAACATATGCGATACAAAGCATTGGTGCCCTCCTTGCAAGTCATGCCACATTGGGGACTTTTCCCAATAAATTTTATCCCCACCCATCATGCATATACTTCTTAATTTCGAGGAATTTAAGATACATCAAATGAAAATCAAGAAACACATATGGTTGACATAGCTTGAGCACCCATGAGGTATATGTGAGATCTCTCCCCCCACAATTGGGGAGGTCACGGGTTCAATTATCTTGATTTCATCAGGGTTAGTCCTTGTAATCATGGTTGAAGAATTACCTCGTTTTCTATCCATTAATCATGGGAAAGTACTCGGAGGGTTTTCCACAAAGTTTTTCCTCAGAAATATATGATCAGCGTAGCTATATGTATATAAAAGGATAAAAATTATCATATTAACTTTAACCAAATTGGGTTATTGAGAATGCATTAAGCTCCTTTGTTGATAAAGGAAAACCAACTCCAAAAGGTCAAGTACCTTTCCTCACACATACATAAGAGGCTACAGGTAGCTTAATGGACTATCCTGCATATGTTTCAATTCAAAAAATTTCATCTAGTAAAAATATATAGCAATTGGTAAACTAACCCATTCTCACATCAACCAAATTAGATTGCAACCATATTTCTACTAAACATGCTTGTTAATGTGTGTTTCAAGTGGGGGATCTTGGATGACACTCGTATATTTTTTTATCAAATATCCCAATGGAATATGATTGTAACTTATGCAAGGTGTAGGTTTCCTGAGGATACTAGTAGTTGCAATGGATTTTTCTTTGGTCCTGGCCATTCAAGCTATAGGTGGACTTTCCATTTCAATCTATGCTCTAAAATTGATGTCTAGAAACAAGATACCTTTCTCAATGGAAAATTAATAAATTAATCACAATAATTATAAGAATAGCTCAAATCATCACAATATTTCTATGCATAGCTCAAATTATCACAATATTTCTAAGCATAGCTCACTCCATGGCTATTAATGTTTGTTTTTGGGTTTCTTACATGGAAAACAACCTCATGGCATTTTTACTAACATGGGGTATTTTTTTCTCATGCAATGACTTAGTCTCTTTCACTACTACTTATCAGTTTTTGAAAAGAGTTCTACATCAGTTTCCCATAATTTTATTTTGAGAGGACGGTGGGTCTCTAGCTTCATCTCATGGGTATGTGAAATGCATTCATATGTTGTTCGAATCATGATTGATGCCTCCCATTAATTTCATATTTATTTTATGGCTATGGAATTGACGTTGATGTATGTGGTCTCTATTCTAATGCAGATATCAGTAAATGTCACCTCTTTCCATTAGCCCCCTAATTACATACTACTTTCCTTCTCCAACAATTTATTAACCATTACCCACTTTGTGTTGGCTTGCACTGTGTTCTTTAGGATTCGAACCTATGTATGTCTCTTGCAATTAGTTTTGGGTTCCTTGAATAACTATTTTATGATGTGGGACTTTCGTAATTTGAACTATGTTCTCTTATATTAATAAAATATTATCTTCATTCTCTTGTTTTCATAATTTATGGTGTGGATCACTTATAGCTTGATTTGGTTTCTCTTAGTCTGATAATCATAGAATTGTATTGGGGCAGGGTGACTTGCATGCCTAAGGATTCTTGGTTTATTGATTCAATCCAATGATGCCATTGAGATACATTATTATAAAACTTGTTATTTCTATATAGTTGTTGTTACATGGTTCTCCCATGAGATCTTTTTTTTGGTTTTAGATGATACATTAAATCGATGCCTAGGGTTTAATTTTTCAGTCAATGGCTTGGCGTACTCTATGGTTGGGCTTAAAAAGGTAGCACATCTATATATTTATAATATTTAAGTGGAGTGTTGTATTTTATCAATAATTAAAAGGACAACAAGGATATTTCAGGGACAAAATATAGGTTACATATCCCTTTAATCAACATGGTGTTTATAATCAAAGGTTCATATTGGACCCCTTCTAACAAAGGATTGGAGGATTTATTGAGGAGAAACTTTAAAGGCAATAGCATTATTGTAATGATGCTTATCCTATTTTCTTAAAGACAATGTATCTAATGGGGAAAACCATTTATTCTTATCTTTCATTACATTTATAGAAATTTCCTCCATAACTAACTTTTATGGTTTCCCTTGCTATGTGGTTATCTAGTGTTTTTAATAAGAAATTGCCATGTTTGTGATCTCCTTAGGAATATCTCCGAATCCTTTTTGCAAAAACAATTGATATCATATAGTGATAATAATCACACATTTGAATTTTTTTAAATAAAAGGAACTATGTTTCCTTTTAAGCATTGTAGGGTCCACATTCTTGGTTTTGAGTTTGACATTGTTGAGTCTGTTTTTAGTCATTTGAATTAAAATTAAAGTCCCTTGATGTCATTACTTAGTTAAACATATAATCATTTATCAATAAAATTGATTTGAATTCCATTCCCTTGATGAATGTGGGAATGGGTTTATTAATCATGAATGAATTCATATTATTAAATTCACTTGGTAACTTTAGGTTACTATATGTTTAATTATTTTAATAAAGTACACATAAGCCATTTTGTGCAACTAGGGTTTCTGTCATCTCATTATTCTAAAGAGAATGTTGTTCTCTTCATTTGATAATATAGAAGAACCATTTCTTTCTTTCACTTCTCTCTTTGAGCTCATAGTTTCTTTGTGTGTTTTTTTTTCATAATATTTCTAATGACTTTTTACATGTTAGAGTTTCAATAGAGTAATGATATGGTTTATGTCCACTACATTATGCAATTGTGGGTGATGTTTCTTGAGAAAATCCTTAAACCATTTCCTTGGAAAACATTAATGCAATGTCTACAGAGAAGGTGGAATCCAAGACCCCTATTATGGAGGAGGTACCTAAGTGCTTAGAGGAGGAATTGAGGTAGGGGGCATAAAAGGATAACCCATGACCATTATGGGTGGAGGACTTTGACACCAAGGAGGGTGGTGTGTCAGGATCAACACCATGTTCTAGACAATTTGATATACATAGAACAACTAGTTGTCACCAGATGGATGCTACAAGAACTTCTAGTAGAAAATGAGTCCTTACCTTTCTCCAAAAGGGGGGAGGAGGTAATAAATAGAAAGAGATTAAATCTATGGTTCTAGATGATTTGAAATGATGAGATACATTAATATAATTGGTGTCATTTTGTGTTTCCTATTCGGTTTTGAGTCGATGAGATACATTTATATAATTGATGTAATTTTGAGTCTTTGACTGGGAAACTATTAAGATTCAGTAGGGACATTGATATATAATTTGGCATCAACTACATCTTATATATTAGTGGTTTTCATATTGATGTGCTATTGTGATTATTTGTTGTTGATGTTGGTTTATATTTTAAAATTTTCAAGACAAAGAATTTGGTTTATATCTTTTAATGATGCCTGGATGTCCATACTCTAACTGATTTTTTGTTGATGTTTTTTTTCCTTGATGGTTTAAACACCTAACCCCTAACCACAATTCCTCGGTGGTTTAAACACCTCACCCCTAACCACAAAATCTAACATTACATTGGTCAAAAGTCACTAACATATAAAGTAACAAATATTAATAGAGTATTAATGCTCCAATATTGGGACTCGGGAGTTTCACACTATTAGCCAAGATTCCAACCAATGAGCTTTACCAAACACCTTAAGGGAGTCATGAAGGCACCATGAGATAAGGATCAAACTTATGGTACCTAGAGATTGGTACAATGTGACCATATCGCAAACACAATCTCACCCCCATGTTCTCTTTAAGGCTTTCCATTTTATAAGAAAGTCAAGCAAGTAGTGAACAAGTGGTTAATTCAAAGCACTTTTAGTGATTAAACTTAGGTTCAAAATCACTAAAGAAATGTTGTTGCAAAAATATAGTCAAATGTGTTAACTATTGCATTCAAATATCATATGAAAGTCCCAAGAATCTCAATTTCCCATAAGTGTGGTGTATCTAAACAAACGAGGCCACAAACAAGTCCTTGGTTAATTTGACAAAATAGATACCCCTTAATTATGGGATATAAATGAAAGGTAGAGACCACTTTGTTAATGAAGGCTCATTTACCAACCTAAAAACAAAGTTATCAACCATATTCTAAGGAAATTTGTACAAAGATACATATCCATTGTCACCCCACACAATTGGGATAATAGCTTGTCATTTATACAACAATACCTATGATCAAGCTCCACATCCATCATCACCCCCCACATATGGGATAAGAACTTGCTGATTATTCAATAATACCTATGATCAAGCTCTACAAATCTCCATCATAAAGCATTTTGCAAAGCATGTATTGGCTTCTACCCATTATCTACCTTTAAGATATTGCTTACAATGTTTTGCAAACTTCATCAACACAACAAGTACTCCAAGAGTCGGGTAAGGAAACAAAGTTCATTAATTAAATGAAAGGAGTCTAACAACAACATATGGAACTCCTCACTAATTCCAAATAAAGTAAAATAATGTCATGCTCAACTTTAAGTTCCTTACACATTTAAAGTTGTTAACCATATATAGAGGACCAATGTACATACCCACATCCAAAGAAAAAATTGTTCAGATATAAGACCATTGAGGTACAGTTCAAACACTATATTTAAGGTCAAAATAGAGAAACACATTTTTATTTGGAATTCATTCCTAATATTAAATACCTAATTTTCAATTTTGTAAGCCTAGGCACATTACATCACTTACCTCTTACCAAATTATGATCACTCTAACCAAGCACAACAAAACCTAATTTTCAACACTGAAACTTTCATACGATATGTGCCAACTTTGCAAGCCCAAGCACATTACATCACTTACCTCTTACCACATTATGGCCACTCTAATCATGCGCACTTGCTTAATATATTTCCCATTATCCCTAGTGGCTAGGGTTGGATTTGTTGGTTGTGGAGCTTGGTCTTCTATATTCATAGATTTTATTGTCCAGTCATGTTTGTACCATATTTTTACTATACACTTGTCCTAGTATGGAGGTGCGGCGGGACATTGTCCCCCTGTGGGGATCCAAGGGGGACCATCCCCCCTGGCTGGGGGGTCTGGAGCCCTCGGCAAGGTTGGGGGGCACATCCCCAAGAAAGGGGGTTCAAGGGAAAAGCCTCTGAAAGAAATTTTAGGGATGTTTGTTGGCTAATAGTTTGTGGGCCCATGATATTGGGTGACCCATGGTAATTCCCGTATAAAATAAAAGCATTGTAATACAGTTGTGTATTGCATTGTAGGATTGTAAAATAATCTTTGTGATTGTGTGAAAGAGTGAAGAGGAAGTGCAGCGAGGTTGCTGTAGGTTGTATCCCTTCATTTTGTTGGATGGTATAATAATAAAGGATTGGTAATTTTTATGTGGGCGTAGCCCATCTTGGGTGAACCACATTATATATGTATCTCTCTCATAATGTGTTGAATATTTGTACCTTGTTTAATTGTTTTTTCTCTGCAATATTTTTTTTCTAACAGGAGCATCCATACAAAGCGAAATTGCATTCTTCAAACCAAATGAAGATCCACTTCCCTTGACTTCATACTTAAGCAATTAGGACCATTACTCTCCAAAATGGAAAGTTTAAATGCCACAAAGGTTGGCCTAAGACAAATTCATAAAAATCTCAAAGCCCATGACACCATAGAATGCAACAATCATTCATCTATATGCCCCCAAGCATCATAAATGTCAAATCCCATGACAACATAGAATGCAACAATGGTTCATCTATATGCCCCCAAGCATCATAAAGAAGAAACAAGAAACAAATATTCTAATGGTCCAAAAGTATCAAATACTTAAGAGTAGGCTGAGTATGAATTGCAAAAAACAAGTAAACATTAGAAAGCCATTTCCAGAAATGGGCATAAAAAATTTGAAGAAAAATACACCTAAAGCCCCTGCTAGAATCTCTTCAATTTGTTGGTCTGCTACATTTATGAAAAATCAGAACTTATAAAAGTAGTTGTTTTCACTTTCAAGATGGTTTTTTGTTTCATTGGCCCTTTTAAGGTTAGTATAGGGCCTTTTTCTATTTTATAGGTTTGGGCTTTTAAACAGAGAAGAAATAATTCTGGAATTTTCATCAATTTCACATAATGTATAGAGATCTACGCAAAAATAAAATCTGGAAAATATCAGAAACCATTTGTAGTTTCTGGGCGTCAGTGAACAATTGCTAGAATGGTTTCTGGCACCTGGAAATTTTTCATAAATTGGAAAGGTTTTCCAACCTAAAACAATTTATGATATTCATTATCCTTCCTACATGCAACAGTAGGCTGAGGAAGTCTCCAGTTGCAACAAGTTGGACAGGATCAACTCACAACATCACCATAAACAAGACCCTCGTGCAACATGTTGGAGCTAATCAATTCTTGCACAATTCCACAAGCTATAGACAAAAATAGGATGAATATGTAACAAAACATAGTTGCACTGGACTAGAAGCCCTAAGAGAATCATAGAATCCAAATGATTGAACAACGATGTACCATATAACTCCCATAACCTCATTGCAATGGAGTAACCAACATGCCATTCCTACAACTTTTCCATGCCATTATTGTAACGATGTAACTGCCATTACATTGCCATGTAATGTAATCACTAAATAATTCTAGTGTACCATGGGGATTGAAACATGTCCCCAGAAAACTCATGCTAAACATTTCCCCACATCCCTTTTTCTAGGGGGGGGAACTTGAGGAAACACGTTTTCCCAAGTTTCCTTCAGGGGGATTTTGGACATCCCGACATTTCCCTTGGATGGGCTTCTAAGTGTCCTCCATGGGGATTTTTCTCCATTTCTTCTGAGGAGCTTTTAGGAATTCGTGCATTTCCCATAAGCCTCTAGATATGAAGCATCACAAGGCATCTAGATAGTACAAGAAGTAAGGAATCAACGATAATTCCCTCTAGCCCTTTTATGGGCAAAGGTCAACAATTGTGTCAATCCTCTAGAAGCAATAGGTGGACATGTTGAGGTTGATTTTGAGTTGGAAAGTAACCATGTCACTATTGGGACTAAAATGGAGGGTGATGGGGAAAAGGTAAAAGCTAAAGTGGGATGTCTTCCACCTCTTCCCCTAGTTGATATTCTTTGTGGAAGTGGTCGCATTGACTGCAATGCACCCTCAATCTCCTCCAAATTTGTTTGTGTTGGAAGTGGATCTTCCTCCTCGAATTCCTCCTCCTATGATACATCATCATCATTCTCCAACCATTCAAGGGCCTCCTCCATGACAAGCCTCTCAGCCTCCACCCTCCACAGACCTATGGTGCCAATATCATCAAATTTAATGGCATCCATGGTAGGTGTTTTGTCAATTTATGTCACCCACAACATTAGATTGTAGTAAACATAGACTATGTCATTGAGGTATTGGACATCTAACTTGTATGAGGGCCTTTTTGTAATTAGAGGATGATGGCATGTGAGCATAAACTAAAATTAATGAAACTAATAATGATAAAAAAATTTCAAATTCTAATTAGAAAATTTCTAAATTCTAACCTATCGCGCTTCTTGGAGTGTGTGTTTTCAAAAACAATACAATTGCACTCACCCCTTGATGAGCTGCAAGTTTATGTAACTCTAGGACTCTTCTACCATATTTGTCCACCAAACATCTACAACAAATAAGTGAAAAGGAAAGAGTCAAGACAACAAAATATATTTCAATTTTCCAATGAGTAACAAATAGATAAAAAGTAAAGACATTACAATTTCAAGGTTCGAAAGAAATTGTACTTGGAGCTTGCTTGGCATCCAAGTTGTCCTATATTGGATAACCATTTCAAAACTGAATTTCCTAGTGGCCAACCTATATATCTACATTTTCTTAGAAATATCTGATTGATCAACAAGAGTTTACACTATCCTCTGATCACATTGAAAAAATCCATCCATCACCTCAACATCGAATCTAAAACCACATGCATAAGAGTATGTGGAGTTGAGATAGAGACATGCTGCATGAATCAAAGGATGGAGAGTATTGTTCCATTTCTTATCAATCACATGCCATATATTGTCTTGTCTAATCAATCTCTCATCCCCCTTATCTTCATAGTAGCAATGGATAGCTTTCTTTGCCCTACCCATGGCCTCCTACAAGTACCCCATTCCGGACTTGTCACCATCAAACATGGAAAGAACCTTTACCAAAGATTCTCTAATGACACACAACTCCTTCACTCCCATCCAAAAACTATTATCGTGTCTCATAAGTTGGGCTATGTCTCTCCCATCTCCTCTAGTGTTGTAAACACATGCATTCTGCTCATTTGAAATAAACATCCTTTGTAATGTAAGCATAGAATTTTTGAGAGACTAAAGAGAAATGAAGCTAGAGGTGAAACATGTGACTATAGAATGGACTAACTCTCTAACTCATGTGAACTATCCCATGAGTGTAGGAACACACACACACATGACACTCATATCCTAATCAACAATTTCCTTGATCCAAGAAACTATGTCGATGCCCTTTAATATCAAATCAATGCAATGGGAGGCATGAGTCCAATACAATGTTCAATACCTCTCCATAAGAAACTTTCCAGCAACAACATAATTAGCAACATTGTTTGTAATGACTTGGAAAACATAATGCAGACCTATCTCCCAGATGAACCCATCCAACAACTCAGACAATAACCATGCATCTTTAACATATGCATGTGCATCAACACATTTGATAAGCGTGTTGGAATATTGGACAATACTGAGAGGGTGGGTGAATCAGTATTGATAACTTTTAACAATCTAAACCACTTTTAAATTATTTATTAACACACATGATCAACAAGAACATGTGGAGAACAAATTTATCATGGAATCCCAATTGGGTAAACCACCAATACTTTCTATTGCTACAAAATTGTGTTTACAAGTAGTTTTTACCTGCTACTACAGATGAGGATGGTATCACATCCTATTTACCAGCAAATACTGGAAGGAGGCTATGACCCCCTGGTTTATCAGTTGCTACTGAAAGGATTCTACTACACCCTATTTACCAACTACCACTGGAAGGAGACTATGACCCCCTGGTTTATAATCTACTATTGAAAGGATGCTATGACACCCTATTCAGCAGCTTCTACCGAAAGGAGGCTGCGACCCCCCTAGTAGGCATATAGCCTTCCCTAGCACAACCCTACCATCCTAGTATATTTTTATCAAACTTATAGATCTTCTTATATCTATATTGGTCTTTGTTTTACTTGTTGCTACATCAATCTGGACTGTAGATACACATTCTCTCACTCATCATTTTGTCTATAAATACCTTGTAACATGTTTTCTATGAATGCATCTCTTCATTGTTGTTCCTTTTCATTCTTAGACCGTGCCTCTTCATGAATACTCAATTCTTCATTTTAACAATTCTTTAACTCTATTTAGGGTTATCAGTCATACCTTTCCACAACAAAATCTTACCAGAATTGCCTCTCTACAATGATAATTCTTCACCAGAAATTATTCTGAAATTACCTTTTTCCGCAATGATATTTCCGCAATAGATCCTTTCCACAACCATCTTGAGTTGTTGATCCATTGCAGACTCTTTCCTGTCCGTCGATCTAACACACATATTTCCCTCTGTAATCATCTTCCCACAATTTCCTTAGCTTTTTGCAATTGTCTTCCGCAATAACCTTTCCGCACTGTAGATTTCTTGCAGACTCTTCCCTGACCGTTGATCTGAGATCAGATGCGGATTGCGGATTGCGGATTTGCGTTCTGAATTTTTTCTCAAAAGTTCCTTCTACAATTTCCTTTCTACAACTACCTTTCTGCAAGATACATTATGCACCATTGATTTCTTCCAGACTCTTCCCTAGCTGTTGATCTTTAGATCATATGCGGATTGCAGATTGTGGTTTTTCCAAATTTCTTGAAACTGCTTCTACAATTTGCTTTCCACAAGTTTTATTTTGCTATGTCAATCTCATGCAGACTCTCTCTTGATCATGGATCTTATATCAGATGCGGATTGGGAATTGTGGGTTTTCCAAATTCCTTAAAAATTATTTTGCAATTTTTTTTTCCGCAAGATTTCTTTCGCGTTGTTGATATCATGTAGACTATTTCTTGATTGTCAATCTTAGATCAGATGCGGATTACGAATTGTGGATTTTCCAAATTTTATGAAAAAATTTTTGCAATCTTTCTTCTGCACTGTTGATCTCTTGTGGAGTCTTTCCTGGCCTTTGATCTTGGTGACTGTGGGTTCATAAAATCTCAAACGTTACTTCCGCGATTCTCTTTCCGCAATTTTTCTTTCGCACCGTTGATCTCTTGCAGATGCTTTTCTGACTGTCAATCTTCAGATTGTGAAATGCGGAACCACACTTTTCCATTTTGCACTTCCACAATTTTCTTCCACAACTTTGTTTCCGCATTTTTCTGGACCGTTGATTTCCTTGCGGGTTCACTCCTGATCGTTTATCTACGATCAAATGTGGATCTTCACTTTTATTGTGTGGAAATTATTCACCACCGTCGATCTTCTAAAAAATAGCTTCCGCAATTTCTCTCAACTAATCTAGGTTTTCCAATTCTTCACTTCATTCTAGTGTTCGGGGATGTTATTTTCCACGTATATCTAATTTGTGGGTCTTATTATAGACCATTAATCTCTGTCTCTCGAATGATCTGGGTCGTCCAAATAACATACATGCTTTGGAAAGTTATCTTCCACTACTTACTTTGTGGATCTTCCCCTTGTCGTCGACCCTGTCATCGATCTACAATCTTATTTTGGAATTCTTTTGTCTTTCACTAAGTTTGCCCTGTCATCATGTTTATTAGTTATTATTTTGTCATTGTTGAACTCTTTTGACATCAATTGACAATACACGTATATTTACTTTGTGGATCCTTTGTCTTTGACTGAGTTCATCCTTCCATTATGTCTAATGGTTATTCCTTGTCATTCCTAAACTCCTTTGACATCAATGACAAATATATTCTTAAGAAATCATTGACCCCCTATGGGTAATTAACCAATAAATTCATAATGGACCTACCCTTTCCATTTATCCAATTGTCTAACATAGCAGCTCATCTAATGATCTCTCAAGAATTCCTAATCTAAACCAATATGTAAGTGCTATCAATATTCTCCCCTTGAAGGAGATTCCCTCTCAATTCATTATAGGAAGGACCCTTGTACATTAGGCCAATAATAGCAACGAATTCAATTATGGATTGGTAGAATGGGTTGTTCTTGAAAATGTTGAAAGGAATGTAACTCCATAGAAAAATTATAGACATAATCTTTTCATCCTCTTCCTTCTCCCTTGTAATAATTATTGACTTTAGAAAAGGTTCCCCCCCCCAAGCACTGACCTTTGCAAAAAAGAAAGTTTAAGATGGTGAGAAAATTGTGGAAATTGTGGCCAGTGATTGGGTTTCCCTCACCCCTGAGTAGCTTATGATTCATGTGTTTCTTGCAACATTTTTTGCAAGCTCAATCCTCGATTCTTCCTTCTTCTCTCTCTTCCTAATCATATAAAGGATGGATTGACTTGCAACATGGATAATCTTTGGGGTAGAGGCATTGAAAATATCCATGTCGTGTCCTGGGATTTCGACAAGGTGGTATATCAAGTAAATATTTCCCCTAAAAACATTTCTCTTCATAGCTTGAAACTCAAATTTAATCTATTAAAAGCCTCAATTGGTTCACCAAACTCGCACATCAGGTCCAATGGATTTGGCATTTTCAATGATTAAAATTTAAACCTATGACACAAGTGACAAAATAAATGGAGAAATTTAATGAATAATCAAATATTCAACACAAAATAAATCTGGCAAGTGCATAGAAAATGTATATCTCCCATTAAAAATAAAAATGGCTAGAACAGGTATATCTAAGTCTTAAGATTCTAATGGACATTGCATAATGCAAAGTGAAAACCCTATACTAGATCCTACAAGCAACAAAACAAATAAAATAGAAGCATAAATTGTTTTACTTACCTAGGATTTTGGATATGATAGATTGGAGTAAGTATTTACTCCACAATTGCACAGTTGATGGCAATGAAATAATGGATTTCTCCTTGTTTTCTAGGTTGAAAATGGTCACAACATCCCTAGAGCTGAAACCCCTAACTCACATTTTCAAAATGAATCCAAAAAATCCTTTGAAGCAACTTTCTACCATGCATTTGAGGGACAAACGAACAATTTCCATTAACTCATGATAAATAACAAATTTATTGCAATAAATTTGGGTGATATTGTTGACAAGCTTGAAAATTGATAATTTATCATCTTATCATCCATAAGTGCAACAATGATTAATATATAGTATATCAATATGACCACTTCTAAATCTATATCTCACAAACAACTCATCAATGGATAGAAATAACACCTCATTGGTACATAAGGATGACAACTCATAAGAAGGTGATCTTGGAATTCATGATTGTCTAGGTGTTAGCAGATCATTTAGTTGATGCGTACAAAGATCAAGTCCCTAGTCCAAATGGCCTAGATCTAGAACAAAACATAACATAAATGCAATCTCTTCCCTATATTAATCAAATTACTTGATAATGCATAGCATCCATACATCTTTTTAGAAGCTCGTCCTTATTGACATGAAGCTTTTGTAGTCTCACTGATTGAAAAGGAGATAACTTGCAAAAGAGTCAAAGAGAACAATAAATAAGTAGAAACTACAAGATAATTTGATAGATCTAAGCAAATGACCAAGGAGAAATATTGTAGATGAGATTAAACATCATTTATGGGAAAAGGAAGACATTAATGTATTAATATCAAAGAGAAAAGAATTAAAACTATAAAGCCTTCATGTTGAAGTTCCCTTCAAATGGAGCCTTGCATCAAGATGAAATCCATCAAAGATCAGGTCTCTAGTCTGTTTTCTTTAGCATTTAGCTATTCTAATTCTAACCCCCTAACCCATGAGGGTGGGATGGAATTTATAGGCAAAAAGAGATAAGGAGGAGAGGAGAGGATTAAAGGAGAAAGGTGGAGTAGGATCACACAAATATTGGAGGCGAGTGAGCTCCACCCTAAATGGAAGGGATAAACCTCCATGAGGGTCTCTTTCTAGAGACTTCTCGAAACTTCTCTTTTTTCCCTTTGTACAGACAATTATGCACCCTATACATAAGCAAACCGCGTCACTAACTCACTATTTAGTGATGCAAAGTGCGTCAATGGAGAGTGACTCACCCTATTAAAGAGCAAAGTACATCACACTCTCAAAATAGAGTTTTTTCCAAAGGGAAAAACCTCAGGGCTCAACTTCTAATGATTTTTTCCAAGCGCTTCAAGGATTAAAGCAAGGAAAAGTGTACATGGTTCATAATCTTGGCGAATATGAAAATTTCATGTAACAAATTCCCCCCCAAAGTATGAAGCTAGAGTAACGGGATAGGTGAAATACTTTGATAGATAAAAGATAAAGGATTGAAGCAAGGAACTATCAGTTGTAAACATGTCAATTACAAACAATGACTTTTCATAGTACAATCATTTTATCATCTCAATGACTCAAAACATGGCTACCAACCAATACATTGTATATCCTTGAAAATAGTGACTCGAGATACGAGCACCAACTGTTGTCAGGAATATATCACCTTCTGCAGACAGAAGCTGTTCCTTTGGTCCGAATGGTTCAAATCCAGAACAAATAAGTGAACGACAAAGGGTGAAAACCTTCCCTGAATGTTGTAAACACTTGGAATAATGCTTTGATGATGAACCTGTGTACCTGCAGAACATGTCAAACAAACAAGAACATCAAAGCTACCAGAACATTATTTACACATTCATACTAATGACTAAGGAATCCAGTAACATATACATGTGAGATCAGTACAACAGATATGTGGGACAGAAATCACCTTTGCATTAAGAAATCAATGAAGAAGCTTACAACCATTGCCTTAGTGTTGACAAAATCCTCCACAAGACAAACACCTCATCCTCAATAGCTCCAACTTGCTCTCTTGTGCTCTCCAATGGATTGGGCTAGGTAGTCAATTCAATAGCATAACATTACCATTCAGTTCTCCCCCTCAACTATGGGACATGAGCTTGTATTTATAGGGCTCAATGGATAGGGATAGTTGAGAGAAATGTGGGTGAGGTGGCCATAAGATCCTATGAAGAGGGATATCAACTCCAACCAACCCAAATTGATAAGGATAAGGTAGGACACGAGGCTCAGGTTCTAGAAGCCTTGAGAATCCTCTTCTTTTCCATTTTTACCAAGGGTACCGCTTATATACCTTTATGAAAGAGCAGTGAAGGGTAAGAACCGCTCCAAGAACAAAGCCCATATGCAGTGGCACTGCTTCTCTATAACAGGACTCAGGCGGTGCTGAACAAGGTACCGCTCATCAGCTAAAAGGAAAAGACGGTGCTAGGGTTTTTTATGTAGAATTGACATTCAAAGCATGTTTCCACTCCAAGTTTGGGATTTAGGGCAGACATAGGTGTTAAGGATCTCATCACATGTTGGTGACAGGATTTGGGTATAACACCGACATACAATGTGTATTCGTACCAAAAATAACTATGGACTATTCATGCCTATGGAAAATACAAAGTAGATCCATGATAAGATAATAACATAGCCATGACCAATATAAAGTGGATCTGTGACGGTACAAAATATCCATAGCAACCTGGGTAAAGTACATAAACGATCCCCAAGGTCTTCAACTCAAACCCACAACTATACGATTCTATCCATGTGAATAAAGGAGATGAATTAGAACATGGTAGAAACCACTTGATTACTGGTCAATAATGTGAAGCATTAACAAGTGCGAGGGAAATCACCAATGATGATAATGATCCCAAAGGTATCCTAGTACATTTCAATAAATTCAAATAGATCAATTGGATTCGAACATCCACATAATCATTTGATCAGAGGTTAATTATGTAAACCTACTATCGAAGGCGAGGAAACCTACCATTGAGGCATGCAGAATCCAAGGTACTTACTAGTTTCTAAGTCCAATCCCTGGATGATGTGCTGATGTCAGCATGAATAAAATCATCGAAGGATGGCCATAATGTATCCCACATCATCAACACTGATAAGGTTTTATTCTATCCAAAATGTGTCCTATTTGAAAAAAGACCAGAATATTCCATGAATCTTTCGTATTTTGGGCATAAATTTTTTCTCGTAACTCGGAATCGGTCTTACTTTAGACCATTGGAAAGGTATTGAAATTATATACAAATTTTCGTTTTGATTTTTTTCCAATTCCTTATCGTTTTTTCCGGGGAGGGCGTTTAGTAACAAAGCATCTTTTAAAAGATGTTTTTTAAAAGCATATTTTAAAAGATGCTTTGTTACTAAAACAATCACCCCAGACAAACGATAAGGAATTAGGAAAACCTCAAAACATAAAAGTTGTAGATAATTTCAAGACCTTTCCAATGGTCTAAAGTCCAACCAATTCGGAGTTATGAGAAAAACTTTATGCCCAAAATATGAAAGATTCTAAGAATCTTTTCACTTTTTGTTAAATATGATACATTATAGAAGATGGTAGAATGTAATTGGCACGAAACCAACATAGGAAAATGATGAAAGATAGTGGATCATGTGAATTGACACAAGGGTGTAATGGTAAACACGAGAGACTATTTCAGGGATGGCTGACAAAATAGAATGATTAATGACTGCAAAGGTTGATTCCAACAAAAGACTTCCCTTGAACATTTAATGACACGAAAAATGACTTGGAAGCATTGATTCAATGAGGAAGTGACCAAAACATAACGCAACAAATCATTGAGGCATTCTTCGAATGACCCAAAGGAGTAAGACAACTCATGGAATTGGCATGACTTGAGGACAAGTTGATTACCCAGTTGCTTGAATGGAATAAACACGTGTCATTTTCAAGGGTGACTCTAAGCTGCCATCAATATTAAATACATAGACATTCCCATTCCCTTAATTTCCCCATCATGAAGGGTGAGTACCTTTTTTATTTTTAACGCGTTGGAAAATGGTAACAAACACTCAATGTAGCTCATCATTGATGAGTCTAATCTCACATGTTTTATGAACCTAAGAAAAGAGGGATTCGATCCCAAAAGGTGCTTTCAATGTGTAATTTTACGAGTCCAGAGAAAGAAAACTCGATGTTTTTTCATGTTTAGGGAGTCTAAAAAGACTAAATAAGACTCCAAGATGAAAATTTTCATAACTTTAGTCCCCAAAGCCTGAAAAAGTATAAAATAATACCTAGGAGAACTCTTCTAGTTATGAAGAACTAGAGTATACATTTTTTTTAATTAGTCTAAACAGTCTAAAAAATAAGTAAACTATCACCGAATAGATGACCTTTCAAATACGTTTACAAGCATGAAAGAAACAAGTTCGATTGGTAATATTTTCCTGTTTAGAGAGTCTAAAAAGATCTCAAAGACAAATCTAGGGGGGGTATTTTTTCATAAAGGTTTTACGAGCCCAAAAAAGCGATAAAGGTATACTCGACACCTTTTTCCTCGGTTTTTAATGAGCACAACTATGGTATCAAAAACACTCAAAACCTTTTTCATGTTCTGCATCTAGAGCATGAAAAGTGATAAAGTAAGCTCAACAGATCTACTTCATTTTTTAACGAGCTTGAAACAGAGAATGAACTATGCTCAAAGTTGGGTTTCATTTTTTAAAGAGCTTAAAATTGAGACAAGCTACACTTTGTATGACGCTATCAGTGGGCCACTTCCCAACATGATGTCTAGAGGTCGGTACTTAAGATGATATCCATTAACAAGTTTTTTTCTAAACATGATGCTCAAAGGTTTGGATCATTCCTCCAGCATAAAGTTATGAGGCTGACGATGTAAAATTAGTCTGAATACATGGAGATATGCCCCCCAAGCTTTGCTTCATTCTCCTACTCTTTTTCTTCACATAATTAACCTTTTGGTTACTAATGGGAAAAAATTACCAGAAGCAGAGGAAAAAGAAAAATCAAATGGCACAGGAGGATGAAAAGAAGGTTCAAGTGAAGCATGCTCGTGAGGATGTGAGGAAGGGATATCAAGGTTGTGTGGACACTGGCTGGGCTCAAACTGTATTGGGATGGGAATGATCCAAGGAGACTTGTATACCACAGATGAAAGCATATTTACCAAAGTTGTGAGGTGCAAAGGATCTTGGGAAGGTAAAGTAAATACTCTTATTAAGGGAGAATCCTTAAGCAATCCTACTCCTACGTCTTCATACTAAGGGTTGGACTATCCCACAAGAAGAATGGCAGTATCTACATTTGAACGGAAATTTGGATTGCAAAAAATCAAGTTGGTTGATGGTAATAATATTTCCTTGATGAGGAAATTGTACCAATCGAAAGATCGAGGACGCAATGATGGTCATTTCATAAAACCAATTCCAACCAAGAAAAATTTTATAGTCCAAAGGTGCATTAACTACCTCTACATGGATAGAGACAATCTTGCCTCCCAAACCTATAGCTAAGTTAGGTAAGATTCCATAAGGTTGAAAACCACGACCATCAAAATCCTTCAACGTAGTTGGAGATGTAACGACATGAGAACCAATAGCCCGCCAACAAGACAATGACATGATAAAAGTCGAGGCTCCTTCATACAAAACAATATGATGGATATTCTTTCCAACAATACTGGTATGAATATGGAAATCCAATTGATGGGATAATCTCGGCTTAAATTACTCCAATTGGAACGTAATAGTATTAGAATTTTTTGGGTCCATAACTCCAAGAGATGAAAACAAATTTCTGCGTTGACTAGTGAAATTCTGTAGAACTTCCAGTGTGGACATCACACAAGGTGCTTGGGCCAAATCTTCTACAATATTGTAATGTTGGGAGCACGAGAATTCGGTTTGAAAAATGATTTCTAAATGGATATCTTGGAAGGAGGCAACATTGTATTAGGAACAAGCTTCTCTATTGACAAAGGGTTGTTCAATGGAGGGGTGGAAGAAGGCACTTCAACTAAAGCCTCGTCCTTCGAACTTATGTTTTGAGGTGGATTAAAGTCATATGTCTTGGTTCTTGTAGTAAGATTGACCATACCATTCATCATAAGAATGTGAGTGGTGGAAGAATATTATGGATGATGAGAATCATTTCCATTGTTCTCATGCGTTTGATTTTGCGAAATCAATTGTTGTTGTTGTCGAGGGAAGGTGTTGCTTTTCAAAAACAATTGATCTTCTAGTGATGAGGATAGTATTTGGTGTAATGGTCATCCTCATAAATGAGGAAAGGATACTTATCCTTCTATTGTGGTTTGGTATTGTTGGTTTGGCATTTGGTGGATGGATTGTTTTGCTAGCTAGAATATTTTTTTTCCTTTCTTCTTACCACCTGATGATGAAAAGGAGTGAACCTGGTTCACTTCAGATGCGGAGGAAGGAGAAGAAGTTTTTTGGGTGTTCTATCTAGTCTAAGTTGAAGTGGATTAGGGTTGGACAAGACCTATCATACCATCAATATGAGGTTCTATCACTAGGTCGCGAAGGATCATTTGTAGGTCAAGGGGAATTCATAATCAAATCATATAGTGTGTCGGATTGAGAATAGATTAAATCCAAATATTGAGCATGATTAATGGCTTACTCCTCGGTAATCGTTCCCCCATAGAAACATATCTTGAAATAGGTGGAAGTAACGACTTGGCAAACCAATCAACGAACACTTGGTTCGGGATAGGGGATTTGATTAACCTACGTCGCCGCTTCCACTCATGAATGTGATCTGAAATGTGAGTAGAGGTGGATTGTCAGAGTGAGGTCAACAATTCAGTACTAGTTTCATAAGAAATTGGTAATTGAAAATGTGTTCATAATGCTATAGCCAAAGAGCCAAAATATGTATAGAAGTTCGAAGGTAACTCGATGTACCACTTTGTGGCGATACCAGTGAGAATCCTCTAGAATAACCTCAAACAAATGTATTTGTCCATTAAAGAGTTCGAGGAGCACCATAAATGAAAGGACATAACATCATTGTTAGGGTCCTCACTAATTTTCCTGTCAAAATTTTGAAAATCATATGGGATTTTTGCGGGAGTGCAGGGCCAAAAATTGTGAATGTTGGATGAGATCATTGATTAAATGTGACAGATCTAGTAAATTTAGAATTTCCAGAAAATGTATATGTCGGTTTGGATGAGGATACAAGTAAACTCTAGTAGGACCATAAACAGGTTCTCCCATGTATGGATGTTTTAGATTCATACCCATATATTGAGGTTGAGACTGTACAAGCACAATAGGCTATGGAGGAATCATGCTTGTATACTGGGATTGTTATTATTGTAGGGCCACACCCATATGTTGAAGTTGAGGGGATTGAAAATTCAAGGGATTGATTTGTTGATGGAGTGCACCCACCAAATTAGGCTGAGTCCAAGAAATATTTGCAGTCCCTGGATTAGCCAATCCAGCATGTAGGGGTATAGTACTAGTCGCGGAAGGGTTGGGTAGATAACCAGATGGACCCCAAGCCAAATAAATTGTCCAATAGTGTAATTTCCTAGTAGCCAAGGGTTTTCCCCCAGTCCCAATTTGTCCTATGGTAAAGGGTAATAAAAGATTTGGCATGGATGATATGTTTACACTACTCATGGGAATAGGATTCAGAACAATTAAACCACTTGACATAACGCCCAAGGAAACTGAATTATTTACTATCTATCTCGATGACCATCTAGAATAAATTTGAGTGAGAACATTCAAAGGTGACTGTAATTGGGGTGGTGGCATCATAACTCTGTTATTCAAAGGAAATGTAACAGTAGAATTCACAGGAAAAGGAAGACTTGGAAACTTAGGCATACCTAAAGGTTTTCGATGAGATGATTATGGTTGATGTCGATGGGTAAGGATAGAGTTGAAAAAAATCATTGATGGTAATTGTGCAATGATGTTGGAATATCTTTATGGAAAGGGGTAACTTGTTTTATGAAGGTTTTTTTGGCTCATTAATGGTTTCGACCATACCATCATGTTTTGGAGCAAGAGGTCCTTCTTCTGAAGCAATATATGTATTTACACTTGTGTGGTTTGAATGATGCGATGAATCTAGTGGTGGTATAGGTTCATAATTTTCACCTTGCATTGTACAAAATGTTCCAACACTACTGTTAACTAGGATTCCAAGCTACAAATATCACTTTAAGGCGACAAGAAGAAAATGTGAATAGGTATGGACAAAAGTATGATCCTCACAGGAGTGTCCAGTCATCGCAACTTGTGATATACCGTAGAGTCCAACTATAATATTCGACCCAATTTTTCAAAGCACTAACCAAGGAGGATTAGGACCGTACCCCTAACCATATTACCCGAATACCTAGCAGTAGGTGTGTAGTATATCCTTGAGTGTTGTTCTCAATGTATTGCGACAACAAGACACCCAAATGGTTAACTCAATTGGTCTCACGATGCTATGAGGGTCTCTCAATATACACAAGGTACGCAGGAGCTCAAGTCCATAGTAGTGGTGTCTAATGCACAACCATTCGAAATGGGACTTCCTATATACTGCCAATTACATGAGAGAACCTTTCTACATATCGTTCAGTACATGAAAAGCTTGTCTATACATTGACAAGATTCCTTGTGATGAAAATGCAAGTTATTCATTTCGATGAATCTCTAATCTACAAGAGAGAAAGATATTTCCAAGAAAGAATCATCTAACACAAGAAATATTTTCTTTTCCTTTAGTGAACAAAAATGCCCAAAACAAATTTTTAGAACATTCACTAATTGTGGATTTAAATATAACAAAAATCCTTCAAAAGAACACAACAACTAACCCACTCAAAACAAGAAAAAGTGAAAAGAAATGGATCACCCAAAGTTTGCAATCCTTCTATTTCTAAATGAATTAAAATTAGATTTAATGACGAGAACATCTAATGGACAGAACAATTCAATCACTAAACGATTTAGAACTACAATTTCCACAACAAACAAAACAATTAAGAGCAATAATTGAAGAAATAGTTTCAGAATGTAGAAATCACAGTAAAATATCAGTAACAAACCAAGCAACAAAGCACTAAAAGGTTTGGGCAGAAATCAAGCTCAATTCAATAGGGTGTTGCAGGTTCCAAGTAAATACCAAAGCGACAATGCAGATGACGCACTCTGATAAAGGGTAGGGTGCAGCAGTGACACACTGTATCTTAAGAGAAGATGAGTAAGGAAAACCAAATAATTGAAAAAAAAATATTTCTAAGCCAATGAACAAACTTCCTAGTTTGAAAACTAGAGCAAATTATACAACGAAGTTCAAACACTCGAATATGCCAATTGGATGTGATCTACCAGTTGAAAATTAAATTGAATCTAATAAAAAAACAAGCTAAACAAACAAATCTGAAGGAAAACAACTAGATCTATTAATATGTTCCCCAGTGGAGTTGCCAATTTTTGTTAGTGTATCATTCATTCAATGTGGACAAAGACCAAAGTCCCTAGTCCAAATGTTTTGGATCTAGAACAAAACAAAACAGAAATGCAATCTCTTGCCTAGATTAATCAAATTACTTGATTGTGCATGGAATCCGTACCTCTTTTTAGAAGGTCATCCTCATTGACCTGAATCTTTTGTAGTCTCATTGATTGAAATGTAAATAAACTACAAAAGTCTCAAAGAGAACAAGATAATTTGATAGATCTAAGCAAATGACCAAGGATAATTGCTATAAATGAGATTAAACATCATTTATGGGAAAATGAATACATCAATGTATTAATATCAAAGAGGAAAGAATTACAACCATAAATCCTTGGTGTTGAAGATCCCTTCCAATGGAGCCTTGCCTCAAGATGAAATCTATCAAAGAACATATCTCGGGTCTAATTTCTTCAAGACTTAGCTACTCTCATTCTAACCCCCTAATCCATGAGGGTGGGCTAGCATTTATAGGCCAAAAGAGATAAGGAGGAGAGGAGAGGATTAAGTGAGAAGGATAAAGTAGGATCCCACAAAGCTTGGAGGCAAGTGATGCCCACCCTAAAAGGAAGGGATAAACCTCCACAAGGGTCTCTTTCTAGAGACTTCTCGAAATTTCGCTTTTTCCCTTTGTATAGGCAATGGCACACCCTTTACAAAAGCAAACTGTGCCACTGACTCACTCTGTAGTGATGTGAAATGCATCAATAGAGAGTGACTCATCCTGTTAGAGAACGAAGTGCGTCACACTCTCAAAATATAGTTTTCCAAAGGTAAAAAACCTCAGGGCTGAAGTTCTAATGAGTTTGGCCAAGCACTTCAAGGATTAAGGAAAGGAAAACTGTACATGGTTCGTAATCATGGTGAGGATGAAAATTTCGTGTAACACTAGGGACATAATTTCTAACATTCGCCCCCTCGATCACAAGTCTAAATAATTATACCATTAAGGAAACATGAAATAGTGAATAAATTGGTACCATAAAATATGCCTAAAAATGCCAATTTTAGATATTGTATGGTTCATCTTAAATTATTTTTTAAAGACAATAAAGATTTTGAAAATGAACCAGTGCCATGTCTAAACATTCTCTTGTTAATTGGTGAACAAATAAGATCACCATTCTACAATCAGCGAACAAATAAAATCATCAAAGCATTCTTTGAATTTAAACACAATTAGGTGTTGAACGACATCCCAATGAATAGTTGAAGAACAATGAGGATTCTAGATTCCATGCTAAATCTTCCCAAATATGTTGATTTGATGAGATTGATTGAAGATGATTGGATTGTAGATAGCTTGTTGTGGAGACTAGTTGCCATGTTCGTATTCCCAAATGTTGATTGTGTTTTGATTGAAAGGACTTTGAAACTTGAAGCTTGATTATCATTATTGATACTTCCCCTTATTAGGTGCAAAGTGAAAAGTATGTTGAAGGGATCTAAGCTTGAGCTTTGAATTCTTCTTTCATATATTTCTCATCATTGAATTCGACACCATGTATCTGGTAGCTTTGGTTGACCACTAACCAATTTTATTAATGTGGTGCTTTTGGTTGATCATTGGAATCCATAATGATACCATTGTACTATATCAAGGTACGCCTCCCCTTAGGGTAGAGAGAGTACCATCTTTGACTCATGCTTTTATTCAAAAGACATGCAAAATTGGGCCCCAATCATGCACAAAATCTTAATCAAGAACAATTGTTTGAAAGCCTTCTGCTTTGAATATTTCTCCATGCAAATTTGCGTTTACCTGTATCTGAATTCAATGATAATACTTATGCAACATCTCGGCTTTTAATTTCGACTACCAAGGAGTTTCCAACCATAATGAACCTTTTGTTTTTTATTTCATTGTTTCAACATTTGTTTGATAATGATCTGTCTTCCCACAATAAAGACAGTGATGGGGATCAAAACACTTTGTCTCCATCTGGCCAACTGTATGAAAACGCTGACATTTATCAAGAATTTGCTCAATATTTTTATCAACTTTTTTAGCTTCTTTATTAAATTTTGAGGCCTTCAAATTTTCATCAAGAAATCTTCCCACAAGATGAAATGGTTTGGGGTTCTATGGAATATGAAAGCTACTATCTTTTTCATATTCTAAGCCATGTCAATTGTTGTTGAATTGCAATTCTTCCCAAGGTCTAAAATCATCTTAGAAAGATCATTTTGTACTTATTGATGTTCTTATAATTGTTTTTTTGAAATTCACATTTACTGTTGTTGATATCTTTATGATTTTGTTTGTGGCTCATCCTCAACAAAACTTTATTTCATCAATTCACTATTGATGAATAATTCCATCTTGTAACTTGGTAAGGAATCATCAACCATCTCTTTTCTTGCATATTTATTAATCATTAGATCATATGTGTCACTAGCAAAACATCCATCATTTTCATTCAGTCATTTGTTTCACAAGTAACATCAACCATTTGAAATAGGTCACTTATGTCCTATGTTGCATGAACCATGTTCTCAATTTGCATTTCTTAGTCATTTTCAATTAATTTTAGTTGAAGAAATTCAATCAGTTAATATTTTAGATTAATCTGTTTATGAAAATCAATAACCATATTCTCTAAATTATCTAAGGAATCATGTAATTATTTAATTTCTTGATTGGTGTTTTGAAAACACTTTCCTCATTTACCCATTTTTTATTTTCAATTGTGTCATGCTCAATTGCTCTTATTTCATGTTCACTTGTTTTCATGCCAACTTTAAGGTGTCGAGAACTATCAATCATACACCCTGAATTGTGGTTTTACAATGATTTGAGTTTGATGACACACTTGACCTCATCATTCAATTTTAGGCAGGTCTTTGCTTACAACAAGACTTCTTATAACTCCGCCCATTGTGCAATTGAACAACTACAGATTCAAATGGACACAAAATGTATTTTCAATTTTCCACTTAATGGCGTATAATGTCACTAAATTGTTTCTCAGTTTACAAAGACAATGAATTTGAGATTACATCATGATTTTTGACAAATGCATGCACCATTGTTGTAATGATTATGAATTTGTGTGCATATTTTGTTTGCCTAATTAAAATCTAACCTAAAACCAAATAGAAAACATCATAAGTATCCAATAAAATCATCCACCATTGCACATAGACAAGTGTGTCCTTAGACCCCCTTATTCTGATTCCAAGACAAGTTTAGGACAAGGAGCAAAATAAACATTTGATTTATTATGAGTACCCTCAATAACAACAATGTGGCCAAATACAAGTTGAATCCTTCAACATATTTTGGCTTTCGCAATATTTTGATAAGGTTTCAACTATGTAACACTTGCATTCATCAATATACAGTACATCAATCTGATCACCTCTAGATCTAGATCTCATTGATACCTCATCAATAAATAAAAATAACACCCCATCACTGGAGAAGGATGACAACTCATAGGGACTCACAGTCTAACACAAGACTCCTGTGATAGTTTAATAGAGAGAATATATTATTATAAGTTATAATGTGTGCAAAATTAGAGTCTGTTGTAGGAATTAAGTCATGCCAAAATGAATGTTTGATGCTTAATATGAAAATGCGGCATCTATTATGATGGCATACAAAGTGTTTATGACTGAAGTTTCATTTCATACCTATTGTGAGAAACTATTTAGAAAATCTGAAATCCATTAAATCCTTAACAAGCTAGTAACAACCAGCAAGAGTTAACTCCAAGTCGTGAACAACCTTGATATAGAGTCACAAAAATACCATTTTCCTAATAGAGCCAAACCCAACTCCAATGCACCCAATCCAGCATCACCTTAATGTCAATAAATTTCATATAAAGTCATTTTTCACTTAATTGAAAATACAAAATCCATTGCCCAAGGGCATAGAATAGACGATGAATGGATGTACTGGACATAGAATAGACGGTGAATGGGTATACTGCTAAGGTATTCTTTGTGTTAGGTCACCGGTTCGAAATTATATAGGTACTAACTTACTAAAAATACAAAATCCATATAAATCACTTCGTAACATAATTGATGGAAAATACAAAATAGAACAAGCCCAAAATTGGATATTTTATAGAGATGAGAGATGTATATGCATTCTTGCTATGCAGTTGAGGGTAAATGAACTTCCGGAACTCCACTCAAGGGCAATATTATCTGAGAATAGATCATCTCACATTGCTCATGAAAATCAAATTCGCTTGTAAAGATTAGAAAGAAACAGTCAACAGCACTTCACAGAATGGCAATCCTAAAATACCTGCAATGTCAGTTCAAAGAAAGAATAAATTATCCATTAGATATAACGGCATTGCCAGGAAACGATTTTCAGCTTGCAATTTAATTTTGTAACATAGACCCAGATACATAGAGCCAAAGCCAATTTCGTGCATTTCGTGTAAGAATTGCTATCCTATCTTTGTATCCAGAATTCATATCCCGTGATGGCCTTGGGCTCTGCTCCTGCTGTGTGGCCTAGGATGGAGCTGGAAGAAGTTGATGCAGAATTCATATCCCGTGATGGCCTTGGGCTCTGCTCCTGCTGTGTGGCCTAGGATGGAGCTGGAAGAAGTTGATGTAGCATGCAATAGGATGGCCAAGATAATCATGGATTCTTTCCTAGATGGAAAAGGAGAGGAGAGCATTGGCCAGTATCCTAGACCTTCATGCTTAAACCATGATTTATGAAATGCTAGTTCATGTAAATCCAGGTTTCATGCATATCTACCAACTACAAATGCATGATCATAGTAGGCAGTTCATCTATGCATGCTCCATGTCTCTCTTGGAGTGATAAAATATGTAAGGAAACATAACTTCACTTGAAGGAGTTCCATAAAGGATGAGAAATGCATATACCTGTAAAACAACTCTCAGAAACCTTAATAAGTATGAATGAAACACCAGGCTTTTACAGCAAACTAGGCCAGCATCTAATTTATCTCCTTTTGTTTGCTTCTGTTCCTTCAATCGGTAGCATCTTATGATGTATATATCTTATAAAATAGAAGGGCATTAAAAAATTTATCATCAGAATGACTGTAACTGAAAAGCATTTCTTCTAAGTTAACCAATTATATACACATGAAGAACTCGGCATGATTCAGCAATCCTTTGAATGTCCCCACATTCAGATGGCAGCCTTGAAACACACGACGCCTATAATGGAAGAAGGATGTTGTTATATGTTACAGGCCCTGTCCAGCCATCTTCTGTGCCATCCTTTGAGCCCTTTTCAACATGTACTACCTAGGCATGAATTGTGGCAGACAAAGGGAATCCTACAAAGAATGTACAAAGCTCGCCAATGTATTGAGCTTCACCCAAAAACATACCTTCATATCTCTCACTGCCACTTTGCAACAGTTAACCAACATTATCAAGAATGGCCACATTTAAGAGCTGGTTCGACTTCATTATCTAGACCTTCCATTAAGATGCTGTAGGTCTCATCATCTGGAATATACCCTTGCCCTGATGTCTCCGTAACCTGCACCTCCCCTTCCCTCTTAAGACTCTGAATCAATAAAAGATGAGTAGTCGCATCAGGAACACAACCATTTTCCAGCATCTTGTCTAGAAGTTTGGTAGCCTCCTGTACACTGCCTATTTTGCACAGCCCATGTAATAATGTGGTATAAGTGATAACATCGGGGGACAAACCCTTGTGCAACATATCAGCTTGAAGCTTAACAGCCTCTTGGACTCTTCCCAGCTTACAGAATCCATTAATCAAAGTATTGAATGAAGCAACATTAGGAACAAATCCTATTTCAGACACTTGCATTAAAACCTGAAAGGCCTCTTCAATCTTTCCTAAGTTGCAGAGACCATCTATCAACACACTACAGGTAGCGACATCCAAAACACAACCTGTGGCAAACATTTCAGATAGAAGGTGGACACCTTCTTGAACCCTGCCTTCCTTCAATAAACTATCAATAAGAGTAGTGTAGATAACAACATTAGGGATAAAGTTTCTATCTCGCATTTGATTAAAAAGTTCCATAGCCCCTTGGACCTTTTGCTCCTTACAGAGACCAACAATCAATGTTGAATAAGTAAGGTCATTTGGCATGCACTGTGAACCCATTATACGATCTAGCATATTTAAAGCTGCCTGAGTCTTTCCTATCATACAAAGGCCCTTAATCAGGGTGTTAAAAGTAATGATGTTGGGAAACCAGCCTCTTCCAACCATCTCATCCAGCACTTGGGTTGCCTCCTGTAGCTTTCCTTCATTACAGAGACCATCAATCAAAGCATTGTACGCTACAACCTCAAGAACGTGATTTGCATCTAAAATTCTTGTCAAAAGCTTCTGAGCTTCCTGCATCTCGCTTGCCTTGCAAAAACCATTGATCAGACCGTTGTATGTTATAGAACTGGGAATAAGTCCACGTTCTAACATCTCCTGAAATAATCTTCCAGCCTCTTTGATATTATTTTCTTTGCACAACCCATCGATTACAACTGTATAGGTAAATACATCTGGAACACAATGATTTTTTATCATCACATCTAACTGCTGAACACCTTCCTGCACTCGATCTACCTTGCACAGACCCGAAATTACTGTCTTGTATGATACAGCATTTGGCATGCAGCCCTGGCTTAACATTTCGTCGAGAATCTTAATTGCCTCATCGACTCTGTTCACCCTACAGAATCCTTTGATCAGTGTATTGAAAGTAACATGATTAGGACTGCACCCTCGTTTCCTCATGTGATGAAGCCGCTTCAATGCAGATTCCATCTTATTAGCCTCACACAGAGCATTGATCAGAGTATTCATTGTGACGACATCGGGAAGAACTCCAGCCTTAACCATCCCGATGTAAACAGAACAAACAGATTGAAAATCACCCCTCATCGAAAAAGCATTCAATAAAATGTTATAGGGAATCGCAGAAAAAAGCCCACAACCAATACTCTTCATTGTTTCCAAAAACTTGAGGGCTTCATCCAACATCTGAGCCTGGCAATAACACTTAACGACAGTGACGAAAATCCCTTCAGTCCTAGTGCATGATTTGTTGACCATTTCATCCAAAAGGGCCTGCATTTCTCCAAACCTACCCGCAAATCCTAGTCTCTCAATCATTATAGAGTAAGTGGTATCGTTGTGTTTGAATCCTTTCTGGTTGGAGGCCCAGTTAAAAATTTCTAGGGCAAGTACAGTGTCCTTTGATTGCTCCAAAATCCTAATTAATTCGGAGGGAAGGAGCTTGGGCTGCAATGGTTTAATGGCATTTTCAAATTCTGGATTGGTGGGGTTTGCTTCAGAGCATGGAATGTTTTGATTATCAATTTGGGAATGCTGTGAGGAAGAATAAAACCTGGCAATGGCTATGGCAATGCCTGAATGTCTGCAGTTTCTAGCGGAGAATAGCAGGAGATTCATTGATACATTGACAATATCCATACATGCGAGGGATTATATACATGTTTAGACATATATATATACACATGGTACAGCCATTTCTTTAAAAAATATAATCGATCAGTACATATCTATTCTCACCTCATTTTGGGCTGGATCTGCACGGTATTTATTTCGCTCCGAAAGGTTTGGCTTCCTCGTTCTCCTCTTGGCCAAGGAATTGCGGAAGTAAATCTTGCTCTCTTCAGGTTTTTGCAAATATTAAATCGAGCGGATACTCTTGTAGCGAAAGCGTCTTCTTTCCATACAAAAATATGCCCCAAAAAAATCTTGTAACAACAGCACTAAAAATTTAATTAGATTTTGATTGAATCCACGGTATGTCTAAGGTCTGATTTTCTATAGTGTCTAGAGTTTGAATTGGTTAATTTTTTGTTTTCAATTAGTAAAAGACTTTTCTTTTATATTAAAGAAACCGGCTACAACAGAGTAAGAGCTGCATCAATTATATTTCTTTCTAAGTTTTTGTTCTCTTCCTAATAGACCATTAAAGATATGTCCAAAAAAAAACACATATTCCACTACACCATTGTTTTTGCAAAGGAAGAAACAAAGTCTCTCCTCAAAGTTCAGTCCACCCACTAGCTTATAACATATAGCTAAGCAAGCACCAAAAAATAGTGTAGTGAGATGCTATCCAATTAATACCATCAAATGTCAAGTCTGAGCCATAAAATATAACAGACTGTCACTCAAAAAAACCAAGCTTCAGGCACCTAATATCTCAAACAAGGAGTAGATTAACTCCTCCTCCCAGTATTCAGAAAGTGAACAAAGACCCATAGTATGTTGAAGTGCCACCTTGGATAATCGCCACTTGAGATCCTAACTCTGGTGGTTGTGGAAGAGATTAAAACCTGCGAGTTTTGGTCTAACGGCAATCGTGATTCCAACAATGTTGACACTCAAAGCTAAGAAAGTTTTCCTTGAGTGCCAACGTACGAGCGCACCAATGTTCCAATTCAAGAACCTACAGTTGAGACACATTGTTAGTCCAGTCGATAATAATCTTAAGTCCCCAAAAACTTGCAGTTGAAGGAGACCCATGACCGAGGAAGCAAAAAGTAGCTCCCAGAGTGCCATAAGTTCAGCTTTGGTATTGGTATAGGGGCCACATCCCAATGAAAGATGAAAACAGTGAGTTTGACTAATATACACCACCATCCCAGCACCACCAACACTTGCTTGAGCTGCACCGTCAAAGAAACCCATAGCCGCATCCACCACAGGAGCAATACCAAAGTTCCAAATCTTTTGTACATGAACAGGTTCAGGAAAGTCAGTAATGAGCTGAATGATACCCAAGATAATAAAATACAGACACGACTATGTACTTTAGAGACTATGTACATGGTTACGTTTACATGTGCTTTAGAGACCTTAAAATACAGGCACAACTATGTTGACTTCATCATATCACCAAAAATTGAACACGAATCAATGAGAAGATAATAAAAGCTCATAATCATATTCGCATATATGAATTTGTTAAGTCTACATGTATTGGTCATCCAGGAGGATATTGGTGGCCACCCGTCTATTCCACTTGGACCCCCACCATTGTTTCTTTCATTTTTTCAGTTTCCTTAATTGTAGCACAATTTACTATTTTTGGCAGTTTTCGGGTCCTAAACTTCTGGAGCCGTTTTGAGGCCTTAAACGACGTTTTTTCAGCATCGAATGGTCGAGCAAATATAAATTTGTTACGGACTCAATATTTTTATTTTTATTTTGGATGTATTCCTTGAAAAGATCTTTCTAACGATGTATTGTGTGCGTCAAATGAAGATAGTATGCCAAAGTTACGACCCCAGGAAATTGATGTACCAAGTTACCCAATGGAGCCCATATTTTGGTGTTTCACCTCCTAGGGTTAGGTTTTCAAATGTGTAGGGTTTTCCATTGTTTCTCAATAATATATAGGCCTTCGAGCCTCATTGTAACACAGAGTTCAAAGGCATGTAACCGCCACATCTCTTCTCAGAGATAAGCTACCAGCACTCTAGCTAGTTTATTTTCATTTTGTAAACAAGTTTTAGTTCTTTGATATTAATGAAATGAAGTGTTATTTTTGATGCATCTTTATTTTTATGGTTATTTGTGTATTATGTTGTGTTCATGCCTAAATCTGGATCAGTGGTATCAGAGCAATCTGCTCTTTCTTGATCCTTCTTTGCATGTCCCCAACGAGATCGAGGTATAAGGAGTTAGGGCTCGATCTAGTTGAACCTTTGCAATATCAACCTCCTAAATCCCAACGGCCACCCATGGGGGATGAAAAAAAAGACAAGGGCGCTGAAGATCCTATCAAAATGTTGCTTGAGGAGGCCCTTGAAAAACAAAGGAATGTGATGATGGATAACTTCGCTCCGATCCTTCAACGACTTCCCACTAGCGGCGCATCTGCATCTAGCAGCCACTCTGGAGGTGCAACCCCTTTTAAGGTACAAGTAAACTTTTACATTCCCATATTTAATGGTTGAATAGATGCAGACGCCATAGATAGATGGTTGAATCTATTAGAAGGATATTTCTCAGTTCATGACTTTTTTGACTGGGAAAAGATTTCTTTTTCACTACTCAAAGTAGGCCCCCATGTCAAGGATTGGTGGGAAACCTACTATGAGAGAAAGGACGAGGAGGAACACTCTCTGTTCTCAGTCATACCCACATGGAATTCTTTCTAAGATGCCATAAGGGAACAATATTATCCCGTGGGGAGCTATGAGGAAAAGTACATACAATGGACTATGATGCGGCAACAAAGAGATCAAGATGTGCATGAGCTGACGAATATGTTCCATACCCTGCGCACCAAGTTGGGTATCAAAGATTCAGAGAAACATTTGGTGTTGAAGTACCACAGTTGTCTGCACAGGTACATTTAGGAGGAAATGGAGTTCCTCGACATCTCCTCGCTTGGTACAACATACCGGTATGTTGCCAAAATTGAGCAAAAATTCAAATAGAAGAAGCAAGACTTTGGATCTGCGAATCAAAAACAAGTGAAAGGTGCCCCCAAACCGCAGAACCAAGGACAAATCCAAGGCATGGCGACTCAATACAAATTTCCAAAGCCGCAAGAAAAGAGCAACACCGCGAAGCCGAAGAAGGACACGGGAAAGTGGTGTGAGTTCCATAAGAGTTCCACTCACAACACAAGTGAGTGTTGGGCCAAGCAGTCACTGGTGGCCGAGATAAAGGCTTCCGAATCAGATGCATACTCTAACACTGAATCAGAATCTGAGAAGGGGATTGACAGAGGGAAGAAGATTATCAATGCAGAGCCCAATGCCACTGTTGCCACCACGAAGATCCAAAAGGAAGAACCAGAAGATTCATAGGAGGAGGAGCGTTTTTTCCACTCCCATATGTGGGTAAAGGGTTCCCTACTACAGTTCATTGTCGAGAGTGGGAGCCAAAAGAACCTAATTTCAGTAGAGGTCGTGAAGCGGTTGGGCTTGTCGACCACAACACACCTGTAGTCGTACACCATCGGGTGGCTTCACCAAGGATAGGATCTCCGCATCAACCAACAATGTCACCTTCCTTACAACATCAAGCCCTTCACCGATGAGGTATTATGTGACATTTCTCCTCTTGATGTTTGTGATGTATTATTAGGCCAAACATACTTATGGAAGCGACATATTCTGTGAGTCCCGGCCTTGCATTGTTATTATTACGTTGGGAAATAAGTTGTACAGTATACCAAAGGTACCACCGGCTGTCGCTATCTCTTTGGTTACTGTAAAACAATGCAGTAAGCTCATTTCCAAAACTGGGAATTTTTTTTTCTTGATGATCTGCCCTCAGGGAAAGAAGAAGATCATGGCCACAACCTCCACACAGGGCTCCTCCACATGGCAACAACAAATGGACAAGGTTGTGGAGGAGTACCAAGACATATTCACCTCATCCACAGGGGTGCCTCTGCACTGTCAGGTCAAGCACCCCATCGATCTGACCCTTGGTGCGTCGCTTCCCAATGGACTGATCTATCGGCGCCGCTCTGTTATGGAGAACGATGAAATCAAGAGGCGGATTTAGGAGCTGCTTCAGAAGGGTCACATCCGGCCAAGTTCATCGCCCTGTGGGAGCCCGATCGTGTTGGTACAAAAAAAGGATGGGACTTGGAGACTTTGTATTGACTATCGGGTGCTGAATAAGATCACTGTCCAGAATAGGTACCCGATCGCACGAATTGATGACCTCTTGGACCAACTTAAATGGGTGAAATATTTTAGCAAGATCGACTTAAAGTTTGGGTATCACCAGGTACTGATCGAATCGACCAATGTGTGGAAGATTGCCTTCAAAGCCAAGGAGGGCCTTTTCGAATGGCTAGTCATGCCTTTTAGGCTGACGAACTCTCCTGCAACCTTCATGACATTGATGGATGACATCTTGCAGCCATTCACCAACTCATTTGTAGTACTGTACTTGGATGACATCTTGATCTTCAGCCAGATTTGGGAAGAGCACCTCCACCACATCCGACAGGTCCTCCAAACACTGCGGAAACACAAGTTGTGTGCCAAATTGGACAAGTGCACTTTTGGCATGAACCAGGTTCAGTATCTAGGATACATTATTGATGAGTGTGGGGTGCATGTGGATCCAACCAAGATCCAAGTCATTCAGGATTGGCTGGCCCCAACCATTCTAACAGAGCTTCGTAGCTTTTTGGGTCTTGCTAAGTTCTACCGCAGGTTCGTGTTGGGATTCTCTCATATCACTTGGCCCTTAAGTAAAGTCACCAAGGGAGGAGCGAAAGAAAAATTATTTTGGTCAAAAACTCAATAGAAGGCATTCATAGAGTTGAAACATCGCCTCTGTTGTGCCAGTGCTCACATTACCAGACTTGCAACAATCATTTGAGATTGAGACAGATGCCTCTGACTATGCTATTGGGGCAGTCCTTACTAAACAAGGGAATCCAGTTGCATGTCATAGTGAGACATTGTTCGACACAGTTCGAAAATATCCCACTTATGACAAAGAGATGCATTCCATTGTACATGCTTTCCGACAATGGAAGCATTACATTTTGGAGAAGGAAATGATCATCTACATAGACCACCGACCCCTGTAGTTCATACAAACACAAGGGAAGTTACAGAATGATCACCATCAGAAGTGGTCCACATATCTACAACAATTTCATTTGAACATCAAGTACAAGAAGGGAAACACCAATAATGTTGTAGACTATCTCAGCCAACCACCGATCGTGGCGATAACCACCGTGCTCAACTCTTGTGGGCACAAGACTTTTGATTGACCGTTCTCTACAAGAGCGATCTAGAATTCAGCCACATATACAAGACGCTCTTGGAGGGTAACCAAGTTCCAAATTTTCACCTCCAAGATGCACTACTATGTCATATGTGACACCTTTGTGTTACTTCAAGTGAGCGTTCCAAGGTGATTTGGGAATCGCACTACAGTCGGGTCGTTGGGCTTTTCGAGGTCGAGAAAAAAGTGGCAGTACTACAGAAGTATTTCTATTGGCCAAACCTTCGACAGGATGTCGGGAAGTACATTTGATCCTGCACTGTGTATGCCATTGCCAAACCGTCCATCAAGAAGCAAGGCCTCTATACTCCATTTCCTACCCCTATTCGACCTTGGGAATCCATCTCCATGGATTAGATGTCAGGCCTTCCTTCTACTAAGCATGGCAATGACTGTGTGTTCGTGGTCATCTACATATTCTCAAATATGGCCATAATGATGGCTTGAAAGAAGAATATCACAACAGAAGCCACTGCTAAACTCTTCTTTGAACGAGTGTGGGCACATTTTGGGATCCCACAGTCTATCATCTCAGATCGGGACAACAGGTTCCTTTGTACATTTTAGTCCAGCCTATGGTTAATGTTAGACACCAAGCCCACCAAGTCCACAGCTTTCCATCCTCAAGTTGATGGCTAGACAGAGGTCGTCAACAAGATGATCGTACACATTTTTTGCATGTACAACTCAAAGCATCCATGCACATGGGATGAGAGCCTCCCCTATGTACAACATAGTTATAACCGAGCCCTCCACAGCTCGACTGACCATAGCCCCTTTCAGGTAGGCTTGGGATTCCAGCCACTATGCCCCATTGATGTAGCCATGCCATTTGCGACTACTCAAGCTGATTCCACTCATGTCCAGTCTGAAGTTTCCAAGGCGAACATCTTCATTGAGCACATTCAACACATTCTCTAATAGGTTCATGACATATTGGAAAGAACTAATGCTAAGTACAAGTAGTGACATGATCAACATCGGGTGCAACACAACTTCTAGGTTGGCGACAAAGTGTGGCTACATTTGCAAAAGGAAGGCCTCGCTGGACCCCATCGCAAGCTTCTCCCTCACCAATATGGGCCATACACCATCACCAAGGCTGTCGGGGACAATGCCTTCGAACTCAGTATTTCACCATTCCTTGGTTTGCACCCAATGTTCAATGTGGACCTCCTTTGACCATACTTTCCACCTCTACTGGACACATCAGACGTGGAAAAACAACTCACACCAACAGATTTGAACCCAGACTGCATGGAACAAGCCACAACTGATCAGATTATGGACACACAGATCAAGAACACCTACCAGTAGAAAATCCAGCTATATCGAGTTGTCAAAGCAGGCCAATTCCTTCACCGGGGAAAGTGTCTCACCAGGGACCAAGTTCAACAGAAGTTTCCTCATCTCATAGAGGAACTCAACGCAATGGGGACCATTGCTTCCTAAGGGGGGAGGAATGATCCAGGAGGATATTGGTGGCCATCCTCCTATTCCACTTAGACCCCCACCTTTGTTTCTTTTAGTTTTTCAGTTTCCTTAATTGTAGCATAATTTACTATTTTTGGCATTTTTTGGGTCCTAAACTTCTAGAGCCATTTTAAGGCCCTAAACGACGTTTTTTCAGCATCGAATGGTCGGAAAAATATGACTTCATTTTAGACTTAATATTTTTTCTTTGTGGAACGTAGTCCTTGAATAAATCTTTCTAAGGATGTATCATGTGCGTCAAACAGAGATATTATGCCAAAGTTATGACCCCGGGAAATTGATGTACCAAGTTACCCAACGGGGCCCATATTCTGGCGTTTCACCTCCTATGGTTAGGTTTTTGGATGTGTAGGGTTTTCCATTGTTTCTCAATAATATATAGGCCTCCGAGCCTCATTGTAACATAGAGTTCAGAGGCATGGAGCCACCACATATCTTCTCAGAGACAAGCTACCAACACTCTAGCTAGTTTATCTCCATCCTGCTTGTAAACAAGTTTTAGTTCTTTGATATTAATGAAATGAAGTGTTATTTCTGCTGGATATTTGTTTTTATGGTTATTTGTCTATTATGTTGTGTTCCTGCATAAATCCGGATCAATTGTAGATATGACCAACATAGATCCATTTTAAACTTGGATTTACAAAGCACCGAGAGGGATCCAATTTTTTGGGTTATAATTTTTTTTATCTTAAACTTTTTACACGTTTAAAAAAATTTATACCTCAAGAATTTTGATCCCTTTTTTCTTGTACATAATTGGGCTAAATTATTTTGTTAATTGAAATTATTTTAGTTTAAAACGTGACCTTTTTATAGTTTTTAGTTTAGGGTGACATGATTTTTATTTTTATTTTTATTTTTTATATTATGTTAGGAATGTTAGAAATGCATCTCCCTCATATTGGGTTGTAGAGCACCTCACTACTCTCAATGCAACAACACTCAAATATAACATGTTGATGTTGCTTGGTTAAGTCCACATGCATTGTAGAGATCTCAACATAGACATATGACTCATTTGTATTGTGATGCTAACAAGATTTGAATCTAAATTGATGAGAGAATAGTAAATACTTATAACCAAAACTTGTCAATGCATAACATTTAAAAATTCACACTTTGAGTACACCGTAAGTTCACACATATTGTATTTATATCAACACACATATATAAACCATGCACTAGCTCAACAAAGTCAACAAGATTTCACCCTAAAATAATAAGAGGATAATAAAGGCTCATAACCAAATCTACCAACACGCGACTTTTAATAAGTCACAGGATGGGGGTAGGTTGAGTCCACATGCATTATAGGTATCTCAACACACACACACACACACCAAATTAGCTTATTGTTTGACCCTGAGTTAATGAAAGGAAAATTCAAGTAAAGTTCAAGACTGAGGGGAACTTTGACTTCCACTATTGTTGGGGAAAGTTGAGTCGACATGCAAATCACGTGTTGGTGGCAAGATTCGAATCTTGAGTCTTACATAAGGTAGCAAGATTTGAACCTCAATTGATGAGATGATAGAAGGGATCATAACCAAATCTATTAATGTTGGACTTGGTCAAATCCATGTGCACTTTAGGGTTCTCAATATAGACACATTACACATTAGCTTTGCGATGCCAAGAATATATGAACATGAATTGATGAGAGGATAACAAAGGCTCATAACCAAATCTAACAACACATGACTTGGTTAAGTCCACATGCATTATAGGGATCTAACATAGCCACATGACACATTAGTGTTACTTGGTTTAGTCCACGTGCATTGTAGGCATCTCAACATAGATACATGACACATTGGCATTGGCTTTGTAATGCCAACAAGATTTGAACCTAAATTGATGAGAGAATAGCAAAAGATCATAATCAAATTTTCCAATGCATAACCTTAAAAAGTCACGTGCTAGGGGTAGGGTAAGCTCACATGCATTGTAGTTATCTCAACATACACACATATCACACGATGGTTTAGCAAAGTCAACAAGATTTAAACCTAAATTGATGAGAGGATAGCAAAGGCTTGTAACCAAATATACAAGCATATGAATTTTAATAAGCTATTGATGAGGGTAGCTCAAGTCCAGTTGTAGTATAGGTATCTCAACACACACACACACACACACATGCTAACTTAGTGAAGCTAGTAAACTTAGACTTGGATTGTTGAGATGATGGAAAAGACTTTAGTTAAAGCTACCAACACATGACTTTTTAAATGTCATATGTCATGGGTAGGTTGGGCCCACATGCATTATAGATATCTCAATACACACCGCAATACATTTTCATTGTGGAGCAGAGGTTTTTTTAATCATTCTCAACAATAAATAGATACACGAATTAAAGTAAAACTATAGCAGTGTAAATTAAATGAGAAGAAAGCATAAGATTTTTAATTTGTTGAAGAAGATACTTTACATCCTTAAAAAAGGGGGGGGGATAATAACTTTATGTTTGCATTTTTCTCAAATTTTTTACATATACACAAGATACATTTGGGTACAATGTTTTTTTCATTATGATGTTCAATGTTGACTGGCTTCATCGAATGTTTTAAGCGATATTTACATATATGACTATACATCTCCATTGTTTTAACTAACCAACATAGATAAACTTGGATTTATCAAGCCTCGAGAATGATCCATTTTTTCTGAAGGTGTGAATTATTTTTATCTTAATTTTTTTACACATTAAGAAAATATTTACACCTCAAGATATTTGATCCCTCTATGTTCTTGATATATATAGGTTTAAGATCAAATCAATATAACTTATTTTTTTGTTTAAGCCGACATCATTTGCATTTTTATTTCTTTTTTATGGGAATGGAATGTTACATAACATTATATAACATTACTCAATGTTATGCGTTACAACATCTCCCCAATACTAGGTTGTAAGCATCTTGCAACTCTCAATACAATAAACACGTTTCTCCATTTATACACTTTTCCCATAAACTACAATTTTCAATTAGTATCTATATAATTATTTTTTGTCAGTATATTTATCACCATTTTGCACGAGTCATATTTATCACCATTTTGCACGAGTTGAAAATAACAAAACTAAATCCCTTCCCTTATCTATGGATATGATTTATGTGTTATCTTCCTTGTTTGAAAGGTGCTTACATGCTTATGAATCAACAGGATGGGAATGCCTCGTAAATATATAGTAGTGCTAGTAGCTTCATTCAAGCACTACAGTAGTTGTAGTCCTTGAAGGTGTATATATTGAGTCCTATGAAATCTTAGTCGAGTACACTAAATAATCATCTAGTTTGTGAATTTCAACCAGTAGGCCTTCTTAGTTTTTCATTTTGGCATTGCGAAATATTATGCCTTCGAGAACGAAACTGCCAATTGACCATTGTCAAAGCAAAGTAAGCATAAAACATAAATGAATTTGTAATCTAGGGATTGGAATTGGATTTGATCATTGATTTCTAGAATAATGGCCTTTTATTAAATCTACACAAAGGCATATATTTAGCTAGTAAAATCATAGGTATTTGTTTTGGAATTCAATAAAATCGTAAGTATTGGATTTGGAATTCAATAAGATGATTGGACCTAACAAATTGCTACTATCGATTAAAATCATAAAACTTCAATATTCCAAAAACATATTACCAAAATGGCATAAAGTGAACCATTATTATAAATTAGCTTTAAATTTTGAAGCCAAATTGTCACACTTTCATAAATATTCCAATACCACTCACAAAACCTTTGATTGACTACTTGTTTACTTGAAAAACCAAACTTGTTTTCTCTACCATGAAGACACCTCTTAGAAAGCTCCAAGTTTATATGTATTTTATGTTATCAATATCAAGACATCTACCAAAGACCAATATCAAGACATCTACGAAAGACCAAATTTATTTATTTATTGTCTCCTCTCACTATAAGAGGGTAATAGATATTAAAAAAACAAATTAAAATGGGATATTAATTTTAGGAAGAAGTTGTTGTCATTGTCGTCATTGTAGAGGAGAAAATGTGTGCATACAAGGGGACAGGTCAATTAAGTTAATAAAATTACGGGAGAGGTCAATATTGAAATTTGGTATTCACTATTGTTCCTGAAACAAAAAAGATTAGTTTGATCAACTCTTTTTATTTCCCTTCAATTGAAGTTCATATAAATCTAAGTTACCAGGAAATGTGGGTATGAGGATGGGTACTGGCACAGGAACGACGATGGAGGCACTACTTTTTGAAACAAGGTACTTGGGTATGTTGGGGGTACTATGTGTGTCACAGTCACATCATACATGCATATTTGATATTTCTAAATTCAGTGATTCATATGAACATTCACATTGAAAATTTGAAACATAAAATGATAAATTTGATAAATTATATGGCATAGACTCATAGTAGATATCAAGTGGAAGACTGGAAGACTTAAGTCATATTAATATAATTAATAACATAAAATATTATATGTCCAAGACACCATGAGTTCAAATTTCATTGTCATACTACATTCAAAATTTGCTTAATGGCATTTCCAAACATGAAAAAGAAAGTTCAAAACAATAAACATTGAACAATGAACAAGATAACTAATTTGGCTTCCTCAAGCCATGTCATCAACATCCTCAGGATCAATTCCATCAACATCACTAAGGTCCTCTGCCACATCGTTGCTGGAGTAGTGAGCACAGAACACTAAAAGTGAGAAATGGAGTGTTCTGCGAGTTTAGGTAAGCGGAAAGGGCCCACATAACANCCCCCCCCCCCCCGACCGATGAGCTAAGGTAAATTTCCCAACAATCATACTGCTCACATACCCAAACAAACGGTACATCGTATCGAAACCCATGCAAGTACCTTGCTTTCATAAATGAAGTACCTGATACATGAGGTTGGATTTGGGTATGGATGGGAATGTACCATTGAATTACCCAAGTACTTGGTATGTGTACCCGGTACTAGTTCATGTACCCGACCCCCGGTACGGGTGCCCATGCAACACATATATAAATAAATAACCTTTTTTCCATGAAAAAAAAATCATAGTATTTTCATTAAAAGAAATATTACATTCATCATATGCTTTCAACATGTTCTTTACCAAAAAAATTCCTCCTCATAGCAATAATTTGAAATCAACGCCCATATTCTTACTTCCCCTTGGAAAGTAATGATAAAAAATATACAAAAGACAGGTTAAACTGTTTACCAAAACTTGCATCTAGTAAAAACTTTTCAGTTTATATAATTATATTCAAAACAGTTTCATCACAACTTTCATGTTCTTTTACTTATCATCATATAGAATCTTTTATTACCTTTCCAAATTTCAGGACAAATTTCTTTTTCTCACCTGTGGCAGAGTAGTCATCCCTATAAAAAATATGACTAGTTGGATCTTGATATAAACCAGAAATGAAATCTATTTCTAATGTTGGTCCTTTCTAGAGACTTTCTTCATATTTCTATTAGATCCTCTGATATCCATTCCCCCAAAAAAATGTTTAATATTTTACAGACCCCCTTATTTAAGAGAACTCCTTCTTCAGCTAAAAATTCAACTTCTATATTGTTTTCACTGAATGTATGTTGAATATTCACTTCATCAAAATCTAAAAATACCTGACAAGTTTCATCCAAAAGGGACTCTATTTTCATCCAGTTTATTATTAGTAAGGATTCTCCACAGATATTTAGTATTTCGGTTCCATTCTTCCTGACGATCTTCACAAGGAGCCATAAATATTTCAATTCCCCATAATTGTTTGATCTTGATCCTGACCCAGCTTTAAACATAACCTTTTGGTTCATTGAGATGTAAATCACTCTACCAACACCACAAATTCTTTCCTCCTTCTGTGATGCCCCATAAAAAAATCCCAAGGGGCCTATTCATTTATCTACAAAGGATTTACTACCCTTGTTTCCTTTTCATTTGATAATTGTGGAAAATGTATTATTATACTTGGACTCTGAGTCACACATAGAAAGGCAGGATATTCATGATCCTCAAACAAACTTGCATTTATGGTCGTCCATATAAACCAATTTACAAATTTCAATAGAGCTTTATAATCTTTCATATATTTGTTTCTACACCAGTTCTTCACACAATCTTCCACTATAGATCCTTGCTATTCAATCCTCCAATCTTCCCTTCAATGTCCTTCAAAACATGGTTGGTAAAAGACAATAAATCACTAAATGTGTATTACTTTATGCTACTTCCTTGCATAAGTAACATCTTCCAAGCCCAATGTTGTTGTAATACCACAAACTGCCATTCTACGGTTCTTTACTACTAAGTTGTTGTTCATGCACTCAATGATGTGAAAAATATTGAATAAAAATAGCATCTGAATGTCGTTTCCAAATGTCCTAAAATATAGCAGATCTGGAGAGATTATAGGGTGGAAATTTTCAGAAAGAAGTTGTACACTTACCACTGATAAATAAGCTGATAGTACTTCAGAGATATGTTGCATGCAGGTGGTTTTGAATAAGGAAGATAATAGTGCTCCCTTCCTGCTGTTGACGCTCAGCTACAAGGAGGCTCTCTCCTGATGAAATGCGACGTTTTTTATGAAGGAGGTGTCTGTTACTGTTGAGACTTTGTAGGAATGATAGTCTCTCATTCCCGAAGAGATAGGCTGGTGCATGCAGAGGATTTGACTCCTCCAAGACCCCTAGTGAATTGTTTTGCTGGAGAGGGTGACATCTCCCCTTCTATTGAGAATTTGCTGCTGGATGCCTTGGATGTGCTGGAAATGAGTTGATGATCACCCATTGTGATGTGATAAGCCTTCTGAGAGATATGGTGATAACATGCAGAGGAAATACTTGTCTGAAGGGTCCCAGCGAATCCTTCTGGGGTTTTCCAGCTATTCCCCAGCTATAAAACGTGAACCTACAAGTAGATAGTCTGTTGGTGCCAGATCACTAAATACAGAAGGATGCGGTGAATGTTTATAGTAGACCTGTGTGGCCTACCCTGAAATAGATTAGGGCAGATAGATTTCATTCTTGAAAACCTTGTTAGCTGAAGACGTCGTCTTCAACCCCAACTATTGTTGTTGCACTTGATGTTGCTGCTCAAAAACTCCAAACCAACAACAATAATAATAGATGCATCATTTGGTCCAATAACCCTTCTTAAATAGATTAACATGTACTTAAGGGTTTGCATGTCACTTTTATGGTTTATGCTTCACTTTTGCATGCATGCAATTCTAATTTCATGTTGACTTTAAGCCTAAAGAAATAAGTATTTCTTTATCATACCGATGACTTTAATACTGAAGGAGTGTCCCATTCTGTTCTAAGCATCAAATGTCCTTAGTCAATTCCCTTTTATGTAGTACCAGCTCGAACCTATGGGAATGAATTAGGTAAGCGGGTGTTTTAGTGCTTAATTAGAAGAGGACATTATAGTCCCCCCCGCTTGAGATTGCTCTTCCTTAAGCAACTGCAAACTAGGATGTTGCAATATATGCTCTCCCTCCCATGTAGCATCCTCTGTAGGTAATTCTTTCCATTTTACCAAGTATTCTCAAATCACCCTGTTTCAAAGTTTCCTTTCTCGAACCTGTATGATTCTCTCTGAAATCGGTACCAAAATCCCTTCATCATCTAAGGGAGGTAACTTGGGGGATGGAGCAAGGTGTTTCCCAACTGTCTTCTTGAGGTTGGATACATGAAATACATTGTGAATTTTTCTTTCCTCTAGAAGCTCTATTTCATAAGCCACCTCTCCAACCTTTCTGAATACCTTGTAAGGACCATAGAAGCGAGGTTTTATATTTTCCGCTCCTTTTTTCTTGAGTGAAGACTGCATGTAAGGTTGTAGCTGTAAATATACCATATCTCCTACCTCAAAACTCCACTCAATCCTGTGTCTATCTACATGTAGCTTCTGTTGATTATGAGCTGCTTGTAGATTCTCTTTTACGACCTTAAGAATATCTTGACTGTCTTGTACCCAATATTTTGCCTTTGGTGCTCTAATGTTTCCAAAATCCAAGTCTGCAAAGTCCAGTGACTCATGGCCATATAGATCCTTAAAAGGTGTAATCTTAATAGACATATGGTGGGTAGTATTGTAGAAGTACTCTCTTGGGTGTAGCCATTTAATCAATGTCCTCTGTTGTCCTGCTACATAATTTCTCAAATACCCTTGAATCCATTTGTTGACAATCTTCGTCTTCCTGTCACTCTGAGGATGATAACTTGTGCTTGTAGCGAGTTTTGTCCCTACCAATCTGAACAGATCCTGCCAGAAAGCATTGGTGAATTTACTGTCATGATCACTGACAATGGCATTGGGTATCCCATGGAGTCTGAAAACCTCTCTGAAAAATAATTCGGCTACCTGTGATGCTAAATAGTCGGAAGAAATAGCAAAGAGGTGAGCAAGTTTTGTCAACCAATCTACTACCACATACAAGCAGTCTTGCCCCTGTACCTTGGGCAAACCTGTAATGAAGTCTATCGAGTTGCTTTCCCATTTTTGCTCCGATATCGGTAATGGTTGAAGTAACTCTACCGGATGACTGTGTTCGATTTTGTTCTATTGGAAGATACTGCATTCCTGAACGTGTTGTATTATCTCCTCCTTGAGAACCTCTCTCGGATATGTCTGTAATTATTCAAGAACCCCTAATGCCCTGATAATGGTGATTCATGCGATGCTTATATGATCTTTCTCTTTAAATTTGACTCTGGGACGAGTTATATCCTACTCTTGTAATAGATGATGTCATCAATTACCTTGTACATGTTATCCTATATATGTCCATCTAGTAATTCACAAGCAATTTTTTTTTTGGGAATATTCTACCAAGAAAAGAGACCTCCAATCCATAGATATACTCATGAGTGATAATGAGGCTAGTCGTATGGATAAATCATCAACTACAACATTGTTCTTTCCCTTAACATACTCTATTTCAAATTCATTTGCCTATAACTTATTGACCCATTTCTGTTGGTGCTCATTCAATTCTTTCTGCTCTAAGAAGTATTTGAGGTTGTTGTGATTTGTCTTGATTTTAAACCCGCTTCCCACCAAATATTGTCTGGATTTTGTTAAGGCATGTAGGATGGCTAGCATCTACTTATCATATATAGATTAGTGGTGTTCATAGTATTCAAGTTTCTAGCTTTCGAATGCAATTGGGTGATGGTTTTGCATTAATACCGCCCCTAGTCCCTCTCCTAAAGCATCACACTCAACTATGAATGGCTGAGAGAAGTTTGGTAGTGCCAAAAGTGGACAAGAACTCATGATTGTTTTCATCTTCTCAAAGGTTTGCTGTGCCACTTCTGTCCATGTAAATGCCCCTTTATTTGTAAGATAAGTGAGTGGCGCATCAAATTGAGAGAACCCCTTTTTGTATCTCCTATAATATGCACACAGGCCTAAGAATCCCTTCAGTTTTGTTACTTTATTTGGTGTAGGCCAATCCAAGATAGCTATAATATTTTCCATGTGAACCTGTACCCCCTCTGCGCTGATTATATGCCCTTGATACAACATCTCTTTTGTACCAAACTCACACTTAGACATTTTCACGTAAAGCGATTGATCTTCTAGAACTTCCAGTACCTCATCCAAGTGTTTCAGATGTTCCTCCCAAGTTTTACTGTAAATCAAAATATCATCAAAGAATACCAGTAAATATTTCTGTAATTGAGCCTTGAAGGTGTGGTTCATGCAAGATTGGAAAGTTGTTGGGGCGTTGGTGAGTCCAAAAGGCATGACTAGGAACTCATAGTGACCACAGTGGCAATGGAAAGCTGTCTTTGAAATTTCCTAATCCCTTACTCGGATCTGATGGTAACCTGATCGAAGATCAATATTTGAAAAGTATTTTTCCCCATGTAACTCATCCATTAATTCATCAATCCTGGGGATGTGATACCTATTTTTTATGGTCTTCTTGTTGAGTGCCCTGTAATCAATACACATCCATAAGGTGCTATCTTTCTTTTTAACCAAAACCATCGACAGTGCAAAAGGACTAGAACTCGGCCAAATATATCCTATCTTAAGTAATTCCTTGATCATTTTCTTGATCTCATCCTTGTACCTTTTTGGATGGATGTGTGGAGTGGTGATGAATTCCTGTGTCCCCTCCTCTAACTCAATAATGTGCTCAAATCCCCTATCTGGTGGTCGACCTATTGGAATATCTTTAAATACCCTCTCATGTTTCTATAACAGTGCATGAATATCTGTTGGATGTTGGGTGTTGTTATTAGGAGGCTTCCTAAAAGTGACAAGGAATTCAGCTGACCATTCTATGTCTCCTTGTCTAAGTATGACCTCCATTCTTTTTGAGGATACTAGTTTGGGGGGGATAAGTGTCCATGCCCCTCAAAACTACCTATTTTCCATCCCATCCCTAGAATTCCATTTCCATTGCCTTGTAATATGTAGTATATTTTTCTATTGAATAGAGTCATTGAACCCCTAATACTACATTTGTATCAACCACATTCACCACATAAAATGAGTCGGTCATATTGTAGTTCCCTAATGTGACATTCAGTTTGGGAACCCAATGGTTGCACTCCATGCTAGTATTACCTGCTACCGCTTCGATGAATCCCTCAATTTTTTCTATTTGAATACCCTGCTTAGCCACCAATGATGCATTAATGAAATTGTAGGTTTCTCCTCCATAAATTAACACACCTACCCTTTGGCCCTGTACTACTCCCCTGACCCTAAGAGTATGAAACCTAGGTATGTAGCAATAAATCCTCCTGGTTTCTATCCCTGAAGTGACTCCTCCTCCACTGCCATCAATTCCTTAGCTGTTTCCTGTTCGGATTCCTCTCCTTCACTGTCGGAGTAGAATTTTATATAGTGGGCATTTTCCTTCCCTACACACATGTGGCCGGGAACCCATGGTTCCTGACAAGAAAAAAATAATTTTTTCCTTCTCAAATCTTTCCTCATGTCATTGTCTAATCAAGTTTTCTTTGTCCATTCTTGTTGAAAAGGTTTTTTGTCTTTGTCTTTTACTAGGAAGTTTGTTTTAAGTGTAAACCTTTTAGGAATTGAGTCTTGTAGATCTTTGGTTTGGTTGATTGCATATTGAGAGTGGATGGTTTGTAGGCTTTCACCCACCCCCGTAAAGGTTCTTTCAAAGCCTCTGAAAATAACATAATCAACCTGCTCTCGGACACATATGTCACTATGACAGTTATTCTATGAAATTCTAAGATGAAGGCCTCAACATTACTTGTCTGTTTGAGTTGATCTAACTCTCTAACGTGTATCTCTAGGTCCCTTTTGTTAGATCATTCAATGAGTCTCTATGTAAAGACACTGTAAGAACTAATGGTGTCGTGACCCAATGTCACTAGCTCGTGGTACCATCACTCATGAGCCTCTCCATCTAGATGTAAGGTAGCCAATTTAATGGTTTCTGTCTCCATCATAGGGTTGAGTTGGAAGTAAGTATCTAACTTTCGGACCCATATCCTTATTGAACCCTCGTGATTCCCATCAAAGTTAGGGATGATCAATCTGCCCAAGGTTTTATGTAATTCATAATTCTGTGTAAATCCTCTGTTAAAATTCCTTGGCCAGTTCTTGCTTTTCATATTGTAGAAGCCTGAGAATGAAATTGCTACATGAAACTCATCTCCCAAATCCCTATACTCCTGTAAGTAAACTCCAAATGGTTCACTAGGTTCTGCTGGCATGATTGGTCCTGCTACTACATTCTCTAGAAAGTGAGGCATAGTAAGTCTACTGGAAGGTTTGTTATATATATGAGATGTGTTTTGCATATTAGTGTATGCATGCTTCCCATTACTACTAGTAGATCCTCTATCTATTTGTGAAATAGGTATACTGCTATGACCTGGTTATGGATTTAGATCCAATCTGTTTATTGCATGCAATACTTCCTTTTCCCCTTTAGCTAGGTCATTCAATGCACTTACCAAGCTGTGAAATTCCAACCTGTCTTCCTCTTCTCCTGTTCCTTTTCCTCTGTTAGAGTGTATACCTGCTGGGTGCATGTATGAATTGGTATCCTCTAACTGGATATCTTCAAATTCCTGCTCTTCAGTGTACCTACTCTTCCTTCTCCTATAGGTTACAAAAGTATCTTCTTCTGGATTCATTTACTTTTCATGTTCAAGCCCACAGGTTGCAAGGAACATTCTCTAATACCACTGCACTATCCCAAAATGATATTCTATGTTTCTTTACTACTAAGTTGTTGTTCATACACCCAATGATGTGAAAAATTATGAATAAAAAGTGCATGCAACATTGTTGTGCCTAAATGTCCTAAAATATAGCAGATCTGGAGATATTATAGGGTGGAAAGTTTCAGAAAGAAGTTGTACACTTACCACTAATAAATAAGGTGAGAGTACTCCAAAGATATGCTCCATGCAGGTGGTGTTGAATAGGGAAGATAATAGTGCTCCCTTCCTTTTGTTGATGCCCAACTACAAGGAGGCTCTCTCTCGATGAAATGTGACATTTTTTTTATGAAGGAGGTGTTTATTGCTGTTGAGACTTTGTAGGAATGATAGTATATCCTTCCCAAACAGATAGGCTAGTGCATGAAAAGGATCTTACTCCTCCAAGATCCCTAGAAAATTGTTTTGCTAGATAGGGTGAAGTCTCCCCTTCTACTGAGAATCTACTGCTAGATGCCATGAATGTGTCGGCAATGAGCTAGAAATCACCCAGTGTGATGTGCTAATCTTTCCAAGAGATATGGTGATAACATGCAGAGGAAAGACTGGGCTGAAGGGTCCCATCAAAACCTTCTGTGGTTTTCCAGCTATTCCCCAGCTAAAAAATGTGAACCTACAAATAGATAGTTTGTTGGTGTTGGATCACCGAACAAAAAAGGATGCAGTGAATGCTGATAGTAGACCTAGGTGGCCTACCCTGAAAGAGATTAGGGAATATAGATTTCACTATCAAAACCCTTGTTATCTGAAGACATTGTCTTCAACCCCAACTATTGTTTCTGCTGCTCAAAAACTCCAAATCAACAACAATAATAATAGATGCCTCCTTTGGTCCAATAACCCTTATTAAATAGATTAGCATGTACTTTTAGGGTTTGCATGTCACTTTTAGGGTTTACACTTCACTTTTGCATGCATGCAATTCTAACTTCATGTTGACTTTAAGCCTAAAGAAAAAAGGCTTTATTTATCATACTGATGACTTTAATACTGAAGGAGTGTCTCGTTTTGTTCTAAGTATCAAATGTCCTCAGCCAATTCCCTTCTAGGCAGTACCCACTCGAACCAATGGGAATTAAGTAGGTTAGCGGGAGTTTTGGTGATTAATTAGAAAAGGACATTACAGTTGTTTCTATGTTTCAATATGCCCCATGTAAGAGCTTTGTTCAAAAACAAGAACCACCTAATTTTTTTTTCTTTAAGGGACAGTGGAACTTCCATATAAAATTCCACCACTAGACTATCTCCCCTTAATATTATATTGTCATTAAAACCTTGTAGCCTGCTTGAGGTGAATACTTTCCATTTTATCTCCCGAATAGACCAAAGTGTGCTTTCCATTCTGCAAGAAAACATGACTTTATTTCAATTGTTTTATGTATTTCGACTAAGTGCTACAATTGTCGCCTGTGAATCCCACTTGTTCTACATTTTCCCAACCATGATTTTGAATGAAAGTACCTGTTCCAAAATTTATTTGATTGAAAGTATAATATCCCTCTTCACGTAGAAGCCTTATCATATGCTAAGGAAAAAAATTATTGTTTCCTCTTCCTGTAATGTCCCCGGTTTTGACCCCGTTTGCATGATGTATATATTGTAATTAATCGTGGTGAGGAGCTCAACGAAAAAGCCCCACCATCGATTTGGTTGTGTATGTTTCGACAATAGGGATAGTTGCCGATGGTATATCGTGCTATCCGGCACATTATGGTTGGCATCATGTAAACATGCACATCAATTAAAATAAACCACAACCAGCTACGGCGGTGCAACGTTGAATGAAAAGGGCATGGTTCCAAAGGATAAGGGGTGGGGGATGTCAAACCTTGGTTTATGGGGGAAAAACCCATGTGTTTCCACATTGTTTTTTTTTTTTCCACCTTTCTTGTTTCACCAACCTCTTCAATGACTTGGTTTTGTTGTTGGGGGAAGTTATGGCTCGTGCTTGAGGAAGTTATTGCTTTTGGGGAGTGGGGTGGCAGGACTGTCAGTCCCTTGCCCATGCGTCCACTCCACCCATGACTGCATCCACTCCTTTCTTCCACGATTTCCCCATTCTCCCATGGTCGGTTTCTCTCATGCCTGGTCTTTAACCTTCACGATGGTGGTCTGCTCGTTCTTCCTCTTGTGCACCATTGGTCTGTCCATCCGCACACTTAGATCATTGTCTGTTCGCCTCACGCAAAGAGACGTGCTGCTCATCCTCGCGCAGGCTGGGATTCTTGTTCGGTGCTCCTCACACACCAGTCGTGGATATTTCTGATTGTGCACGCAACGAGCAGGTGAAACAGCCTCCAGGGAACGATTTCTGCTGGTATGTGAATGACCGTGGCTTTAATCCATTATTTCTGCCTTGCTGTTGGTTTAACCTATGATTCGGGCTTGCTGTTTGTGTAACCCACGATTTGGGTTGTTGTTGTTCTTCCACAACTGTTGGATGCTGTTGAGAGTCCGATCTCTGTTTCGATTTCGGACTGTGCATGGGTGTTTCTTCCCACATTTTGTTGGCTGTGGTGTCCAATTGTGTTTTGGGGTCGCTATGGATTCTTAGTGAGCCGTTGTCCGTCATCAACAATGTCCTTGTTTTGGGACTGTGTATAGTTGCCACCGTTTTTATTGTGAAGTTGGGTTGCTGAAGTACCCTGGTTTGGGTGTTGTTGTTGAGTTGTTTTGGCCACGCTAGGGCCAAGAACAACTCTGTGTTGCCTTGTCGGCTTGAGCTGTGCCTCATCTGTTGTTTGGGACTATCACTCGGTTGCCTTTGCTTCTTCACGGAGCTGTGAAGGGATTGTTTTGCTGCAGTACGCAATGGTTGGTCTTTGGACTGTGCTGGCTTGGCCGATTGTTGAAGGCCTGGTGAACCCAGCGGTGTTGGTTTGGCTGACTATGTCCCTCGGCTATGTGTAAGCCTGCATTGACCCTTATCCTTGGAGGAATCATGCCCAACTCAGGGGTGGTAGTGTTGCTGAGAGATTGATGAGCACGCTAGCCTATGGTTGGGTGGAACGTAGCAGTGACGTAGCTGGTTGCTGGTGAATTCTCCATCCAAAAGATAAGTAATCTTGGCTGGTTTGTCTCTGCAATTTATATCTATTGTATAATGAATTATGATGAACCTGTTTTAGGATGGAAATGTATGTATGTTTCTTCCGCTGAATGTTGATTCATTCTGCATCTGTGTATGCTTGTAAGTTTTAATTCCAACATTAATTTTAGTTTATGTTCATGGGGCTGTTTTCCCGGTTGTGCTTGGTGTTCGTCGCGTCCTCTTCGCCGGTCTGAGGGATGGGGACATGACACTTCCCACCCATGGGTCTTCTCCCAATATAACAATTTTTCCATCTCTCACCTTCCATACCAAACCATTTCCTACTGAGGTAAATTATTGAATTGCAACTTTCCAAATGATAGAATCGTTTGAAGTTAATTTGATAGGAATTCATATCCAATCATTCAATGATCTTGGCTTAATATATTTCCGAATTATTACATCCATGCAAATCCCACTGCTTATAACTAGTCTCCATATACTCTTTGTTGCGAGAGACTTTGAAAATGGAATCAGACTTTTAATACCCAAACCCCCTAGGGATTTTGGCTTTGAAATATTCTTCCAGGTTATCCAAGCACAACCATTTTTTTTATAGAATTTCCTACCTAGAAAAAACACATACCTATATTTTCAAACATATGTAAAACTCCCTTGGAATCCATGTAAGAGACCATAAAATCGATATAGCCATTAATACAAATTTAATCAATATCAATCTACCTCCCTTCGTAATCCATCGAAGGAACCAATTATTAATTCTTTTTTCACATTTGATGATAGGCTAGTCCTAGTCCTTGATCCTATAATCAATAGGTTTTATCCCGAATCTAAGATATTTTAATCCATCCTTAAGGCTATAGATCGTGAACTCCAACAAATACTTGAAAAAACTCAGATCCGCCTCTTCTTGATCTGGAAATCTTAAGGATATTTTTAACCATTAAAAATTGCATGTGAACTTTATATGTTAATTACTCATAAACAAGATTTAAAACTGAAATTTAAATGATTAAATATACACACATAAGAAAATAAAAAATATGCAAACCATGAAAATGATAGACAAGAGCTGATAAAGGAGTTCACCCCTCCCGGGCTACGTCTTTGGGGCACTTCCAAAGGGAAGGCCGATCTTATTAAGTATTCAAAGATTACAATAATGGGTTTCTGGAACCACTTCGATTTTCTGTCAGTAATCAACAATAACAGATAGCACCACTGCGCTACTCTCGAAATTTCAAGAAAAATGAGTATAAACTCGACCAGGTTTTCCTAAGGCCTCTTATGGCACACAAATTGGAACTCTTCCTACATAAAAGACAAAATAGTTTGGATTCCACCTTGGGATCTATGTCCATTAATAACTATATGAACCTTAGGAACTGTGCCAAAACTGCCTCGAATTCTGTGTAGAAACATTCTTAGGAGATGTGTAAAACCACCTCGGGGGACGCACAAAAACACCTTGGGGATCGTGCTGAAACTACCTTGGGCACTGTGTAAAACTGTCTTGGAATGCATGCACAAAACATGTTTGAAATCCTTCCAAAACCCATGGTTTATATAGTGTTTTTGGGTGGTTTTGGGGTGTGGGTCAGAAGGGCATGCGCCCATTTAGCCCCCCTTATCCTCGTCTACAACTCTTAAGATATTCTCGCCATATCCCTTAACAACGAGTGTCAGTGGCGCATTGGTTGAAAGCGTTGGAAGTAGGGGAGGAGGTCGCGGGTTCAAACCTGTGGACCTTTCCCCAGGACCTTTCCCCACGATATGGTTTTGTTGCACCATTTGAAGAATGGTTATATGCTCTGTTGCACAAGTTTTCGGAACGCGGGAATAAGGGAACATGGGTATGAGTATCAGATTCGTCTAGAGGTTTCCCCAAAATTTGCAGGAGATGGTAGGTTGGGAATGCCAATAATATATATTAAAAAAATAAAATAAAAAATAATTAAAAAACATGAGAAGAGAAGAAACATAGAGAAAAAAAGAAACATTAACACAAATCGAATGACTTAACTTATCCCTGGTATTACGGTCGTAACTAGAACCTCTTAGTAGATGGAAATGGCAATAAAATCAATATTACCATCCACACCATTGATTATATAAGGTATTCTCTTTCTAAAGTGGGGACTTTTAGAAGTTATAGTCCCTATATTTGTGGCTATATGTACAGAGTAAGTTTTTAGTTGTGTCAACTATGATTAAAATGTATTAGAATATTATATGTTTACAAAACATTCTATGCCAAGGTATTTGCAAAGGTATATAATTATTCAAATTTAAATTATTATAAAATAAAAATCAAGATAGTTTTTATTTAAATGTAATATATGAATTTAGTTTTAAAGTAGGAATTAAAACCATTTCCAATTAGTTAAAAGTTTAATTTTTATTCATAAAGTAAATAGTAAAATAAATAAATTTATTTTCTTTTATTTAATAATATATAAAAAGTCAAAATAGATTTACATTTATTATTGATTAGTGAATACTCTAGCACGAGCGTTAAATAGAGATCATTGCACCAACTCGAAAAGGTAGCACGGAAAAGACTTTTATTGCAACTTAGTTTTCTAAAGATTTTTTTATTATTCAACCATATATATGTATGGTCGCAAGGAAATAGGAATGTTGTTAACAACCAACATGGCGATCATGAATGCATGGAAGTTCCCAATGAAGGAAACACGCAAAAAGAAGTCCCCAAGTTCCCTATTTTAGAGGGTAAAAGTTCCCAATAAGTTCCCAACCATCCGGAACGGTTCCCATTGGATTGGGAAAGTTCCCTACAAATTCCAAAGTTCCCTGGAACGTCGGAACTTCAGTAATGAGTTTCCTAAAAACCGGGAGCAGTTCCCATGCTACATAGGTTATATGGTATTGTTTCCATGTTATAGTTCGGTGATATGGCTTGTTATATATGTTGGCATATATTTCGGTGTTGGTTTCGATATGTGGCTCCACGTGACTTGACATAGTTTAACCACTGTAAGCTTTATTTTACATTTTTAAGACTTTAATTTTGATTGACTATGAGATGATCCTCTGGGATCACTTCTACACCATCACTTAGTACCAATATTGCATGACTCAGACTCGGCAAAGAATCAGTTGGAATATGAATCGTTGACTCGAGAAAAACTCAGGAAATACTCAAGACAAACTCGATAAGACTCAACAAATAGGAAACAAAATATGATACAATTTGGGCCCAATCTATACAAGTTATAAACTACAATCTATGCAATAATTCATAACATTATCTTATAAACACAATCAATTTTTGTATGCAAAAATTTAAATAGTGATCATAGATTCATGAATCATAAGCCATAGTGATCATAAACCATAAACCGTAAACCATATACCATAAAGGATATACCATAGTGATTTAAAATTCAGAAATGGAAGCAAGTTCAAAATTCAGCCTCTAACAAAAATAGAAAACCAAAATAGATAATGTCTTCATGTACTCGAGTCTCATGCCTAACCACGAGTACCCCTACAATAAGCCCTCGAGGATGTAGTTCCAACATCGACAGACTAAAGCAACTGTGAAGCAGGTGTATTTGGAGTTTCCATTTGAGAATATGGCAGACTAGAGAGATCCTGAGTCTCTTCATCAAGTCAACTCAAATCACCACAGAACTACTCCTCCAGAACCCACTCAGACTCTAAATCATTATCATCCAATAAAATTGGATCTAGGTCCTTTGATTGCATTTGTTTTGTGAGCATTCGAAGGTTGTAGTAGATGAAAACCAACTTCTCTAACCTCTCCTGCTCCAACCTGTTCCACTTTTTGTTGTGGGTGCACTCAAATACCGACCAATTTCTCTCACAACCTGAAGTCCTGCAAGGTTGACTTAGAAATTTGATGGAAAATTCTTGTAATTGTGGTGTTGTTGAGCCAAAATCTATCCACCAATGGGATGAAAAAAAAAAAAATCACAAGTTTTGCAATGCCAAAATTGAACAAGATAACTAGCAAATTTACAAGCTAAGTTCTAAGTTCTAACAATTTAGTTTACAAATTGAATCTTAGATGGCATTTTCTCGTCTTTGAGACACTGGGTTGAGATAAATCCAAGAATGCTAGATGCTTCTTTGTTCATATCATGTTTCAAGTTGATTTTGTTCTGAATTTCTAGATCCGGGAACATCTTCTCAATGCATATCATGACACCTCTTATCACCTCATGATCTCTTTGAATGCTAGAGTCTAGATTATAGAATAAGATTGGATTGAGATATGCTCCCGCTGCATGCAATGGTGAATGTAGCTACTTGTTCCACATGAAATCAATAATCTGCCATATAGGGAGATATTTTGATGAATCCCCCTTGTAGGAAGTCTTGATGGCCTCTTTGGCCCTATCCATGCCCTCATAGATGTATCCCATTGCAGGTTTCTCTCCATCTATGATCCTCAATTCTTTTGCAAGTGGCTCAGTGAAGAGAACAATTTCAATGACTTTATCCCACAAACCATCCCTTAAGAGAGACAACTTCACGACAATGATACCTGGCTTTGTGCTATCTTTCCAATATATCCATTCCTGGCTACAAAATATCTGTCTCAAAGCTTGGTACTCATTCAAAAGGATTTGGAGGGAAAAAAGGTTGTGGCAAATTGTGTGATACCAGGGCGACTAAGTTCACCCTGTGTGTATTCTCTCATAAAGTTCAAGACCCAAGCATGGTTATAGATATACTTGGTTATTTGTTTGAAATTTTACACAACAACTTGCACCCATTCCATCTTCTCGATGTCCTCTAACATCAAGTCTACATTGTTACATTTGGATGACAATTGCTTGTTATCTAGTTTATGGTAATGTTTCTGGTTGTCCAAAATTAGTATTATCACTTATGATATTCCCTTTTCTAGATCCAGTACCTCTACAAAAATTCCGTCGCATGCACACATTCCCACTTTTGGCTCTATGTAATCTACATATTTTCCCAATTTGTTTTTGATGCCTTGGAAATTCTAGAGCCAAGATTTGAAGAGCAAGATGTGGAATCCTAACCTATACCAAATTTTTTAAAAGAACGTCCAGGTCGGGGTCAAAATCCTATGTCCATTTATTCATATACACACTCCAATTATTGAAGAAATATGGGCCATTTTAGAAAATGATATCTCTGTCCTCCTTTAGATCAAAGGAAGGCATAAAGCCCCCAACCACATAAGAAGTGGGACATATTCACTTTAATCATTACCTATTAGCTATTTTGGATCTAGGTATCCATAAATATTTGCAAGGGACAAATCTTTGTAAACTGTTTGATAAGTCCCTGATCTGCCATATTGAGGCCATCTGCCTTGGAACTAGGAGGGAGACTTCTGTATACTCTCCAGTTTCTTTACAAAGTGAGAGGGTGAATATTTCTTAGTTGATCTTGTGATGGAGAAAATTACTGCTGTAAAGGATGCCTGATCTATATCAAGAGGAGGTCATCCTACCCCAAGGGAAGAGGTCATGGAATCCATAGGAAAAGGCTAAGCTAAAGCAAAATAGGAGGCATAGTTCTTAGAGAGCAGTTTGTTTCAGTAACATGTCTTACCATAAATTTGGATCTATTAAGCATTGAGAAGGATAAAAAAACTGATATGCAAAACCTCTCAATGCTCAAAATATCTTGACTTGAGATGGAATTACATTGGTTTGTGGTTAAAATATCTTGAGTTAAGATGGACCTATGATGGTGTGTGCTTAAAATATCATAAGTTAAGATGGATCTTAGTAATGATTTGGCTAAGGATCGTTATGAGGAGGAGGTGGATTCTTTAATTGATCCATGGACTTGCAAAAATCATACTTTTGTGTCTTTTGTTTGAGGTGATCTATACCCAGTAGATGGTGTGGGTATTAAGAAATTGGTTGGCTTATTTTAGAGGTGATAGGATTGGTTTTAGTTTATTGGCTAATAATGGCCCTAGGATTGAACTAGGGTTGGAGGATACAAGGGTTTGTAAGGAAATATAATCATGGCACCACTCCACCTTGGATGAATATGGCACTAAGGATGGTAAATATAAGTCATAGGAGCTACCAAAAAGGAACAACACTTTTAATCTTGGAATACCCTACAAGTTTGAGGTGGATAATGATAGTACTTTAAGTACAATATCTATTGATTTAGCTACATCGAATTCATATCAACATTCACTCCACTATATAAGAAAAACTAATGCTCCTTTGGTTTCTCGAGGATTGTATGGTAATCCTATTTGTGTTGGTATTTCATTAGTGACAGATAAAATGAAAGATAATTGTGGGTATTGACATTTTATTGGGTATTCTTATTTACAAGGATTTTTTTTCTCTTGGAGGATATTGTGGAAGGTGGTATTTTGATCCTCAAATTTTGACATTTTGAGGTAGGTCAAAGCACCAGTATAGCTTTGAATGAACTTCAAGTTGTTGTAGGGTTTAGAAATACTTTGATGGTTAAGGTTATAGGATCAGGGATGATTTTAAGGAACCATACTTAGTTAAAAGTGTATAAATGTTGGCGAATATTACCAATTCTTAAAACGTCAACTATAAAATGATTGGAAATTTTTTTCAAAAAATATTTTAATTTCCAAGTATTTTATATCATTTATATAATAATTTGGTGATTTTTAGGGTGAAAAAACTTTACCCCATCAAAATTGGGCGAAACGGGCTTCAAAAAATGCAAAATGGTGAATCTTTTTTGGGAGAAAAACATGGAAAAATAGCCCATTGGGCTAAAATTCTCCCCTAAAATTCTCCCTGTATAGGATCACAATTCCTCAACTCTCCCTATTTGTGATTTGTGAAGTGACTAGTGGAAATCTTAATTCAAGTGGGGTTGCAAGTGTCTTTGCGGGACCACAAGGAGAATTATTGTTGTTCGAGGAAGGAAAATGATGGATTGGTGTCAATTGGGTTTGGTGAGGTTGTTATAAGTTACTAGGGGGTGGTGGTACAAGGTATTGGATCATATAAAAGGGTATCTATGATGGGGGTGAAGTTGGGGATGGTGATTCCAAAAGGGGATAAAAAAAGTATGTTAAGCAAATAATTTATCTTATGAAGTTGGTTCTTGGAAATTATATTAAAATGCACGAGGTGGTGGAGATGGAAGCTCATGTTGTGGTGGGTAGGTTTCATGATTAGAAGGTGGGAGAATTATATTTTATGGGATGGATTTAGAAATAATGGGCTTGACTAATCGAGTATGTATAAACATTTAATAATTTTTTCTCTGGTTTGGTTGGGTTTCTTGTTTAAGAACTCCAAGGATTTGTAAAATAGTGTGGCATGTATATGGAAATGGGATACAACTCCCCTTATTTTAAAACCATGTTCCCTATTTTTTATTCTTAGTTGGAACAATAAGAAATCACTCATGTTTGTGTTAAATGCCCTACGATTCCCCTCGATTTCTTTTTTTTGAATGTTTTTAAGGAGATACAAAATGGTTCAGGTGCTTTTTTTGGTTGGTTGTATGAGCTTCTTAAACTTCGATCTTATATTAGTTGTTGATATATTGATTTGTATTGACCTTAGAAAATCATTGACATGGGAAATTGAATTGCATAAGGGAGATCACTCTTTCTCTTAGATAATGGATTATTCAAATATTCCTTTTAAATGTATTAGGTGTCATTTTTATGACCATGTAGCACAAGTTGGCACTAAAAAGGAAGATAAAGTAGGTGCTAATAAGGAAGATAAAATCGATGCTTAAAAGGAAGTTAAACTAGATGCCAAAAAGGAAGTTGAGCTGTATGCTAAAAAATAATTTATTCCCAGTGTTAATGTCAACACTATTAGCACCAATTTTAGCCTCAATGTTAACTAAAGTATGTGCAAAAAAGGAAGCTAAACTCGACACTAAAAAGGAATCTAAACTTGATGCTAAAAATGAAGCTAAATTTGGTGCTAAAAAGGAAGCTCATGTAGTGTCAAGTTTTTTATGTAATCAAATAAAAATGGGGGAAACTTTTCAAAATGAAAGTCAAGAAATATTAAGTGATAAAAAATAACCTCTTTTCTCAAACCTAATAAGTGAGAGGGTATTCCTATTATTTTATTATAATCTCTTATTTTCCCTCATAAAAAACTCTCAATACTTACTCTTTCATTCTTTCTCATTTCCTGTCTTTCTCTTTTCCCTTCTCCTCCTTTTCCTTTATTTCTTAGGGATTCATCCTCATGGAGGCTTTGGTTTTAGTTTCATGGAAGAACTTCCACGAGGAAGTTAATGGATACTCCATTCCTCTTTCCTTCATCATTCCTCTTTTACTTTGATTTTCCTTTATTGTTTTGTTAATTTGTATCATTTTTCTTGTTCAATTTTGGGGTTTTATGCATGGAGGCTAGTGTTTCATGGAAGAAACTCCACAATGAAGGTAATGACTTCTCCCTTCCTTTCTCCTCTTTCCTTCCTTCCTCTTTTACTTTAATTTTACTTTATTGGTTTGTTAATGTTTATTGTTCTTTTGTTGTTGCAAGTTTAAGGTTTCATGCATGGAGGCTAAGGATTGATGGATGAACCTACACAAGGAAGGAAATAGATTCCCCTTTATCTTATTCTCTTTCCTCTCTCTTTTAATTGTTTTTGATTTAGTAATTTGTTAATGTTTATTGTTGTTTTGTTTTGTTGTCATAATTGCAACTCCCGAAGATATTCCGATGTATATTATTATTGTATATTTTTTAACCCCCATTGGAGATGTGTTTCCCTCCTTTTAGGATGTAATTATTGTATATGGTCATTGAGGTAAACCCTACATTGTAAGTCAGGGAAATAGTCCCCAAGTTGAATATAATAAAATGTATTTTTGAGTCTCCCTAGGTGAAGTCAACCCTGCTAGGGTAAGAGGCCGGCCTAGTCATGTTTTAGGTCAGTCACTTGATGTGTATAAACAGGGAGGTTCCCTCCCTCATTTAGACACACTCTCACTCACTCAAGTCTGCATGAGGAGAGAGAGAGAGCTGGAAAAGTCTTCTTGTTCTTGGGTTTTCCCATCTTGTGATATTATCTTAGTGACAAATCTATTCTGAGGAAGTTTGATGGGTTTTCTCCTTTATGGTTTCCTCAAGGAAAATATTTGTGTCTTGTGTATCTGATCTATCTTATGCATCTTGTTGTGCTTTTTATTCTTTCATATAAAGATACTAATAATTTTGAATTAGATTAGAAAAACTAACATGGTGTCAGAGCCTCTATGAAAGAAGGCACTATGCAACAAAATAAACTAGGGTTTCCTAGTTCAAGGTCTTCTGTCCACATATCATCAAGAAAAGAGGGCTAGGATAACTCTCCCTAAGATGGTTCAGCCTTTGGTGGAAGCATAATCAAATTTGGAGAAGATTCATTTTTTCACCATGGGAGACTACGAGACACTTCGAGAAGAAACTAGGGCATCAAGTTTCAGAGGCTTTCCACTACATTTAAAAAAAAGGACCTTATTGAGCAACTCACCTCAAGGAGGCACATCTTTCTATCCAAACAAAATTCCAACATTCCAAGTTTCAAAATTAGGGTTTCTTTGAAAAACCCTAGGTCATCCAACTCTAGAATCAGGTCGAGAACCTCAAATTGGTAAGATATAAAACTTTGCTATTTACAATTGAGGTTCTCATTTCAAAATGATTCATCACACTCATATTGAGGATAATCTTGGGGGAGTTCAAAAATTTCGAGCATGGAAGTATAGGATCTCCCTGATCCTTGAAGAAAATGATTTGGATCAGTATATCAGTAAGGAAGTTCCAGAAATAGGAGGTGAGGTTACTCCTATTCATAATAAGAACTTAGTCAAGGCCAAAAGAATCATTGCAAATTCTATTAAGCATCATTTCATCCCTCGTGTGTCATCCTTGAAGACACCTAAGGAAGTGTTCCATGATTTTACAAAGCTGTTCGAAGGAAATAACATCGACCGAAAGATGACATTGAGGAACCAACTGAAGAATGTGAAGATACAAAACTCAGAGACCATGCAATCCTTCTTCACAAGGGTTATTCAAATCAATGAACAACTTGAAGCAGTCTAAGAGAACATAGAAGAAGGAGATATTGTTATTACCACTGTGAATGGTCTCCCTAAATCATGGGACTCATTCATTCAAGGAATATGTTCCAGAAGGAGGTTGATCTTCTTCAACAGACTCTGGGAATAATGCACACAAGAAGAAGCTCGACCCATAACAAGAGAAGAGAAGATGGGAGAAACTAAATATCAGTCTCTCATAGTTCACACTAGAATATATCATAGAAAGAAGGAGGATCGCCATCACAACAAAAGGGAGGACCATCATCACAAAAGACAAAAGAAATTCAGAAGAGATCCTTCCAACATTCGATGCTACACTTGTGATGAGAAGGGACATTAATCCAGATATTGTCACAGAAACAAAGGCTCCTTCAACAAGAAGTCAAATAAGAAAATAAATCATGCTCACACCACTGAAGATGATGACCCAACAACAAAGAGACTCAGAAAAGAAATTGATTCTTCAAGCGATGAAGAATATGTCCTAATATCAGCACCCATGTGCACTACCTCACATGGAAGCAATGATTGGATTGTATATAGTGGTACATCCAAACATATGACGGTATACAAAGAATCATTCATCAATCTGTCTGAGCATGAGTCACCTCACAAGGTGGAACTTGGGGATGATTATCGATATCCCATAAAAGGAAGTGGAGAAGCTTCATACAAGCTAGATTTTGGGAAATATTTGAATATGAAAGATGTGCTATATGTTCCAGGATTGAAGAAGAATATTCTCTCCATTTGCGCACTAGATTCCAAGGGAATAAGAGTTGCATTCATTGATGGCCAATTCCTAATGTGGCCAAAAGGAAAGTAAATAGATGATGCAACAATGGTTGGAGAGTAAGAGGAAAGCTTGTACAAGTTGAAGGGACAACCTGAAAAAGCATTGGTTCATGACTCCATATAACCAAGTGAAATATGGCACATAAGGATTACACATGTGCACTCTAGAAAACTACTGATTACAAGCAAAGTAGTTTTAGGACTTCCAGAAATCCAGACAAAACATGAAGGAATTTACAAGGGATGTGCGCAAGGAAAGAATGTAAAGAATACATTTCCTAGTAGTGAAAGAAAAGAAAAAGGAACACTAGATATAATCCACTCAGCGTGTATGTATACTATGTTTCCTTTATAGATGATTTATCTTGTAAGACTTGGATATATTTCTTGAAAGGAAAAAATGAAGTATTTAACAAGTTCAAGGAATTCAAAGCCTTAGTTAAAAATCACACTGAAAGGAAGATCAAGACTCTACGGTCAGATAATGGCAGAGAATTCATCTTAGAATAATTCAAGGAACTGTGCAAAGAATATGGGATTAAGAGGGAGTTTAGCACGCCTTACAATCCTCAATAGAATGGAATTGTAGAAGGAAATAACAAAATACTCCCAAAGAGGATTTCTTAAGAGAGAAACCAGAAGTCAGCTATCTCAAAATATTTGGCTACCTAGTGTACATACACATCCCAAAGGAAAAGAAGACCAAGCCCGATTCTTCAGGGAGGAAGGGGATATTCGTAGGATAAGTGCCACTTCAAAGGCCTATTGAATATACTTCACAGGATTCAAGAATATCATCATTAGCAGTGACGTAACTTTTGACGAAGACTCAGCATAGTCCAAATCCAGAAAACTACCTATTGTAGAAGTCAAAGAACCTGAAGAAACTAGATTTCGATACATGGAAATAGAAGAAACAATTATAGAATACCATGAATATCACGACATGGCATAACAACAAGAGCTTGTAGAACCACTTCACAAGGATAACTCCCACAAGATAAAACCAAAATGGAAATGAGAGCTAATACAAGATGCATAAAGGTATGGCGCTCCAGATGGGATGCATAGAAGGAAAAGATATAAGCCATACAACAACTATGTGTTCCTTCTATGTGACATCATTGATAAAGAACCTTCCAACTACAAAGAGGTCACATAAAATAAAGAACGGAAGGCTGTCATGATTGAGGAGTAATAGTCAATAATGAATAATGATGTCTGGGAGATGGTTCCAAGACTAGAAGAGAAGTCTGTCATGACTTAGAAGTGGATCTACAAGATTAAGCATGATGTAGATGGTAGCATTGAAAAACACAAGACAAGTTTCATGGTGTGTGGCTTCTCCCAGAAAGAATTCATAGACTAAGAGGAGACATTTGCACTTATAGAGATACACTTCCATCAGATATACACTTGCATTGGTTGCAATAATGAAATGGAAGGTACACCAAATGGATGTCAAGACAACATTCTTAAAGGGTGTAGTCGAAGAAGAAGTGTACATGGAGAATCCACTGGGATTTGAGACACATGACAGGAAGAATCACATGTGCAAATTAAAGAAATCCTTGTACAGATTCAAACAAGCACCCAGGACATGGAATGACAGGATGGACAACTTCCTGATGAGATTAGGCTTTATCAAGAGAAAAGCAGATTCCAACCTTTACTTTTTTCTTCAAGGCGTAAGACCGGTGATGATATTTCTATATGTTGATGATCTGTTTCTGACAACAGAGGACGAAAAAATTGTAGACGCAAAGAAGAAGCTTTCCACTGAATTTGAGATGAAAGACCTAGGGATGATATACTATTTCTTAGGCATGGATGTGTGGAAGAGTGTGGATGGTATTTTCCATGATTAAGGAAAGTATGTAGTGGAGTTTCCAAAGAGATTCATAATGATGGACTTCAAGATGATAGCCACACCTATGGCATTGAAATTGAAGCTAATGTGTGATTCTTCATTAGAAACAGTTGATGCCACGATGTTTTGTCAAATGATTGGTTCAATGATGTACCTGACGAATACAAGACCATACATATGCTTTGTTGTGAACACCCTGATCTAGTTCCTGACGGATCCAAGACATGTTCACTTGATTGTTGCAAAGCATGTATTTAGGTACCTGAAGGGTACAAATGACTATGGGCTCAAGTATGATGTGAATAAGAAGATTAACATGGATGGTTATGTTGATTCGGATTGGAAAGGAAGTGCCACTGATAGGAAGAGCACTTCAAGATGATGCTTCCGTTTGGGATCCGATATGATCTCCTGGTTTAGTCGGAATTAGTCCTGCGTGTCATTGAGTACAACCTAGGCATAGTATGTTGCAGCCTATCCAGCTAGTTGTGAAGAAGTATGGCTTCGAAAGCTGTTGTTTGATTTCTTTGATTTCGAGTTAAAGGAGACTTGTATCTTTTGCGACAACTAGAGTTGCGCGAAGTTGTCGTAGAACTTAGTGTTCCATGACAAGTTGAAGCACACTGAGATCAAGTATCACTATATCTAGGATATGGTGCAGAGAGGAGCAACAAAGCTCTAGTATGTGGCGATATACAAGTAGATAGTATATGTGTTTACCAAGTCACTAGTCGAATTGAATTTCAAATACTTCAAAGAGAGACTTTGTGTCATCTAGATCGAGGTCCCTAGAAAGATGGAGCAATGATTTCTTGCATGGTGGAAGACGCAAGTTGTTATCAGACATAATCAGTCCTGTCATGATCCCATCTAGAGATGATGAGAGACTGGAAGATGTAGATGCACTAGAACAAGATATCACATGGGAAGGAATACAAGTTTTCCCTGGTTGTAATCAGTTCTGGCTTAGTATGCAGGTTGTCTTGGGATGTGACCAGTCTTGTCTAGGAGTCCTCAGATGTAATGAGTCCTGGCATAGTCCACTTGTTATCCTTAGATGTAATGAGTCTTGGAAGTTCATCCTTGGATGTAATTATTCCTGGCGTGGTACTTAGTTTATCCTTGAATGTAATGAGTCCTTGAGGTTGTCCTTGGATGTAATGAGTCCTATCATAGTACACAAGTTGTCCTTGCATGTAATTAGTGCTCATGTATTTTGATGTTGGAGATGATGAGAGGTCACAAGTGTGGAAATTGAACCCAGGTGTTAGAACAATTACACTCATAAAAATTGCCAATTACACATGCAAATTACACACAAAGGAGACTGAATATGGAGCAGAACACTAATCTGTATTGAATAAGTGTACAATATCCAACCCTGTGAAGTCATAGGCTTCCAAAATAAATAATTACATGAGAGATTCAAATGCATAAGGATGCCATTCAAATTTGGTCAAAAGCAGGCTTACTAAATCTAAGCAAATCCCCCACAGGTGCATAAAGTAGTTTCCAAATCTGTCTAGGAGCTCATGAATTGGAAAAATCAATTAGGCAAGATGATAGATGATGGAAGGAAAACTCATACATGCTTTTCTTAGGAGAAAATAATGGAGGATGATGAGGACAAAAAACAAGTTAACTTCACCTAGTTAAACTTTTCCAATTGCCTTAAAACTCAGCAAAAGCAGGCAATAAAGCAGAAAAAATAGACATGCGCTAGGAAGGCCAGGAATAAAGTAGATTTGATTACAAGTGGTTTCCCAAGAGCTCCATGACTCAAATTTAGCAAGTTTGACCACTTTGGACATGTGGAGGACAACTTGCATAAGGTGGAATATGGAAACTAGGCAAATAAGACAAAGATTGGATTAATTAATGTCTAAGGTAGCTAACTATGGGTTGATTATTCTAACACCCCCCCTTAAGCCTAACTTATGAGTAAAATATCAGAAAATTATAGGGCCTAGAAAAAAGGCTTAGTCACTCTTTACATACTGCATGTCCATTTAACTAAGGAAAGAGGAAAAAACCCAGTGGGAAAAATCCTCCCTTAAACATGGACAGTAAAACAAAATTTGAAAATCTTGTCATCACTCATGCTTCACAGCATGATCAGCAATCCCCAACAGTGATTTGATTTTGCTGAATGTATTCTCACAAAAAACTTTGGTGAATATATTTGCTACTTGTTCTGAAGATGAATAGAAGAGTAGGTGAATGGTGCCATCATGCACAAGTTGTCTGATGCAGTGCATATGGATCTCAATGTGTTTGGTTCTCTGTCTCTAAACTGGATCATTGTAGATTCAAATGGTACTTTGATTATCACAATAGATAGTAGTTGAGTATTTTTATTCGAATCCACACTCACCAAGTAACCCATGCAACCATAAACATTGAGTTGCTGCATTTACAACTCCTCTGTACTCTACTTTTGTAGATGAGAGTGCAATGGCACTCTGTTTCTTGCTTGACCAGCTGATTGGTCCTTCAATAAGCATGAAAACATATCTTGATGTTGACTTTTGATCTGTGTTGTCACCTACCCAATCACTGTCAGTAAACCCAATCAAATCAAGATCAGATTTAGATTTGTAGAAGATCCCATGAGTCCTTGTTCCCTTAACAAAGTTAAGGATCCTTTTGGCTACTCTCCAATGGATATCATGAGGCTGATCCATGTATCTTGAAGCCACACTTACTGCATAAAAAATACCAGGTCGAGTATGTGTAAGGTACATCAAACACCCAATCAGTTGCCTATACAGTGTATTGTTTACCATAGGCAAAGAATCAACTTCTTCAAGCTTAACTCCTGAAAGGAAAGGAGTCTTGCTTGGATTGCAATCCTTCATGTTGAACTTGTTCAGAAAATCCAAGGCATACTTGGACAGATGTACTTTTATTCCATGTTTGGTTTGAGCAATCTTGAGCCCCAAGAATTGGCTCAATAACCCCAAATCAGTCATAGAGAATGCATGGTTCATTGCATCCTTCAAGGAGGCAATTTCATCCTTTGAGCTTCCTGTAATGAGAAGGTCATCAACATACAAGACAATAATCATTAATGAACCATGAATCAGCTTCAAATAGACATTAGGATCTGACTTGCATCGAACAAAATTAAATGATAGCAGAAAGCTATCAATCTTGGCATACCAAGCCCATACAATGACTTCTTTAGCCTGCACACAAGAGATGGATTAGTAGCAAATCCTTGAGGCTGCTGCATGTAAATATCTTCAGTAATATCTCCATTCAAGAAACCACACCTCACATCCATGTTATGTACCTCCCACTGCTTCGAAGCTGCAATGGCTAAGGCTAGCCTGATGGAGTCCATCTTTGCCACTGGTGCAAAGGTCTCATTGTAGTCTATGCCATGTACCTATGAGTAGCCCTTGGCTACTAATATTTCCTTATATTTCAAAGGTGAACCATCAGCAGCAAATTTGGTTTTGTAAACCCAATTACACTGAACTAGCTTCCTCCCTGGGGGAAGATCAACCAGCTCCCAAATTTTGTTCATCTGGAGTGAGCTGAACTCTTCTTTCATGGCTGTTTGCCATCTTGGATCATGTGCTACATCTTCATATGTTTGTGGGTCTGATTCAACCATCATATAGCATTTCTCTACAAACAAAGAGTCTTTCACACACAGAGCACTCTCAAACTGAGATCTAGTCCTCCTAGGATCATTAGGATTTCCAGCTGCATGAATGGTCTTTGCTTCCCATTTTGGTCTTGTAGGACTGTTAGGATATGCAATTAAATCATCAATATCAGACATATCAGAATCACAACTATCTCTTACTTGCATTCAATGGTTCTGGTGGTGAAGAGGATTGGGCCAACTTCCACTGCTGCAAAAGGCTCTTCTTGGAACTGAACACAACTTTCAATGAAGGATTTGTTTGTGCTCAAATTGATCAGCTTGTACCATTTTGAATCTTCAGAGCACCCAACAAATATACACTCTTGGCTTTGGGGCTACAAAGCCTTCCTCTTTTCTGTTGGAATTCTAGCCCAAGCCCTTGAGCCAAAAATCCTGAAATGGGTCACATCTGGCTTATGCCCACTCCATGCTTCGAAAGGAGTCATACCATCAAGCTGTTTATGAGGCACCCTATTCTGAATATAGGCTACATAGTTTATAGCTTCGGCCCAAAACTTTGGTGGCAAAGTCTTAGCCTCCATCATGCAGGTTGCCATCTCTTTCAGTGATCTATTCTTCCTCTTAGCAACACCATTTTGCTGTGGTGTGTAAGGGATAGAATGCTGCATCTGAATACCTGCATATGCACAATATTGGATGAACTCAAAATTGACATACTCACCACCATTTTCAGATCTGAGGACCTTGAGTTTCCTCCCAGACTGGTTTTCAACCAAAGCCTTAAAGACTTTGAAGAGGCCAAAAACTTCAGACTTGTGTTTCAGGAAGTAAACCCAGCAATACCTGGAAAAGTCATCTATGATTGTCAATGCATATTTGTCCTGACTCATTGACATATGAGGAAATGGGCCAGCAACATCACTGTGGATCAACTCAAGAGGTGCAGAGGTTTTCTCATGACTAGCTTTCTCAAATTTATGCTCTGGTTGTTTTCCTAAGATGCAACCTTGACAGACTCCTTTGGAAAACTTAATCTTTGGTAACCCTATGACCATTTATTTTTCACTAAGATCAGAAATATACTTATAGTTAAGGTGGCCAAATATTTCATGCCAAAGCTTTCTTGCCTCATTAGCATGAATCAGAAGAGCAGAGGGGTTTGAGTAGGGTAGGAAGTGTGAGAACATGTATACCTTCAAAGTGTGATTTGCAATTCCTTTTTCAATGAATTTACCACTTGAGATATCTGTGATCTCAAATTCATCAGGGGAGAATATGACCTTCTTTGGAGACCCTGTGTGGGTCATCTGATACACTGATAAGAGGTTAGAGGCAATACCTAGAACATACAATACATTGCTGAACTTACCATGGTCAAGATCAATCCTCCCTTTGCCCAAAATTTCAGTGAGAGAGTCATCTCCCAGTACAATTGGTGGACCTTTTAACATGTCAAGTGAGGTGAATTCCTCCTTGGTCGAAACCATATGTCTTGAAGCTCCAAAATCAATGATGAAACTAGGTGAGCTTGATGTGCCAGCAACCAATGCATGAACTCTCTCTCTGTCTTCTGAATTTCATCCTCCTTCCCTCTTCTTTGAGCTGTCAGGAAGGGAGATGCCATTCTTCTCCAGGAGTTGGGTCAGCATGTCAATTTGATTCTTCATGCAGGTGCTTTCAGGATGATTTCCCTTACTGCAGTATGCACACTTACTCATTTCTCCTTTGTTCTTCTTCTTCTGGGGGTTCTTCTTGGAGCTTTGGGGCTCGTCTGGAGACTTGTTCTTGTCTCTCTTTTACTCAGGTGGCTTATTAGCTTTCTTCTTACTTTTTGAATCCACCCTTGAATCTCCAGCAACTAGAGCTTGGTCTTTGGAAGGTTTGATGGTGCCCATCATCACCAATTTATCTTGTTCTTGTGTGAGAGATTCCATGAAATCTGCAAGGCTAGGAATTTTCCAGGCTCGAGCTGTCAACTTTGTGGCATGGAAGGTTGAGATAAACACTGAATAGTTAGGGCCAATCTTTGAGAGTATGGACAAAACCAGTTGCTCCTCCTTCTTTTCAATCCCACACCGTTTTAGCTACAAAACAAGGGCTTTGAACTTGGAAAAATAGAGTTGTAGGGATTCAAATCTATTGGGACTTAGGGAGATCAATTCATTTTCAATTTGATGTCCCCTCATCTCATCTATCTTACCAAAAATCTCAGCAAGCTTCTCCCATAATTCATTTGGTGATGTTAATCCTTCAATATGGAAAAGGAGGTCCTTGGATATGCTTAGACACAGGAGACCATAGGCCTCATCCCTCCTGTTGTGCCATTTAATTTTCTCTGCAGCTGCATTGGGATCTGCTTCTATTGCCATAGTTACTCTATAGAGGCCTTTCACTCTCAACAGTATCTCCATCTCTGCTTTCCCTTCAAAGAAGTTAAATGGAGTCAAGATGATCTTCTGAGATTGATCCATAACTCAAAAATTGTCCCTTCAGTCAGCAGAATTCTCCCAGTCAATGATTTTGAACTTGAAATAACAAATTGGAAGAGATAAATCGATCTACAAAGGCTCTGATACCATGTGGAAATTGAACCCAGGTGTTAGAACAATTACACTCACAAAAATTGCCAATTACACACAAAGGAGACTGAATATGGAGCAGAACACTAATCTGTATTGAATAAGTGTACAATAGCCAACCCTGTGAAGTCATAGGCTGCCACAATAAATAATTACATGAAATATTCGAATGCATAAGGATTCCATTCGAATTTGGTCAAAAGCAGGCTTACTAAATCTAAGCAAATCCCCCATAGGTGCATAAAGCAGTTTCCATATCTATCTAGGAGCTCACGAATTGGAAAAATAAATTAGGTAAGCTAATAGATGATGGAAGGACAACTCATACATGCTTTTCTTAGGAGAAAAGAGTGCAGGATGATGAGGACAAAAAACAAGTTAACTTCACCTAGTCAAACTTTCCCAATTGCCTTAAAACTCAACAAAAGCAGGCAATAAAGCAGAAAAAGTAGACATGCACTAGGAAGGCCGAGAATAAAGCAGATTTGATTTCAAGTGGTTTCCCAAGTGCTCCATGACTCAAATTTAGCAATTTTGACCACTTTGGACATGTGGAGGACAACTTGCATAAGGTGGAATACGGAAACTAGGCAAATAAGACAAAAATTGGATTAATTAATGTCTAAGGTAGCTAACTATGGGTTGATTATTCTAACAAAAAGGAACTTGGTGTGTGCCTAGGAGATTCTTGCATAGTGGTAGACACAGGTTTTCTTTGAGACGTAATGAGTCCCGACATTGTCCTCCTATGTTTGTGGAACATGGGATGATGGTGGAGAGACGTAATGCACTTGGTGTGCTCCTAGGTGATTCTCACATAGTAGTAGATGTGGGTCATCTTTGAGATGTAATGAGTCCTGGTGTGTTCCTATATTGGTAGAACATAGGTGGTTTGTGGTATGCATATGGGATGTTATCAGTGTACGATGATGAGATGATCCAGATATGATGAAATGATGGTAGGAGACACATGTGATTGCAGTGGAAATGCAATGTATGATCCTGGGTTGTACCTATGTGATGGCTTGCTCATGGATATGATGAATACCTATATGAGGAGTAGACCTACACCCAATATGAAATAAGGTTGGCTCTGTAGAAACTTCCTATGACAGATAGATTCGACAGATGTCACTATTCAATGATCGATAAGATGAGGACTATGATAGCAACGACGATGATGACTCAACAATGATTAGTGACCGTATGTGTTGATGATTGTGGCAAGAGAATACCTTCCTAGTTAAGAGGGAATATTGTTGTAATTGTAACTTTAGAAGATAGTCTGAAGTATATTATCATTGTATATTGTTGCACCCCCATCGTAGATGTGTTTCCCTCCTTTCAGGATGTCATTATTGTATATGGTCATTGAGGTAAACCCTCTGTTGTAAGTCATGGAAATATTCCCCAAGTTGAATATAATAAAATGTATTTTTGAGTCTCCCTAGGTGAACTCAAGTTTGCTAGGGTAAGAGGTCGTCCCAGTCAGGTTTCACGTCAGTCACTTGATGTGTATAAATAGGGAGGCACCCTCCCTCATTTAGACACACACTCACTCTCTCAAGTTTGCATGAGGGGAGAGGGAATAACAAGGAGGAGAGAGAGAGAGAGATGTAGAATACTTCTTATTCTTGGGTTTTTCCATCTTGTGATATTGTCTTAGTGGCATAACTATTATGAGGAAGTTTGTAGGGCTTTCTCCTTTATGGTTTCCCCAAGGAAAATATTTGTGTCTTGTGTATCTGCTCTACCTTATGCATCTTGTTATTCTTGTTATTATTTTAGATAAATATCCTAATCAATTTGAAATAGATTAGAAAAACTAAGATGTTGTTGTAGGTTTAATGGAGAAAGAGGAAGAAAAAAATGACATTTGTGGGGTTTTGCTTAATGTTGTTGCCACACTCCTGACCAACAAAACCCAGTCAACAAGGGTTCCACTCTGTCGATGCTCAACACTCTACAATCTCCCTAAGCATTGGCCCAGATAGGTGTTACCCTATCCAGTAACACCCGTAGAGTATATGAAGTCTCACCCGAGATGTTCGTGGGAGAGCTTTCAGAACCAATTTTTCGCAGTATAGAGGAGGGTTGTGGCATTAAACATTCATCAACTTAATTTCCATATCTAATCTACTTGCTTTCTCAGAAATAGAACCATTCATTATGTCATGTTATCCATTCATCACTTCAGCAGATCTACCAGTGGGGAAAATAGATCTAAAAGATAACAGTATTCATAAGCAGAAAACATTGCATTATCATTCATATGCAAATCTATTCATCATTCATCATCAAAATCACAACAATGTAAGGAAGGAAAAAGATAAAGATACAACAGGAATTCATATCAATCCATATCACATCATATAAATTCCGTAGAACGAATCGTAGATCAAAATAGGCAATGATCCATATCACATTGTCTAGTATCACATCCAGTATTCACTGTCTATCTCTGTATCGCTATATCTCCTTACAGGAATAATTCTTCTATTTATAGGCTTGCACCTTTACATTCAAGGTCCACTTCTAACTAAATTCTAACAAAATTATAACTAATTTAACCACTAAGGACCAATATTCTGAAGAAAATGGTTAATGAGCACAAAAAGTGACATGAAAATATAAAAAGTGGACTATTTTTTTTCCTATCGCACTATTTTTGTCTTGTGCAGTGCCACATGAGTATGCGCAACATCCTAGATGCTGCACAACTCACTTACCTCCAACCCCTTGCCAATATCCCCCCAACACAGTCTTGTGGCTCTTCCTCGAGCCACGTCAGCTGGACATGGTGTTCTCAGTAACCTGAAGGGAAGAAAACTTCTCATAGGCAATAGTGTGCAACTTGTATGAACTTGCCGAATAGTGCAGTTGGCTGCAACTGCCTTCTCCAAGGTCAACTGTGGCATACCTTGGCATACCTTTGCAATTTTGTGTCCTGCGGTGCCATCATGCTCCTGCATCCATGAATACTGCAACATTCTCCATTTGTCGTCGCTCTTCGAGAAGCGTCCTCCTGACCCACAATTATCTGTAGTAACAAATTTTGAATCCAGGCCCGCTTCCACATCCTTGTCCTTCCTTGCATTGAGGATTAGTCTCGGCTAGCTGAATTCAACCCGATTCCCCATTCCTATAGACTTAGTCAAATGGGAAAGAACTCTGGTCCCGTTCGGATTCTTTGTGGGTATCTTAGTCTACGCCTCACCTCGGCTGGGAGAAATATAGCCAAGGATGACTTTTCTAGACACTTACGTCTCATGAAAGCTAACCCGTATACTTGCAACTTCTTCTTCATTTTCCACTGAGACAACATTCTCACTCACAGTCTGCCCCATATCAAGGGTATCCTGCATTTCCCCTTAGATGGCCACTACCTTACACAACTGAGCTTCCTGCAACTACCCAGCCCAATCCTCCTGGAACTTTGCATAGTGCAGCACTTTCTAATGGTGGTCACTTAGATACTGACCCTCGGATTATAACACCCTCTTCATTTCAGATGCCATCATGAATCACGTAGGTGCATCATTATGACTAAATCATTCATTTATGTGCCAAGTATGCCGCTGATTCTGCCACCTGACCTCTTTGATCTGCTATCATTAGACATGATGTTGAAACATGCTGTCGGTTACCTCTTTGACAACCTTTATAGAGTATTGATGTGATGTTTGGTCACCATCACAGTTTCTTTCGTACAATGCTATCCACTCACTTTTCCACGGCGACCTCCTATCGTGCAAGCCCTTCCATTTTTGGGTGTAGCCCCTTTGTCTTGGCGCGGCCCCATCCCCTTAGTGCAGCCCCATCTTGGTGTGCAAATTTTTCTGGTCTCAGGTGCAACCCCTTTCTCTTGGCATAGCCCCATCTTGGTGCGCAACCTATTCCTGGCACACAACCTCTTCCTGGTGCACAAACTCTTCCATTATCGACCACAACCCCTTTCTCTTAGCAGGACCCCTGCCACATTTTTAACTCAGTCTAGCTGGCTGGTCATATGTTTAAATCTCTACGAACCATGACCATATGGCGAGTTACCTTCCTTTTGCTATCTATCCCATCTCTCTCTCTCTCTCTCTCTCTCTCTCTTTTAGTTCATAGTGCTTCAGGCATTGCGCGGTCCTTCCCCCATTCGATAGAGCTTTAGGCGGCTGCCATTCTTGATATTTGGAAGTACCATTCCATCTAACTACTATAATTGATTTGCACCCACAGAGGTAATATAATTGACAAGATATGGGCCAAACTAGTGCATTTATAGCTTACTCGGATGCTTCAAGAATTTTCTGTCGTATAGCAGCACCAAATCTCCTTGCTAAAATTGTTTGTTCTTTATGTGGCGATCATGCCACTCCTTTTGTTGATATTTCTCAACACGTTGGTGGAAATCCACAATGAAATGGTCTTCGGCCAACTATATCAGTTATGCCATGCGCTCCTCTAGCGCATCATCATCATCCATTCCGGTCGCACTGGAAATGCACAAACTGGGAAGGATGTATTCCATAGGAATCACTACCTCTTTCCCATAGAGCAATTTGAACAGTGTTTGCACCATCAATCTCTTGCACGTGGTGCGATAAGCACACAACACTACAAGAATATTCAGATCCCAGTCATCTCGGTTAGTGTTACATACCTTGGTAAGTACATGTTCCAATATCTTGTTGAATGCTTCGACAGTCCCATTCTCCTGCGGATGGTATGGTGTACTTTTCTTGTGCTGAACCTCCAATTCCTCCATCAACGCTCTTACTGTGCGTTTGATAAAATAGATACCCTGGTCGCTCATCAATATTCTTGGGCACCCAAACCATGTCATAATATTCTCAAATAGAAATCTGGATGTCGTCACAGCAGTACATCCCACAACTGGTGTATCCTCTGCCCATCTTGCCAGATAGTCTGTCGCAGTGATTATGTAGCATGCACTAGTTCTTTTCCTAGGTGGGTTGATCGGACCCACAAACTCTACCATGCATTTATCAAAAGGTTGCAAAGTTACCTATGGTACAAGCGACATCTCATCTCGTTGTGGTTGTTTTCGAATGCGTTGATATACATCACAACTTTGTGCATGACCTACCACATCATTAAGAAGAGTGGGACACTAAAGCCCTGCGTGAAGCGTCTTCAGTGTAGTTTTTTGTCCTCCATAGTGTCCCCTAGCCACTTTGACATGTGATTCTTCTAAAATATTCTGTTTTTCATGTGGGAGGACACATTGCTGCAAAATTTCATCAGGTCCCATCTCATACAAGTGTCTAAAAATCAACTAAAAGTCAGAAGCTTTAACCACCAACTGCTTCTTTTGACTCGTGGAAATTTATTCTGATGCAAATCTGATTTCCAAGAACTAGATTATTGGAGCATAAGGATCATCTGCTATTTCAACTCAGAAAAATTGCACATCAGGAAGTCCATCATCAATGTTAGTAGGTTCCTCACCTGTCTCAATTCTGGACAAATGATAAGGGCCAACATTTAGGAAACCCGGCTTCATGATGATCTCAAAGTCAAATTCCTAAAAGAGGAGTAGCCATATGCATATCTTCCCCCCCAACAGAGGATTATTGACTAGATACTTAAAAACTAAATGGTCAGTAAACATCTTGAAGTGACCTCCTGGAAGATAATGCCCAAATTTTTGCAGTTCATAAACTATCGCTAGCCCCTCGCGCTCTGTGGTTGTATAATTATTCTTTGCAAATGATAACTTCTGACTCGCAAAATAAATAGGGTGATCCAAGTCACCATCACCTGGATGTGCAAGCACTACTCCTAGAACAACCGAATATGCATCAACATGAACGTGGAACTCCTTGTTCCAATCGGGGAATATGAGTATTGGTGTTGAAGCCATCTTGGCCTTCAACGTGTCAAAACTACTTTGGCATTCGGGACTCCATAGGAACACAACATGCTTCTTCAACAGTTTCTCCATAGGGGCAATGATCGCGACATATCCTCTAATGAATTTTCGATAGTACCCAGTGTGTTCGAGCATCGCCTGGAGCATCTTGACATTGGTCGGTGGCGGCAAGCTCATAATGAGCATGATATTTGCAGGATCAACTAGCAGTCCTTGTTTGCACACGATGTGACCTAACAATATTCCAAACGATGCGCAAAAGATGGACTTCTTAGAGTTCAATGCAATTTGATGCTGTCGACACCTTTCCAGCATCAGTCGAAGATTGGCCAAGTGATCCTTGACTAAACCATACATTGTCCAGTCATCCATATATACGGGGAGGAACTTCTGAATGAAGTCCTTGAATGCCATGAAAACCACCCTGGAAAATATGGCAGGTGCATTCTTCAATCCAAATGGCATCATAGTATACTGGTAGCAGCCCCATTGTGTAACAAAGGTTTTCTTGTGGCGATATTCTTTTGCAATTATGATCTGGTGGTACTTAGAAAAGCTGTCTGTGAACGAATGCATCTCCTGGCCACCTAATCCTTCAATAAATTCATCTATAAATGGTGTCAGGAATGGATCATGCATGCAAGAATCGTTCAATTTTCAGAGGTCGACACAGATCTAGACTTCACCAGTCTTCTTGTCCTGGACCACCATAGGACTTATCCATTCCGATTCTTCAACAGGCTCAATAATCCCGACATCGACCATCCGGTCAAGTTCAGTCTTGGGCCTTTCTTTATATCATGGATTCAAGTGACACGACCTCTGTCGCACCGGTTTTGTGTTTGGATTAAATGGGATTTTCATTTCTCCTAGGTCACCCAATATCCCCTTCATTTCTGAGAATTTTGTCGGGAATAGATCCTAAAACTCATGCAATAGATCTGTGATCATTACCATGGTCTCCTTATCCCATTCTTTCCCAACACTTTCAAATTTTGGGTTCTCTTCTATCCCAATGTTGAATTTTATTATTTTCAACGGCTGGCTCATGGGGTCAGTTGGTACGTCTGGGGCTGCGAGATTCCTACTTCCTTTTGTCTTAGAAATATTAATATTTCGCAGGTCATCATCATCTTCAGGTTCACTAGATACGTTGTAACACTCCATCATGGACTGTGGATCGACTGGATATGCGACTGACACAAATGACATTGCGCATGTGGATCGATAGGATATGCGATTGGCACAAATTTCAAGACTATATCCTGAATGATCTGAAGTGCATTGTTAACCTCTGCATTGGCGTCTACCAATCCAAATGTATGTGAAAAGAGAACAGTCAGATCCTCCCAAGTAGTTATTTCTATGTGCAGTTCTACTGATATGTACCAAGACCTTGGCATTTCATCCAGGGTGTGAACAAAGGCATGGATCCATTCATCCTGTGGTCATGATCCCCACAACGTTTGACATGCCCTCAGGTGACCACTCAAGTTATTTTTTCCATCATACCTCTTAGCGTGGTATGTATCTATGTCGCCGAAGCGAACTGTCANATTAATAAAATAATAGTTAAAATAATAAAATAATATTTATTAATTTTGGAGGAAGAAAAGAAAAAACTACTTTTTTGTTCTTATTTTCGACATATATCCCTGTGTTTTTTCTCAGATTTTGATTAGGAGAGATCATTGGATGCGTAATTAAATTCCGCATCCAACGAGTACCCACTTAGCATACTTTTTATGAGCTCCACTACCCCAAAAACAAGAAATACCTGAAAAAATGTGATGATGACATCATCATCACATTTATTAAGTTATTTCTTGTTTTTGGGGTAGCGGGGCCCATCAAAAGTATGCTGAGTGGGTACTCGTTGGATGCAGAATTTAATTCCACGTCCAACGAGCTCTCCTGGTCGAAATTTGATTAAAAACACAGGGCAATGTGTTGAAAATACGAACAAAAAAAGTAGTTTTTTTATATTATCTATTCCCAAATTTATATTAAAAATTTGTTTAAGAGGTGCTCCCTTTTTGAATTTTAAATCATTTTGATTGGCTAATACATTATGACATGGAATTTGTATTATTTTTGGAAGGTCCATATTAAATTGAAATTTCCTCTAATTCAAGCGTCGACACTGTCCCCATCCAGTAATTTTCATTTTGTGAGTTTCCCACCAATGTGCTGGAGTATGCTTCAGTGCTTCCTCCAATGCTAGAAATCGTTGTGGTTCTAAGACCTTTTCTTCAAATTCCATTAAGAATGCATAAAAATTTGGTATCCCTTCATATACTGGTAGTTCTACAATATCGGTCGCAAAATGGCGCAATGACTGCGTGATTAGTCTGCACTTTCTAAAGGACACTTCATGCATGCAATTTTTCCAATTTTCTAGTGCATCCTTAGAGTCAGAAGATGCAAAACTAGCGCTGCGCCACCTGAGTTCTCCATCCACCATGGGGTGAATGTAATCTTCTGATATATTGTAGGCATGGTCCCATCCCTGACCACTTTATCTTTGACTGGTTCAATGTATCTCCGGCCCTCGTTTGGATCGATGGGTGCAATGAATCAAATGTCCTGGTTCTCGAATGTCATCATTTGCTTCTTAAAATTAATCACATCCATACTATCATTAGCCCATCCAATCCCCAGCAGCGCAGAATAGGAGCCTTCACCATTAACAAATTCAATAACATCAAAGTCAGCATGTGTTCTCATACCTTTAACATCTACAACCAAGTTCATTAACCGTCCAATTGGTTTCACCTTAGCTTGGTTCGCCAATTGGATCTGCACAGGGGACCAACCCAATGTTGGGCTCCCCATTTTCTGCTAGGTTTTCTTAGTCAGGATGTTCACATTCGATCCTAGGTTCAGAATGATGGAGTCCACCTCATAGTCACCTATCTGGATATTCATACACATCTCTTTACTTGACTTTTTCTTCTACAAGGAGTTCACTACAGAGTCCTTCAGCTCCTTTCTCGAGTGGTACAACAACCTCTCAATCTCAATAAGAGCCTCATAATCTCGTGCGAGTGCTAAGTATTTCTTAAAGAATTGTTGCAAGGTACCATGCTGCCGTGGTGATCTTTCTTCTAAGGACAAATCAAAGGCAGATGGAATTTCATAGACAAGCGACTTACCAAGATTTCATCCGATCACGTCCTGAGTTTCAAAAAACATCTCTTTTTTAGTCGTGATATCAAATGTCGCTTTCTTCTTCCCAGCTAATCGAACTTGTGGTTGGGGTCCATCATCTCCCATTGTCGTACCTCCATGTGTGACAATGGAGATGTCAACATCCTGCGTTTTAGGCTCCGCTGAAATTATCGCAACAGTTGGACCTTGAGTCTGGCCGGTGGAGTCTAAGACAATGGTGGATTCTGGTTTACTGGTAGGTTCATCAGCTGATTCATACTCTAGTTTTGGAGTGGAACTTGATTCTGGGCCTAGCTTTGTAACTGGTTCTGGGTTGGTAGTTGATTATGAGTCTGCAACTGGGCTTGATTCTACAACTGCGGAACATTCTCGTTTTTCCATCTTGTGATTAACTGTGGGCAGTTATCCATGGTATGATCAATCACTGCATAATATGCACATTGGCATTGCAAGTGTGGGAAGTATCTCTGATAATTCCTAAATACTCCACAATTATAACATTGGACAGATGCATGAACTTGTCCCCCTCCTCATCCAAAGCCTCCTCCTCTGCCTCGAATCCTCCGTGGAATACTCCTTGTTGTGGGTACTGCGGCTAAGATATCTATTGCGGTGGGGGATTCAGTTGTTGCTGAACAAAGTGTGTTGCTTGAACATATTGTGGCTGTTCCTGAGCCATTGGTATTTGATTATATGGCTGTTGTGGTGCGAATTGCGGTTGCGGTGCAAAATGCGGCTACGACTGTGGTGGCAAGAAATGCATTGGCGGTGGCGGTGTGTACTGTGGTTGTGGTTGAGAAATTACTACCTAAGGCTGTGGTTGTTTTTTCTGTACTGCGCGATGACCCTCGACCTTCACAAAATATGATTCATATTTTTTTCCATGAAGCAGATCGTATGCCCGACAATCTCTATCCTCATGCCCGACTAAGCGATAGAAAGAACAGTATAAATTGGTGGGTTTTGACACCATATTTTTCATATAGCTACATTCCTCATGTCATTGTCCATAGACTTGGCATATGCGACACCATGGCATACAACTGCTACTCAAAGGGTTTGAAGCTCCGGATAACAGATAGTTTCTAAAGTTGGGGCACGTATCTTTGGTGTGTCCATCTGCATGACACTGAGTACACCAAATATCTCCATGTTACTCCTTACCTTTCTTGATATTCTATAGCTAGAGTGTGAGGTTCACTACCTACACCTGAATTTGATTCATCCCGACTGCACTCTCCCTGATAGGTGAAGCTTCGAGCTTCATCACAATTTCCAGGGCTTGGCTCTGTGTCACTATCTTTTGTTGCATCAATGGTTGTCAAATATGAGGAACCAATGCTGCAATAAACCATTCTTTATGCTAGAGATCGCTCATAGAAAAAATGAATCTGGCCATCAGTGTCTTGAACCTCTGATCGAAGTCCCAAATGATCTCATTAGGAAATTGCTTGATTTCCTTCAGCTCCATAATGTATTGTGCTTTCGAATTCAGTTTCTTGAATTCCTCGATTAGTCCCATTCAGATCTCATCCAATGTCTTCATCGGAGCCCCTTGAAGAACTTGGATAAACTTCATAAACCAGTCGAGCGCGCGACCCCTCAGAGTAGTCGCTAAATGTCCTTTCTTTACATCATCATCAATGGCCTGTCTAAGAGTCCACATTGCTTCACATAAAAACCAGTACTATTCGGGATCATCGGTCCCATTTCCATGGAACAAGGGTAGATTCATATCATCACCCACCATCCTAGGTTGCCTTCTGACAGATGCTAATCTACTACTAGACTATTTCTGTCACGTCGCACAAGTTGACGTGGGACTTGGTTTTCCCTAATTTTGGAGTAGTGTACAGAGGCATGGGTACATTGCTGCTGGGGTTTGATATTACTACTATTTTGGGCGTAGCCTGGGCCTTGTCATCCTCATCGTCACTGTAGGGTCACTTCGTCTCATGTGGTTGTACTTCACGGTCTTGCGTTCCGATCATAGCAGGACCTTCCCCTATCCTCTACCTCTTCTCTAGTCAGAACCTTGCTCCTCCTCTTGTACAACCAATTTCTTCCTCAACTTCCCTCACAATCTCATTGAAACTCTCACCCATATACCCCTTACCTTCTCATTCATCTCCCCCTTTCGTCGCGGTATCGACAACCTCTGCACATCGAGGTGCTACTACTCTAGGTGCATCTTGAGTATACCCTTTTCACAAACCAACATTTTAATTGACAGTAAGAACCTACCTCTGGGTCCGTTGAAGAGCTCCCTTTCTTCTTCGTTGTAGGATTTATTGGTGTTGACAACAAACTCGGTGATATATAACTCTAGGATACTATCCAACCAGACCTCAACGGTGCATGATGCTCTGTTTCCAGTTTCCTACAGCTCCTGGATCAATTAAGGGGCCCAGGACGTCGATTCTCCTCCTTGAAAGTTTGTCTGCTTGTATGTGAATTGTGCTAGCCACTTGTACAATATGATAGGAAATTCATTGAAGAAGTATTTGTGTGAACCGTCGTGGATATACCTCGCTAACCACTTGTATGTTTTCAGCCCGAGGTTATAATTTTTTGCCTCAGTAAATTCTCTTAGCTTCTTATCAAACCAATCTTGAAGTTCCAGTTGTGTCGGATGCCCCATCCATTCTTGGGTAACCATTTTTCGAGTGCCACATTCCCTCCTCTCAGTCTCAAGGAGGTCCCGAAAATGGAACCATTTGTTGGTGCACTCCCAGCCAACAAAACCCATTCAACAGGGGTTCCACTCTATCGATGCTCAACACTCCGTGTTCTCCATGAGCATCGGCCCAGACAGGTTTTATCCTGTCCATCAACGCCCACAGAGCGGATGAATTCTCACCCAAGATGTTTGAGGGAGAGCCATCGAAACCAAGTTTTCGTATTATAGAGGAGGGTCGGGGCATCAGACATTCATCAACTTAATTTCCAGATCTAATCTACTTGCTTTCTTAGAAATAGAACCATTCATTATGTCGCATTATCCATTCATCACTTCAACAGATCTACCAGTGGGGAAAATAGATCTAAAAGATGATAGTATTCATAAGCAGAAATCATTGCATTGTCATTCATATCCATATCTGGTCATCATTCATCATTAGAATTGCAACAATGTAAGGCAAGAAAAAGATAAAGGTACAACAGGAATTCAGATCAATCCATATCACATCATATAAATTCTACAGAACAAATCACAGGTAAAAATAGACAATGATCCATATCACACTGTCTAGTATCACATCCAATATTCACTCTCTATCTCTGTATCACTATATCTCCTTACATGCATAATTCTTCTATTTATAGGCTTGCGCCTTTACATTCAAGGTCCACTTCTAACTAACTTCTAACTAATTTAACCACTAAGGACCAATATTCTGAAGAAAATGGTCAATGAGTACAAAAAGTGACATGAAAATATAAAAAGTGGAATATTTTCCACCTATCGCGCTATTTTTGTCTTACGTGGTGCCACATGAGTATGCAAAACATCCTAGATGTTGCGCAACTCACTTATCTCCAACCCCTTGCCAACAAATGCAAAAATCTAGTTCATAGTTGTGGCTTAAGAAAGACCCTTGCATTCACGTAAGCATATCTAGGTTCATATCTTGGAACCCATATAACTCTTATTACTTAATTTTTCCCTTCATATTAAATGTTGATACGTACCTAAGATTTGCATTATTCACTTGTTTGGATGCATAGGTTAGGCTAGTTTCAATCTAGATATACATTTTAATGGTATATTTCTATGGGAATGTATCTCAAATAGAGTTCTTTCCTTTTTGCAAGTAATATGTGTTCAAATCCCAATATTCCCTTACCTTTTGACATTTTTTTTTCTTATGTAAATTCTATTTTTCACTAGGTTAGTCTAGTTCTAGTTCAAATATGCACTTTAATGGCATATTTTTGTGGGAATGTAGCTCAAGGAGAGATATTGTATTTTGGAAAGTGATATGGGTTCAAATTACAACATTCATGTACCAAATTTTAATTTATTTATTTTTTACCATTTTATGTTTTTAATTCTGTAAAATTCAATTTACAAATAGTTGGCACCACAAAGGAAGCTACAATTGGCACTAAAAGGAAGCTAAACCAAACACTAAAAAGGAAGCTAAACCCAATTCTATTGTGAAATGTTGTTTAATGCTAACTTTAACAACGAGTAGCTATGCCAAATTGAAACAAAATAACACTAAACATGTGCTAATTGATTGTTTTATTGTAGTGAAGAGACTATGAGTGAGGGTTGTAAGTTGGTTCCCAAATTACAAAGAATGTGTTGGGGAAGGCATTTTATTAATGTTGATGTTATGGGTTGAATGGGTGGGTTGATTTCTAGGTGGAAGGAAAGGTCGTTCTCTTATTCTAACTCTTATTCCTTTGATCTAGGGTTGGGGGCTATCTTACACTCTTGATATTTGGATAAACAATTCACATTATTCAATATTTATGGTCCACATATGAGTGGGATCTCTATTTGGAAATTATATTCAATAACTCTTCTTTAAAGGAGGAGAAAATATTTATGGGGGGAGATCTCAATTTTCTTTAGGTTGTGCTGAAATTTGGGGCCTTTGGCTCATGTGGATACATTGTAAGATGTTTTAATTAGGATATTGAAGGAGGTTGGTCTATTTGATATAGTTCCAAATAAGTTGAGGCCTACATGGATAAATAAGAAAGTGGGTAGAGATAGAATAGCTAAAACATTGGATATGTCCCTCCCATTTGAACCCTTGATATCAAATCAAGTGAGGTTTAAATAATGTATTGGGTCTGGTGGGGAGTTAGATAATTTCCATATCCTACTTTAAATCTTAGTTACCAATTGGGGGGAGAAATCCTCCAATCCCCTTCCATTTTAACCCAAACTAGTTTAAGGATGAAGATTTTGTGGAGCCGGTAAATGATAGATGCAATTCTTTTGATGGATTTTCTAATAGGCATTTTTTCTTTAGTTTGAAGAAAATTTATAGAATATCAAGTAGGTTGCTATTAAATGGGCTCACAAAAAAATATAAATGGATGATTGGGATTTAGTGACTTGTGAATTTGAAATACATTATCAACTCAATTTCGACATGGTTTTCCATCCATATTGGATGCATAAAAATAGTGTTCACCAACTAGAAAAAAGATAAGTAATATTTTGTTGGATAAAGAATTTTCTTGGAAATTGAAATCATGGATCTTTATCTCAACAAGGGTGATAATAACACCAAGTTTTCCATCAGTATGTCATTCACATGAAGAATGCAAATACTATTTGGAATATTTAAGGTCTATATGGAAGTGTGGTTTCTAACTATGAGCATATTGCTCGTGTTGGATTTGAACATTTCAAGGGTATATAAATTGTAGAGAGCAAATGAGCTTTGGAAAAAGTGATTAAAATGACTATGTTTTTTCCAATTTTTGTAAATGATGGTGATAATTTTCTAGTTTGTTGGAAGAAGTGTCCAAAGAGGAATTATAATATATCAACCATTCATTTTATAAAGGAAAAACATACAAGCCTTGATGGATGGCTTGTGGAATATTTCTTGGGATTTTATGAGATTATTGAAGGTGATTTATTGAGAGTTGTTGAAGAGTCTAGGGATTCTTGCAGAGTGTTTTTTTTAATTCCACTTATTTTCCCTTGTCATTAAATTAGATTATAACTATTGTACTTGCTTTAAAAGGATGAGAAATATAGCATAAATGGATGAGAAAGATAGATTAATTTATGAGTCGATCCACTACTACCATAATGATAATATTTCCTTTTGACTTTGGTAGACATGTTATAAAATCCATTGAGACCGCTTACTAATGCTAACTAATTGGTATGACTAATAATGGTTGTATAAGACATGGTGTCTTTATTGTATCCCTTTTGTTATGTTAGCAAACCAGACATTCTTCCACATACTTTTGGACATCAGTTTTAAAAACTTCCAAGAAAAATCCTTCTTTGTACCGTGATTAGTTTTTAAGAACCCTGAATATACTTCTATAGGAGAAGTGTGCAAGTCCAAAAGGACCTTCTGTTTGAATAGATAATTATTACATAAATATAGGATATCATGTTACCATAGTGAATCGTTTTTCCACACAAATTTATTAGTGAACTAGCATCCTCCTTTAGTTGTTGAATTATCTTGCATGCTTTCTGATCATTTTTTCATGATTCTGTCATTTATTTTTCAACCCAATCAGATTGCATAATGGAAATAACACATAGTAAGTCCTTTCTCTCATCTTTGTTTATTGAAAGTGCATCTACCACCAAACTAATTTTTCCTTTTTTGTAGATAATTTCAAAGTCATATCCTAACAAATTTGTAACCATTTTTGTTTCTATATTAAATATAACATTGTTCTAAGAAGTTCTTAAGATTTCCATGATCTGTTCTTACCTTGAAGTGTTTGACTTTTATGTAAGGGTTCCATTTCTTGATTGCATGCAATATCATCGACATTTCCTTTTCATATATGGTTTGTGTAAGTTTTTTTCCTTTAGATAAACAACTTTAAAAGGTAAGAGGCCTTCCTTATTACATTAAAAACACACCAAAGCCATGCCCTGGGGGATAACATTCCACAATAAAGGTTTTGTGAAGTCAAGTGTGGCTAATAATGGAGTTTTACACATACCCATTTTAATATTTTCAAAAGATTTGGTTTCTACTTGAGTCCAAGAGAATGCCTCCTTTTTCAATAAATTTGTTAGAGGTGTTGCTATTTGAGCATAATTCTTGAAAAAATTGTGGTATTATCTTGTCAATCCTAAGAATCCTCTAATATTATTTAAGGTTTTATGAATTGGCCATTCCATGATAGCATTAATTTTGTTAGGGTCCAATTTGAAACCATCATTAGATACAATATGACCCAAATATTCCACTTCTTGAACCCCAAAATCTTAATTAGAAGGCTTGGCGTATAGTTTGTGCTCCTTTAATAATTTTAAGACCTTGTAAACATGTTGTACAAGCTTATTTTCCCCAAATTTTTCTATATATTAGTATATCATCAAACAATACCCACTCAAAATTTTTGAAAGTATTTAAAAATAGAATTCATCAAGATTTGAAATGTCGAATGTGCAATAGTAAGGACAAATAACATCACTAAAAATTCATAATGACCTTCATGTGTTCTTAAGGTTGTTTTTAGAATGTCTTATTTCCTCATTTTGATTTAATGATATCCAAAACAAAGATCCAACTTGGTAAATAAATTTTCTCCTTGCAATTCATCTAATAATTTATCAATGAAAGGAATTAGAAACTTATATTTAAAGGTCATCTTATTGAGCTCTCTATAATCTAGACACATACACCATGAACCTTCGTTTTTGCTTACCATCACCACTTGTGTAGAGAAATCCCTTTGTCTAAATTGAATGATGTCTCCCTCTAACACTTCTTACACCAATTTTTTTATCTCACTCTTTTGTGCATATGGTTACTTATAGAGAGTGATGTTAGGTGGGAATATTCTTAGTTACAAGTGAATAACATGTTCATGATCTTGAGTAGGTGGAATATCTTTAAGGATATCTCCAAATACCTTAAAAATATTGTCAATAACTTGTTGGATATCCCATGTAATAGAGGCTAAAGATGCTGTTAATGTAATTGTAACTTCGAAAGATATTCACTTGTATATTTCATATTGTATTTCATTGTACCTCAACAAAGATGTTTGTTTCTCTGATTGGGAGAGTCATTAATCTAATTAAGTCATGTAAATTCATTAAGGTTAAACCTCCAGTGTATATCAGGGCATTAGACCCCTTAGTTAAGTTATATTAGGGTTATTAGACTCTCCTAGAGAAGTCGGCCCTGTAGGGAAAATGTCAAGTGGAGAAAAGGTATAAATAGAGAGGGTGGCTCTCTATTTTAACACACACACTCACTCATCAATAGCGCATGAGAGAGAGATGACTAGATCAAGTGAGAGATAGATCATTTGTTGAAGATCATCTTTATATTTTGGGTTTAACATTTGCTAATGGTGCTCATTCTATCTCTCAGGAAGTTGCGAGGTTTTCTCCTTTATGGTTTCCCCGAGGAAAATATTTGTGTCTCTTGTCTCTTGTGATTATTGTTGTGCATGTTATTCTCTTAGATAATATCCTAGATCATATTGAATAAATGATAAAAATCTAACATGGTAATAGAGACAAACTGAGAAGAAGGAAAAGTGCAGCTGCAGAAGCTAGGGATTCTTAATTTTTGGGTCTCTCTGCATAGATCATCAAGGAAATGAGGATAGGATAAATCTCCTTTGAAGGTCTCATCTTCCTGTCAAAGCAGAATCTTATTCCGATCATTTTCAATTTTTGTCCTGTCATTGTTGCATGAAATTAGGGGTTTTCATAGAAGTGGAATTTTTGAGTAAACCCAACATAGGATTGTTCTCTTTCTCAAAATATAAATTTAGAGACCAAGATCGAAATTTTTGGTTGGGTGAAACTCCAGGAAAGTCAAAACCTAATTTGACCCCAGACCAGAAAAATAACACTGTAGAAGATCAGCTCTAGATCCAGTCCGGGCATCTCAAAGTGGTAAGATATAAATATTTTGTATTTCCATTTGAGGTTCTCATTAAATATGTCTCACCACACTAAGCTTGAGGATAATATTGAAAGAGATAATAATTTCCGAGCATGGAAGTATAGTATTTCACTAGTCCTTGAAGAGAATGAATTGGAAACCTATATAAATGAAGAGGTTCCAGTTCCAGAGGGAGATGAGGCTGATGCCTTACATAAGAGAACTTGGTCAAGGACAAGAGGATTATTGCTGATTCTATCAAGTATCACCTTATACCACATGTGTCTTCCTTAAAGATGCCTAAAGAGATGTTTGATTCTTTGACCAAGCTATTTGAAGGAAAGAATATAAATCGAAAGATGACTTTGCGAAATCAGTTGAAGAATGTAAAGATCCAAAATGCAGAGACCATACAGTCATACTTTACAAGGGTCTCTCAAATCAAAGAACAATTTAAAGCTGTGGGAGAATATGTAGAGAATGGAGAAGTTGTGATGACCACCTTGCATGGTCTCCCTAGGCCATGGGACTCCTTTATTCAAGGAATTTGTGCTAGAAGAAAGTTAATCACTTTCAATAGGCCATGGGAGGAATTCTCACTATAAAAAGCTTGAATTGTAGCTCGAGAAGAAAATATGGGAAATGAATATCAATCTCTCACAACACACACAAAGAATAAAAAAAGGGAGCACTCTCATTAGAAGAAAGGAAAGCATCACCACCAGAATCAGAAAGATAACCCTAGAATACCCAGGAGAGATCTATCTAATGTCAGATGCTATAATTGCGATGAGAAGGGAATTTTTTCTAGAGATTGTCCCAAGAATAAAAGGAAGAAGAACAACAAGAAAAGGCATCATGGTCACACTGCAGAGGATGATGAACCTCCCAGGAAGAGAACCAGAGGAGACAATGAAGATTATTCAACCGATGAAGAATATGTTCTGATTTCAGCTCTCATAGGTACTATTTCACATGGGACTAATGATTGGCTTGTAGATAGCAGGGATTCCAAACATATGACATGATTTAAGGAATCCTTTATGAATCTATTTGAACATGAGTCACCTCACAAGGTGAAACTTGGAGATGAATACCAATACCCTATAAAAGGATTTGGTGAAGCCTCTTACAAGATAAACCATGGAAAATATTTGAAGATGAAGGATTTTCTATATGTACCAGGACTCAATAAGAATATTCTCTCCATATTTGCATTGGATGAAAAAGGTATGAGGGTTTCATTTATTGATGGCCAAGTTCTTATGTGGCCAAAATGAAATACCATAGATGATGCAGTAGTGATTGGGGAGAAAGAGGGAGGCTTATACAAATTGAATGGCCAACATAAACAAGCCTTAGTCCATGACTCTATGGATCCAAGTGAATTATGGCATAGAAGGCTTGCACATGTGCACTATAGAGAACTATCACTTGCAAGTAAAGCATGAAGGCATCTGCAAAGGATGCGTGAAGGGAAAGAACATAAAGAGGACATTTCCAAGTAGCAAAAGCAAAGCAAAAGGAACCTTGGAAGTCATCCACTCTGATGTATGTGGTCCAATGCCATCCATTTCATTGAGTGGGTATGTATATTATGTTTCTTTCAGTGATTATTTTTCTAGGAAGACATGGATATATTTCTTAAAAAGAAAAGATGAAGTATTCAACAAATTTAAGGATTTCAAATCCTTGGTGGAGAATCACACAAAATAAAATCAAGACCTGAGTCAGGGATTAAGAGGGAGTTGACCACTCCATACAATCCACAACAAAATGGAGTTGCAGAAAGGAAGAATAGAACAATTATGGAAGCAGCAAGGGGAATGCTTCATGATCAAGATATTCCCATGAATCTATGGGAAGAAGCTGCAAGAATAATCATGTATGTACAAAATTGTACCCCACACAGAGTACTGGACAACAAGTCACTAGAAGAAAATTTCTCCGTTGAGAAACCAGAAGTCAACCATCTCAGGATATTTGGCTGCCCAATGTTCATACAAATTCCAAAGGATAAAAGAAAAAAGTTAGACCTTTCGGGAAAGAAGGGCATATTTGTGGGATATAGTGAAAACTCAAAGGCTTACAGAATATACTTTCTAGGATATGAGAAGATTGAAATCAGTAGGAATGTGGCATTTGACAAAGAATCAACATACAACAAATCCAAAAAACTACGTATTGAAGACATTGAAGAACCAAAAGTACCTAGGATCCGAGATACAAAAATGAATGAAGAAACTCTAGAATAAGATCAAGAAATAGAAGAACCTCAGGAACCTATAGATCCACCCCGTGAGAAGAATTCTCACAAGAGGAAGCCAACATGGGTACGAGAGGCTATCCTAGGTGCAGAGAGATATGGCCCTCCAGAAGGAATGCACAGACAAATCAAGAGACCTAGGCCATACTCCAAATATGTAGCCCTGATGTGAGACATCATTGAAAAAGAACCTTCCAACTATGAAGAAATGACAGAAAAGAAAGAATGGAAGGATGTGATGATAAATGAATACGATTCGATCATGAAGAATGATGTTTGGGATTGGGTCCCGAGACCAAGAGGGAAGTATGTTGTGACTTCCAAGTGGATCTACAAGATCAAACATGCTGCAGATGGTAGTATAGAGAAATAAAAAGAGATATTTGTGGCACGTGGCTTCTCCCAGAAAGAAGGGATAGATTATGAGGAGACTTTTGCACCTATAGCCAGATACACTTCCATCAGAACAATACTTGCTCTAGCTGCAGTGATGAAATGGAAGATACACCAGATGGATGTCAAGACATCATTCTTGAATGGTGTAGTGGAAGAGGAAGTGTACGTGGAGCAGCCACTTAGATTTGAGACTCATGATAGGAAGACTCATGTGAAAATTGAAGAAATATTTGTACGGATTGAAGAAGGATCCCAAGACATGGTACGAAAGGATGGAAAACTTCCTGACTAGTTTGGGATATACCAAGAGTAAACAAACTCCAACCTTTACTACAAGGTTGAGAAGGGGAATCCAATGATACTACTATTGTATGTATATGAGCTTTTTGTGACAGGTGAGGATGGGTTGTGTTAGATTTTTAACATTAAGCTAGCATAACATTAGGATCTTTAACTGAGAGAACAACAAGCACAAAAATAAAACACAAGAGACAATGAACACAGTGTTTTTCCTTGAGGAAACCATAAATGGAGAAAACCCCGCAACTTCCTCAAAGATAGAATCAGCACCAAAGTAAAACCCAAAAACAGTAAGTGATCTCTTGATAGCAGTAACCTTCTTTCTATCTAGCCCCAGTGTCTTCTCCTTCCTCAACTATGCGCTACACTTGAGTGTGTGTGAGATGCATAATAAATAGAGAGGTCACCTCTCTATTTATACTAATTCCTGACATGACTAAAACCCTACTAGGGCCGACTTCGCTAGGTGAGTCTAATAACCCTAGTGCCCCAAAACTGTGGGGACTTTAACCCTTAGACAATAGGAGGGTTACCCACAATGACTTGACATGACTTGTTTACATTATAGAACCTCCTGATAGGAACATCGGGGCATGACATGACTCAAGTACATCCCAGAATAAACATCGGGTTACAATAGATAAGAAATACAAGTGAATACATTCCGAAGTTACAATTACATCAACACTCCCTCTTAACTAGGAAGGTATTATCTTGACACAATTTTCATCACTGGTCTTCTTCTCTAGATCATCTCATCATCTGCATCTTCAAGTCATCTTTGTCTTCAAGTCATCTTCATCTTCAAGTCATCTTCATCTTCGGATCTGGATCATCACTCGATCTGGATCATCATCGTTGGATCTGGATCATCATCACTGGATCTAGATCATCATCACTGGATCTAGATCATCATCACTGGGCATCATCACTGGATCTAGATCATCACTGCTGGATCATCATCACTAGATCATCATGGGTGCTATCTCATGATTCTTCTCGTCATAGTAAGTTCTACAGAGCCAGCCCTTTTTCATGCTGGTTGTAGGCCTAGCCTCCATGTAGGTCTTCTTTAGTGCTTATATCTGACACCAAGTTTGAATGGCCCACCCAACACTTACATTTGACCTACTCGTCAGAAAGGAATGCCTAGCACTCACATCTTATCATGTTGGAACCAATCCTATAATCACATCAGAAAGGCCCAGCACTCACATTTAGCCATGCGAGAACACATCCTGTAACCATGCTAAAAAGGATCTGCTCTTCCACCCATGCGGGAACACATCCTGCAACCATGATGAAAGAGCTCTGCACTTACATCCACCCATGTAGGTACACATCCTGCAACCATGATGGAAGGGCTCTGCACTTACATTCACCCATGCAGGAACACATCTTGCAACCATGATGAAAGGGATCTGCACTTACATTCACCCATGCGGGAACACATCCTGCAACCATGATGAAAGGGCTATGCACTTACATCCACCCATGTGGGAAAACATCCTACAACCATGATGGAAGGGCTCTGCACTTACATCCACCCATGTAGGAACACATCCTGCAACCATGATGGAAAGGTTCGCAACCCCGGGTTTAGGGTTCTTGGTAACTGACCAGGTGCCTCCATTCTCCAAGAGAATGGAAACAACCCTTATATCTGATCAAGTGGGAACACATCCCTCAATCACATTAGAATGGCCATGCGCTCACATCTGATCATGTAGAAACACATCCTACAGTCATATCAAAATGGCCCTCAGTCCTAGACCAAGTATTCTTGGTACCTCACCAGGCATCTCCATTCCAAGAATGGAAATAGCCCTTATATATGATCACGTAGGAACCAATCCTATAGTCATATCAAAATAAATCAGTACTCATATCTAACATGGAAGGAACCAATCCTCTCACCATGATAGAATGGGTCAGCCCTTACATTTCACCATGGAAGGAACCAATCCTCTCACCATGTCAAAATGGCTCACGGACTCATCACTTCCCTTTGGAAGGGACCTTGATCTGGAGAACACCAAGCTTCTCCCTGAAGTACTCAAACTTCACTCTGGCCAATGGATTTGTCAACACATCAACTATCTGATCGTCCGTCGCAATATACTGGAGCTTCACTGCTCCCCTCTGCACCATATCCCTGATATAGTGATACTTTATCTCGATATGCTTCGACTTGTCATGGAACACTGGATTCTTTGACAACTTCACACAACTCTGGTTGTCACAATGTATACAAGTAGCATCCAACTGGATATCAAATAAATTAGACAGTAGCTTCCTCAACCATACTACCTCACAACTGGCTGAACAAGCTGCAACATACTCTGCTTTAGTTGTACTCAGTGCTACATAGGATTGCTTCCTGCTAAACCAAGAGATCACACCTAATCCCATACTGAAGCAACACCCTAAAGTGCGCTTCCTATCGATGGCACTGCCTGCCCAATCTAAATCAACATAACCCTCTAGGTTAATCTTCTAATTCACATCATACTTGAGCCCATAATAAACTGTACCCCTCAGGTACCTTAGAATATGCTTTGCAGTAGTCAAGTGAACATGTCTCGGATCTGTCAAGAACTGGCTCAAGGTGTTCACAGCAAAGCAAATATCTGGTCTTGTGTTCATTAGGTACATCAAGGACCCAATAATCTAACGATACATCGTAGCATCAACTATCTCTGATGAAGCATCACTCAATAGATTCAATTTTGATGCCATAGGTGTGGCCATAGCCTTGCAGTCCATCATCTCAAACCTATTTAGGATCTCTACTGTATATTTTCGTTGTCCCAGGGAAATTCTATTTGCATTCTGCCACACCTCCATGCCTAGAAATAATGCATCATACCCAAGTCCTTCATTTCAAACTCAGTAGCAAGATTTCTCTTCGTATCAGCAATCAACCCATCAATACCTATTACAAACAGATCATCTACATACAGTAGAAGCATCACTGGGTTGCCATCTTCAACCTTGTAGTAAAGGTTGGAATCTGCTTTACTCTTGGTAAATCCCAAACTGGATAGAAAGTTGTCAATTCTACCATACCATGTCCTGGGTGCCTGTTTCAAACCATATAGGGATTTCTTCAATTTGCACACATGAGACTTCCTGTCATGTGTCTCAAAACCAAGTGGTTATTCTACATATACTTCCTCTTCCACTACACCATTCAAGAAAGTAGTCTTGACATCCATTTGGTGTATCTTCCATTTCATCACTGTAGCCAGAGCAAGTACTGATCTAATGGAAGTGTATCTGGCTACAGGTGCAAAGGTTTCTTCATAGTATATTCCTTCTTTCTAGGAGAAACCACGAGCCACGAATCTTGCCTTATATTTCTCTATACTACCATCTGCAGCATGCTTGATCTTGTAGATCCATTTGGAAGTTACAACTGAATTCCCTTCTAGTCTTGGGACAACATCCCAAACATCATTCTTCATGATCAACTGATACTCTTTGATCATTGCATCCTTCCATTCTTTCCGTTCTACCGCTTCTTCATAATTGGAAGGTTCTTTATCAATGAAATCACATAGTAATGCTACATACCCGAAGTAGGATCTGGTCCTCTTTCTTTCTATATGATTCTCTTCTGGATCCCCATATCTTTCCACACCTTGGATAACTTCTCGTACCCAAGTAGGTTTCCTCTTGTGAGGGTTCTTTCCCTGAGGTGGATCTACAGGTGTTTGTGGTTCTTCAAATTCTCGATCTTCTTCTTGAGCTTCTTCATTCATAGTTGTATCATGAATTCTAGGTGCTTCTGATTCTTTAGTAGGTATCTTTCTGGATTTGTTGTAAGCTGTGTCTTCATCAAATGTCACATCCCTACTGATATTAATCTTCTTGAATCCTAGGAAGTATATTCTATAATCCTTCGAGCTTTCAGAGTATCCCACAAATATACCCTTCTTTCCTGAAGGATCTAATTTAGTCCTCTTCTCTTTTGGAATGTGTATGTACACTGGACAGCCGAATATTCTGAGATGGCTGACTTCTGGTTTCTTGCTAGAGAAGACTTCTTTAGGAGTCTTGTTCTCAAGTACTCTGTGTGGAGTACAGTTTTGTACATACACCTCTGTTCTAACAGCTTCCACCCAAAGATGCATAGGAAGATCTTGATCACGAAGCATTCTCTTGCAGCTTCCATGATAGTTCTATTCTTCCTTTCTGCAATCCCATTATGTTGTGGATTATAAGGTGTGGACAACTCCCTTTTAATCCCTGAGTCTTTGCATAGCTCTTTGAATTCATTTGAAGTGAATTCTCTGCCATTGTTTGGTTGAAAGGTCTTGATCTTCTCTTCAGTGTGATTCTCGATCAAGGCATTGAATTCCTTGAACTTGATGAATACTTCGTCTTTGCTCTTCATGAAGTAAACCCATGTCTTCCTAGAAAAGTCATCAATAAAAGAAACATAATATGCATACCCGCTTAGTGAGCTTGATGACATAGGACCGCATACATTGGACTAGATGATTTCCAAGATTCCTTTTGCTTTTCTTTCACTACTTGGAAATGTCTTCTTTGTATTCTTTCCTTTTGCACATCATTTGCAGATCCCATCATGTGTTGCTTGGATTTCTAGAAGACCTTCAATAGCTTTGATTGCAAAAGGTAGTGCTCTGTAATGCACATGTGCAAGTCTTCTATGCCAAATTTCATTTGGATCTACTGTGTCATGGAACAATGCTTGTTTTGGATGGCCCTTCAATTTGTACAAACCTCCTTCTTGTTCTCCAATCACTACTGCATCATCGATAGTCTTTCCTTTTGGCCACATGATGACTTGACCATCTATAAATGCAACCCTCATTCCTTTTGCATCTAATGTAGATATGGAGAGAAGGTTCTTCTTTAGTCCTGGTACAAACAATACTTCTTTAATTATCATTGATTTTCCAGAGTCTAGCTTGTAGGAGTATTCCCCACTACCTTTTATTGGATACTGGTAGTCATCTCCTAGCTTCACCCCTTGAGGTGATTCATGTTCTGAAAGTTTCACAAAGGATTCCTTGAATCCTGTCATATGCTTGGAAGTGCCACTGTCTATAAGCCAATCACTGCTTCCATGAGTAATGTTTCCTATAAGAGCGGAAATCAAAACATATTCATCTTCACTTTCATATCTGGTTTTCTTCTTGGAAGGTTCATCATCCTCTGCAGCATGAGCATGATGTATTCTTTTGTTTCCCTTCTTATTATGAGAGTTAACCTTGTTTCTAGGATAGTCTTTTGCAAAGTGTCCTCTTTCATCACATGTATAACATCTCAATCTAGATAGGTCCTTTCTAATGTTATCTTTATGGTGAAATTTTTTACCTTTGGAGTGATGAGAGTTTCTTCTACCTTTCTTGGAGTGAACTGTGAGAGCTTGATCTTCACTTCCCATCTTCTCTTCTCAAGCTGATATCCGAGATTCTTCTTGAGAGAATTCTTCCCATAGTCTGCTGAACTTTACTAACTTATTTCTGGCATAGATTCCTTGGATGAAATAATCCCATGACCTAGGGAGGCCATTCAATGTTGTCATCACAATTTCTGCATTCTCCACTTCTTCATCTACAGCTTCTAGTTGTTCTTTGATCTGGGAGACCCTTGTGAAGTAAGACTGGATGGTCTCAGCATTCTAGATCTTTACATTCTTCAACTGGTTCCTTAGAGTCATCTTCCGATTGATGTTCTTCCCTTCAAATAGTTTGGTTAGAGCATCAAACATAGCTTTAGGTGTCTTGAGGGAGGACACCTGTGGTATGAGGTGATCCTTGATAAAATCAGCAATGATTCTCTTTGCCATAACCAACTTCTTCTTATGTAAGGCCTTTGCCTCATCTCCCTTTGGAACTGGAACCTCCTCATTGATATAGGAGTCCAACTCATTTTCTTCCTGGACTAGGGAGATCCTATACTTCCAAGATCAGAAGTTATCAGCTCCCTCAAGCTTTTCATCAAGCTTGGTATGATGAGACATATTAACTGAGAACCTCAAATGGAAATACAAAAGATTTAGATCTTACTAGGTCAAGATGTCGGATCTAGATTTGGAGTTGAAATCCTGCAACACTGGTTTAGGAGAAAATTAGGGTTTTGCTTTTCCGGAGATCTATCTGACCAATTGCTTTGAATTTGATCCCTAACTTCAATTTTAGGGAGGAGATCAATCTAGGCCTGGGCTCACTAAAAAATTCCGCTTCTGTGAAAAGCCCTAATTTTCGGCAGGAGTGTCGGGTCCAAAACTGAAAAACCTCAGAATTGGATTCTACTTCGATAGAAATATGCGCCCTAGGGAGGAGATTTATTCCAACCTTATTTTGCTGAAAATCTGTGGAGAGAGATCCACAAAGTAGGAATCCCTAGTTCCCGCAGCTACACAGTGTCTTCTTCTCGGGTTAGCTTTGATACCATGCTATATTTTTAACATTAAGCTAGCATAACATTAGGATCTTTAACTGAGAGAAAAACAAGCACAGTAATCAAACACAAGAGACAATGAACACAGTGTTTTTCCTCGGGGAAACCATAAATGGAGAAAACCTCGCAACTTCCTCAGAGATAGAATCAGCACCAAAGTAAAACCCAAAAATAGTAAGTGATCTCTTGACAGTAGTAACCTTATTTCTATCTAGCCCCAGTGTCTTCTCCTTCCTCAGCTATGGGCTACACTTGAGTGTGTGTGAGATGTGTAATAAATAGAGAGGTCATTTCTCTATTTATACTAATTCCTGACATGATTAAAAACCTACTAGGGATGACTTCACTAGGAAATTCTAATAACCCTAGTGCCTCAGAACTGCGAGGACTTTAACCCTTAGACAATAGGAGGGTTACCCACAATGACTTGACATGACTTGTTTACATTATAGAACATCCCGATAGGAACATCAGGGCATGACATGACTCAAGTACATCCCGGAATAAACATCGGGTTACAATAGATAAGAAATACAAGTGAATACATTCTGAAGTTACAATTACATCAATAGGTTGAATGCTGATACAAAGAGGAAGCTTGTTACCGAGTTCAAGATGAAGGAATTGGGCATGATGCATCATTTTCTAGGTATGGAGGTGTGGCAAAGTACATATGGGGTCTTCGTTATTCAAGGGAAGTATATAGTAGAGATCCTAAAGAGATTTTGGATGATGTACTACAAGGTAATAGCCACACCCAATATGGAATCGAACTTGAAGCTACTTTGCGATGCTTCATCAGAGTCAGTTGATGCCATAGTATATCATCATATGATTAGATCATTGATGTACCTGAAAAACACGTGACTTGACATATGTTTTGTTGTGAACACTTTGAGCTAGTTCCTGATGGATCCAAGACAAGTTCACCTGGTTGCTGCAAAGCATATATTGAAGTACCTGAAGGGTATAATTGATTATGGGCTCAGATATGACATGAATCAAAAGGTTAACCTGGAGGGTTATGTTGACTTGTATTGGGTTGGTAGTGCCTTAGATAGGAAGAGAAATTCAGGGTGTTTCCTCAATATGGGATCAAGTGTGATCTCTTGGTTTAGCAGGAAGCAGTCCTACGTGGCACTGAGTAGAGCTGAAGCAGAATATATCATAGCTTGTTCAAGTATTTGTGAGGAAGTATGGCTTAGGAAGCTACTGTCTAATTTGTTTGATCTCTAGTTAGAGGCGACTTGTATCTTTTGTGACAACCAAATTTGTGTGAAGTTGTCCAAGAACCTAGTGTTCCATGACAAGTTGAAGCACATTGAGATCAAGTACCACTATATCAAGGATATGGTGCAGAGAGGAGCAGTGAAGCTCTAGTATGTTGTGATGGACAAGAAGATAGCCAATGTGTTGACTAAGCTATTATCCAGAGTGAAGTTTGAATACTTTAGAGAGAAGCTTGGTGTAATTCAGATCGAGGTTCCTCCCAAGGGGAGGTGATGGGGTCTTGCAAATGGATTAGTTCTTGGGTTTTGAGTTGAACCCATGATTATGTGATGAGTGATCAAATGTTAGGGACTTGAATCTCTTGTTCTCTCACCACTCTTCTCTAGGATTTGAATTATGACGATAGTGATGCCTATTCTTACTTAAAATTAGCTCTTTCATAACTTTGAGATCTGTTAGATGTACAGCTTCGTGAGTCATCCTCCATGAGACTTGTTGTGTCGAGTCTGGAACTTATGTTGTATTAAGTTCACTAACTTATTGTGTTAACTTAAAGATATTGTGTTGTATCAAGCTAGGACCTTGATCAAGTCCTATTCGGGAGAGATGCTTGTACTAGGATCTTATGGTTAAGATCATGACCTTATGTTAAGGTCTGTGACTTGTGTTGTATCAAGTCTGGAAATTATGGGGTATTAAGTTCACATGACTTATGTTGTATTAAGTCTCGAGAATATACTAAGTTATGTATGGCTAGTCATGGTCATGAATAGGTGCTACAAGTCTCCTTTAGGGATTAGCTACCCCTAAAGTGATTTACTTTAGCATGTGCCTATATGACCCGAGGTAATAAATATGATCATATGTTCGAAGACAATATTATGAGTATGATATGATATCAAAAAAATGAAAAAAAATATTGACCATGCAAAGAAAAATAATATGAGCACAAAGATAGAGAGAGAATTTGAATTGCTGATATATGCCTCCAAGTGAAATTGAATTAATTAGACATCAGTTGAGTCTTAGTTGTGATAAAACAAGTTCAATTAATTAAGTAATCAACTCCTTAATTTATGCAAGTGGTTGTTGAAGATGTCAGTGGTGGAGAAGCACTAGTTACATTTAGTTTTGTTCAGTTACATTTAGTTCTGTTTAGTTACATTTAGTTCTGTTCAGTTCTATTCAATTATGTTTAGTTACATTTAGTTATGTTCAATTACATTTAGTTCAGTTCAGTTCCATTCAGTTACATGCAATTCCATTCAGTTCAGTTCAGTCAGTTAACAACTTGGTTAGAGGCAGTTAAAGTCAGTGAATTAGTGGTGGTGCATGGTTGAATATGAGACAATGTTCTCAGTGTTAACATGTTACTGAAGCATGTAAATATTCACTACCTTCCTTGCATGACCTAGTTTAACTTGTTATTAAAGTGCTATGCACTTGGAAATATCAACACATTGTTCCATTTGATCTCTCCTCTCTTGTGCTCTCAAAAAAGCAATATGCTATTGTGTTGTAAACATCATTTGTCAATTATCAATCATACTCTAAGATTGTTTGTAGGGTTTTTTTATCCTTCGAATAAGTGGAGGTTTTTCCAAGGGTATATCCTATGTTCTATGGTTTGATTTATTTATGTCTTTGGATTGTTGATGAGATTTGTTTGCACTGTAATTGTGGATTAAAATTTTAAAGTTCAAGAATCTCCATTTTTGCTCAAACAATAACAAGATCCTCCTTTGATCCACCCAAAAGTTGGAATGTTTTTCTACTTATACAAGTTTAGCATCGAATTCGACAAGTCCAAACCTCGACACAACCTCGATAGGTTCAACATCTCGACATGCATTGTTGACTCCAACATCTCGATACGACTATGACATATTGTCTCTCTATATTCCAATCATTTTTTACGGTTGAACTTCTGAATCCTTATAAATTCTTTGTAACCGAACATAAGAGGTAGTCACCCAAGTGTCTTAACACTCTATATAAGCATATACACTATTGTAATATACAAGCAAGTAATAGAGTAGTAATAGAACAACAGAGATTGGTTTGAACTCTTGCATTTTGTCTATGTGTATAATTTCTGTTTGTGTAGAGTATTTCCTACTTTGCTTCTTTTAATATCCTTCATCCATAATAGTTCTCGATTCATTCAATCAAACTATTGTCCTTCAACATGCGCTTGGGCACCCATATCATTGGTATTCAGAGCTTATTTAGATATTATTCATAGCTGAGGTTGTGTAGACACTACTATCGAAGTTACCTAACTTATTCCTCTTCAAACATGCTCACAAACTCAACAATCCAAGAAGACACTACCTTTGACTTCAGAGAATATGGCTGAAGAAAAAAATAATAGACATGAAACTAACGAGACATAGAAACTCATAGAGAAGGCACTGTCGGCGACAACAAACCAAAATGTTCTCCCATCCAATAAGATTCTCATGCAAATGGCTTCAAAATCTAGAGGATACTTGACGAGATCCAATTCTGACAAATTCAGTCCATTCAAATTGCAAATGAATATGGACATACCATTTCTTGAAGGAAATATTACCGCGGAATCCATAGATAATTAGGTACAACAACTAGAATCCTATTACTCTGTGAATTGACTATCAAAACCTAAAAATATCACCATTTCATCCTTAAAGATGTCAACCTCCATGCACTGTTGGTGCGAGAATCTATTGACAAACATGGAGTGAGAAGGAGACCCCATAGACACATGGGAAATTTTTTTCGAGTACATCTAAAAAGAGTTCTACCTTCCCAAGTACACTAAAAAATAGTATAAGAAGCGGCAACAACTAAGGCAATGGAAATACCAATCAGTGTAGAGTTACACTGATGAGTTCTATCGACTCATGGCTAGACTTGGCATCCAAGAAGAAGAGAAAATTATTGTCATGAAGTATGTTAGCAGATTATCCCTTTGCATTCAGCAAGAGATTGATTTTCTGGCTGTCAGTACGCATGTGGATGCATTCCATGACACCATCAAGCTTGAAGCTAAAAAAAAGGAAATGCACATTTCACGACCAAGCTGACAAGTCAAACATCCGAAAAGAAGTCACCAGCTGATTTTGACAATCCAAGACACCCTTCTCACCTGACCCCTCCAAATCCCGACTATCCCAAGAAGCACTCTTAGAAATACAAAAGGGAACATAACAAGCATCCCCTTGTCAGGATTGGTGTGATTATCACAATTCATCATGACATGATACATCTGAATGCAATGCTCAGAAGACATTTTGGCAAAATTGTTGACATCCGACTTGTGCAAAAAACCCCTAGTATAATCAGACCGATAAGCATCGACCCTTTTGACATCAACATCAACCAATCCAACTTCCTCAACTATCGTCGACGAGGAGGAATGAGAGAGCCTGCTCCATACATAGATATGGGTTCAAAACAATCCATTCCATTTGATTGTGGATAATGGTATCCAGAATAACTTCATTTCTGAAGATCTTGTGAAGAAACTTGGTCTTGTCTCCTCTCCACATCCTTATCCTTACAATATCCATTGGATGAAGGATGGACAGGAAATAAGGATCACCTGACAATGCAGAGTCACCTAATTCCACAATCAAATGGAATGGATGAAGTACTATGTGACATGGCACCACTTTTCGTAGCTGATGCCCTATTTGGGAAACCTTACTTGTGGGATCAAGATGGAAGTTATCAGTCACGACCTCATAAGGTGATTGTCAAAATTTGGAATCAGTGGTATGGCATATCAGTGAGATAGCCTACACCAATGGTTGCAATGATATCTGTCAAATAAACAAATAATCTTATCAACCATGCTCATAAATTTGCATTGATCATGATAAATCCTCAACATTTTAGGAAGACTGTAGCAATTAGTCGACTCATCGACCAACACAAATCATTACAACAACAATAGATTGACCATGTTATTGAGGAATACTAGAACATATTTCAAAAGACAAACATAAAAACTCTACATTTCCAGGTAAAAAACTCCACTAAACTTGTTCCTGGTTCTTCATTACCTAACACATCTGTTTACAGAAGATCCATTATCAAGAATGAAGAGATCCATAGATATATTTAGGATTTGATCAACAAAGATCACATTCGACCCAGATCCTCTCCTTGTTGAAGTCCAATTGTCCTCATTCCAAATTTAGACGGGACTTGACGCATTTTCATCGACTATCGGGATGTCAACAAAATTTTGGTAAAGAAGAGATACGCTCTCCCAAGGATAGATGAAATCATTAATTATCTGAAAGGTGATAAATTATTAACTAAGCTCAACCTCAAGTTGAGATATCATCAAATTTCGATCGAGTCCACCGATGTATGGAAAACTAATTTCAAAACCAAGAAAGGATTGTTTGAATGGTTAGTCATTCATTTCGGCTTAACCTTTCCACCTGCGACCTTCATGTGCTGTATGGATGACCTTCTACGACCTTTCATCGGAAAGCGTGTGATTGTTTATCTTGAAAATATCTTGATTTTTAGTCGATCATGAGAAGAACATGTTAGACAACTTTGAGAAGTCCTCGACATTGTCTGACAACATTGATTATATCTGAACATGGACAAATGCTCATTTGTGATGAACACCATCAAATATTTGGGGTATGTAATTGACTTTGGAGTTATTCACTTCGACACAGAAAAAGTATAGATCCTGAAATATTGGAATATTCTTAAAAAATCATGAACTAAGAAGTTTTCTTGGTTTGGTGAATCTTTATCGATGATTCATACTCAGATTCAGGCACATAGCTTGGACTTTGAATAAGTTAACTAAGGAAAATGGGAAAATTGTCTTCAATTGGACATCGACACAATAACAAGCTTTTGAGGAGCTTAAACACAAGCTTTGTACTACACCAGTACTTGTGTTACCTGATTTGCATTAGCCTTTTGAGATTGAGACCGATTCATCAGACTATGCTTTAGGTGCAGTGATCACTCAGTCTGGTCACCCGGCCAATTTTCATTCTGAAACTTTCAAAGACACAATTTGAAGGTATTCAACATATGAAAATGAATTGTATGCCATCGTGTAAGCCCTTAAGCAATATATACATTACATCCTTGGGAAGGAAACAATCATTCTCACTAACCACAATCCCTTACAGTTCTCCCCGTCCCAGTCGAAGCTACGAACAAATCGACAACCCAAGTGGATTAACTACCTACAATAGTTTTAGTTGGGAATTAAGTATCGGAAAGGTAAAGCCAATGCCGCATCCAATTTTTTGAGCCAACCACCCATTACTCTACTTATTACATTAATGAGTATACAAGGTTATGACACCACTACAGTGTGTTCAGACAAACACACTGTCTACTATCGACTACTTCCTGAAAAATACCTTGTTATACAAGCTTAGATAGCTTTGTGTACCGATCAGTGAACATTGACATCAACTCATTTGGGACACACACTACATTAAGAATGCAGGAAATTTTGGAGTATAAAATACTCTTGTCATCCTCTAAAAGTATTTTTATTGGCCTTCACTTAAATATGATGTCAACAGGTACATTCGATCATGTGTGTTTTATGCCATTTCTAAACCAGCAAATCGACGACAAGGACTTTTTACACTTTTGTCAGTTCCTAGTGTTGAATCAAACCACCCAACAAAGCCTTGTTGATAGGGGTTTCCACTCTGTTAACACTCAACTTGCGCGATCTCCCTAAGCACTGAATTAGAGAGGTTTTAACCTACCTAACAACACCCGTAGAGCAGATGAATTCTCACCCAAGATGTTTGAGGGAGAGCTATCGGAACCAAGTTTTCGCAGTAAGGAGGAGGATTTAGGGCAGCATCAATTCATCATCTTAACTATCAGATCTAACCGAACTATTTATCAGGTATCACATAATTCATAACATATCTAGCAATAGAACCATAGATATAAATAGATTGCATTAGACATTCATCATTGACACCATAGCACATGAAAACAAAAAAAGACAAGTGAAAATAGTGATTTAGCTCAATATCTCTCGTATCATATTACTTTTTGCACAACAGATCCAAAACAACAGTTGTCTTTCTCCATAGTGAGAGAAAGATTGGCCCATGATATCACATTCAAATAACACAAGATTCAATTTCTCTCTTACTTTCTATCACAACTTGTTCTATTCATTTGCAATTCTAAATCTATATATAGGCTTGCGCCTTTACATTCATGGTCAAATTCTAACTAACTCCTAACTGATTTAACCACTAATGACCTATATCCGCAAAATGTGGTCAATTGATAAAAAAATATGCATAAAATATTCAAAAATGGTTTATTTTCCATCCATCACATTGTCTTGGCCTTATACGGTGTCACGTGAGCTTACACAGCCTCTGTGGTGCTGCGCAACTCACTTACCCCAAAACCCCTACCAACAGGCCCCCAACACATTGTTTTGGCTCATCCTCGAGCCACGTTAGATGGAAAAGGTGTACTCCATCGTCTTTGTCTTAAAGTCTTGATACTGCTGCAATATCTCCTCGGCCTATGCTTGTAACGTTTCAACTTTATTCTTACAAACAAGCAGGTCCTGCTTCACAGGGTGCTCCACCAACTTGGTATTCACCATATTCTTACCATCTTGCACAACCTGTAGCACGTTGACTGCTTTGATAGCCAACTACGATTTGATCTCTTGGAACTCCTCTAGCTGGGCACTGTGCTGGTGCTGTCGTTCTTGTGCCTTTGTGGCTCTTTGCTGTAGTTCTCTCAGCTCAGTGGATCGTGTAATTTGAATCATGGGTGACATTAGTCTTAATTATGTCTTCAACGTCATCAAATAACCGTCGGATTCACTTTCTTTCTTAGTCATTTGGTCTAATTGCTCATCTTGGATGACACTTCCCAAAAATTGTGTTGTTGCCTCCGTGATCTTCTTTGCTTCTTGCTCCATTTCTTCAAACTGTGCCGTGACCGCTTCTATGGCATTTTTCCACTCCACAATTTGCTCTGGTGGAATTTCTGGGTATACCATAGAATTGAGAAGATTGTTGGACAACTGGAGCTCAATTATGACCTCTCCCAATCGCTTAGCTTTGGCGATTGCATCAAGTTCCGCCATGATTTCATATATGTGCTGGCAGGCCTCATCAATAGTCGCTTATACCTGGCCTCTACTCATAACCAGCTGTGCATTATTAACAATCAGGTGGTCATTCTTCTTTTTTAGGTCAATAATCTCTTCAACAGTTGTCCTTTTTAGCTCTTCTTGTGTTGTCTTCAATGCTGCAACCTTGTGCACTTTTGCTGCTACTAAATTTTCCTTTACTTGGAGCAACTCCTCAACCTTTGTCTTCAGCTTCATCGCTTCCTCGTTTAACTGCAAATACCCATCACTGATTTCTTTTTGCCTATTGTCTAACTCCTGGTTGGAAACCCGCTGCATGTGGACTAGGGTCTGGGTCAATAGCTTGTTGATATCCACTACAATACCCTGTAGTTGCTGCAGGGTGGAGTTCACCTCCACAATTCTCGCGTCGATTGCAATTGAGGGAACCTGAATGTTCTTGGCCTGCAGCTCAGTTCTAATCAACGTGAGTTCCTACACAATGACACTCTCTGATGTTGTATTCACAATTGCGTCATAAATAGAATGTAACTTAGCTCTTACCATGACAAATACTTCCTGGCTGGACTGGCGCATTGCTTGCGCAGCTACGTCAGATGAATCCGTGACAGTCTTAATGAGCCATTGCAACTGGGCCTCCAGCGATGATATGGTGCTACTTCCCGCATTGAAATCCATGCACTATTTGGTTATGCTCTCCTCTAGGACTCACTGGGATTTTGGATCGGCGTCTGTTGACAACTCTCCATCAGAGTCATGAATACTGTAGTCTTCTCGCATAGGTTCTGTCGGGGAGTCTAGCAGCTGTTCCATCGATATTTATTCAACACTAACTGATTCACACCATTCAATAGGCCAGTTCTGAACCACTTCTTCCACATCATCATTGGTTAATTTATAGGCCATTGGAAGCCATTTCCTATCAGGGTCTCGTCGCGCCTGGATGTGAATTGAATGGGGCCCGATAGCAAACCACATGATCCTATGATATTTTACTGCTGCTGCCTCTAATAAGCATAATTTTTTTACTGTTGCAACTTGTAGCACTTCCTAGTAGATCCAGAAGTGGATCACACAATCAGTTTGCCAACTGGGCTCCTCTACCCATGATAAATCCTGATACCGTGCGCCTTTGCACACCTTGACCGCTTTAATAGAGATAGGTTGATAGTCTCCTGGCTCCATCCAAGAGACCAAAACAATTAGGATTAGAATAAAACTATAAGAAAAAGGTTGCTTCTCAACCTGAGCTATGATTACATCCTTCCTTATTTGATTGAACAAGAAGAGGGAACAATTCTTCTGGACACCCTCAGCACACTGCTGCGCACAAGAAATCACTCCCGAAAGGCATTTTACCAGGAGATTCCCCTAGACAATTTTACTAGCTAAGATACGTGCTCCAATACGTATTGCTCGCTCATTGATGTTGTCGATGCGATATGTGAGGACATCCTGCTGCAATCTGTATCTCTCCTTCAGCTACTAAGCAAGCATCTTGTCATTGTCTTTTCCTCTGAGATATTGGGCAGGGTTTGTCCCAGCTTTCGATAACTCTGTGATCTTCGAAATCAGGTCCACTGTAACCGCAATTGGTATATCCAACCACAATGTCCCACCATGAAAACACACCAAAAGTTGTTTGACACATGCATGCACTTTATTCAGCTGTCTAAAACGGGGCATGTTGATAAGCCCTAACAACCCATATTTGTTCAATACTTGCGCCCATGGGTGCGAAATATGTTTTATGGGTGCGCTTGGAACCAAAGGAAAGGAATTATAGGGATCATCTGCTATGCCCTTTAACAGCAACAAGTCATGGTCCTCATACTTCATCTTAGCCAGGGCGAGGATAATGTCCACGATGCACTTCATTCTTTCAGGTAGCGGCAGCACTTTCGGCTGATACCTATGATTTTTTGTTAACCGTCGGGGTTTTGCACCAGGTCGTGTCGGAGTGAAATATATGGGGATATCATTTATGGACATGCCCTTGGGTGTCACAGACTCCATAGCTCCTAAACTGAATGGTATCGTCTGCATAGTTCCCTCCCCTTGAGCCTTAATGGAGGTGTGCGTCTACCTCTTCTGCGGTGGTGTTGATCCTGAATTCTGAGCCTTCCACTTGCCCCGGGGGATTGAATATGATCCAACCGGCATACTCATGACTTCTTCCAATATGGAAGTTGGGCATATGGGTGACTCTTGCTCGCTTGAAATCTCCACAGTGTCAGGGTTGCTTAGCATGCCGCACCAACAAACCTTACTAAGTAAGCTAACACACCCCAATCACACACTCTAGCTACCACTCCCAACTCTTCCAACTCACTCAGCTCTGCACCTCACTCAGCTTGACTGAACATACTGATGCCTTCATCCCACGTCCCTCACCATTTTATAGTGAATTGTGAATCTAGCTTCATCATTGCCAAATCTGCGATGGCTATCATGACCAAATCCTTCATTAACGACCCGAATCCCCCGACGATCTTGTCATGCTAACGGTCTACTCAGCCATAAATGTGCATTAGTTCAACAAGTGTCACTGGATAACTTCTATTAAATGTCTAAATTTATTTTTGATTTGACTGAATCACAGCCTTATGGTTGTCGCGGTCTCTCTATCTACCTGTGCTACTGACCCTTATACTTGTGCAACTAGTTCCTCTTGGCGCATCCTTCTGTTCTCTATCTATCCTATTTTTTTTCATTGCGCAGTGCTTTAGGCAGTGCACCCCTATGCCCCTATTTTATATGGCTTCAAGCGACTACCATTCATGATCTTTGGTAGCACCGCTCCATCTAACTCTTGCAATTGAACTACACCCCTAGAAGTAATTGAATGAACAAGATATGGACCTAACCAGTGCATCTGTAACTTACCTGGATGCTTCATGAACTTGCTGTCATATAACAACACCAAATAACCTTGGGAAAACTATTTGTTTTTGATGTGGTGGTCATGTTATTCCTTCTGTCAATCCTTCTCGACGTGCTGATGGAAGCTTGCGATGAAGTGGTCCTCTTCCAGTTGGACTAGCTGTGTTTCTCGCTCCTCAATTCCTGCTTCATTGGCCATGCTGGTTTCTGCTGCAATGCATAGTTTGGGAACAATGTATTCCATAGGCATGACTACCTCTTTCCCATATACCAATTTGAACAACATCTTCCCCTTCAGTCTTTTGCAAGTGCTGTGATATGCCCATAGTACTGCATGGATCTTTAAATCCCAGTCATCACGGTTACCATGACATACCTTTGTAAGCACAGTCTACAAGATTTTATTGAAGGATTCTATGGTTCCATTTTCTTGTGGATGATATGGGGTACTCTTCTTATGATGCACCTGCAATTATTTGGTCAACTCTTTTACTGTACGATTGATAAAGTGATTACCCCGGTAGATCATTAGTATCCTAGGGCATCCAAACTGTGTCACAATATTTTCAAATATGAGCTTTGCTGCTATCGCAATGCTGCAGTCCACAACTGGTGTGGCCTCCACCCACCTTGTCAGATAGTCAGTTGCTGTGATGATGTATCGTGCACCAGTACGCTTCCCTAGTGGGTTGATGGGACCCACAAAGTCTGCATGCCATTGATCGAAAGGTTGCAAAGTTACTTGTGATACAAGCGACATCTCATGTCACTGCGATGGTTTCCCAACACATTGACAAACATTGCAACTCTGCGCATAGTCTGTGGCATCATTATGAAAAGTAGGCCACATAGCCCAGCATGGAGTAACTACGCGCAGAATCCCATCCTCCATAATGTCCACCCACAATTCCTGCCTGTGCTTCTGCCAGGATTAGCCCTTATTCATGATATTGAACACATTGTCATAGGATCTCATCGGGTCCAAGTTTGTATAAGTTCCCAGCGATCAACTCAAAATATGAAGCCTTCACTACCAAATTCTTCTTCTAGCTGGTTGAAATTTCCTCTAGCTCAACTCTAGTTGCCAAGAACTGAATTATCGATGCATAGTGGTCATCTGTGATATCAACTCAAAACAACTGCATCCGACAATCCATCGTCAATATTTGTGGGCTCTTCTCCTATTTCAATGTGGGACGGATGATCAGGACTAGGATTCAGGCGTCCTGGCTTCACGATGATTTCTAAATCAAACTCCTGAAAGAGAAGTAGCCAGTGACATATCCCCCCCCCCAACACATGCTTATTAACCAGATATTTCAAATCCGAATGGTCAGGGAACATTTTGAAGTGACCGCGCAAGGGATAATGCCTGAAATTCTGTAGCACATACATCATTGCCAACCCCTCTCTTTCTATGGTCATGCAATTCTTCTCAGCAAAGGATAACTTCCTGCTAGCTAAGGAAATCAGGTGATGCAGATCTCCTTCTCCTGGTTGCGCGAGTACCATTCCCAGTGCAATGGACGAGGATTATACATGTACATGGAACTCCTTGCTCCAATTGGGGAACACAAGTATGGGTGATGAATTCATCTTGGCCTATGTCGAAGCTTCTTTGACACTCATGGCTCCATACAAATGTGACATCCTTCTTTAACAGTTTCTCCATGGGGGCAGTACTCGAGGCATAACTACGAATGAACTTGCGATAGTACCCAGTGTGACCCAGTGTTGCTCTAAGCATATTCATATTTGTAGGTGGTGGTAGGCTTAGAATGAGTGCAATATTTGATGGATCAACCAAAAGCCCTTTCTTACAAATGATATGGCCCAACAACATCCCAAATGGAGCACAGAAGATGTAATTCTTTGAATTTAATGCGATCTGATTCTGCCGACACCTTTCCAACATCAATTTTAGGTTTTCGAAGTGATCCTTAATCAAACCATAGAAGGTCTAATCATCCATATATACTTGTAGGAATTTCTGAATAAAATCTTTGAATGCAGTGACAATGACTCAAGAGAATATCGTAGGTGCATTCTTCAATCCAAAGGGAATCATTGCACATTGAAAACACCCCCATTCAATGACAAATGTGGTTTTATGGTGATCTTTCTTTGCAATTCTTATCTGGCGATAATCTAAAAACCCATCCGTAAAATAGTACATTTCTTGACCATCTACTCCTTCAAGAAACTCATCATTAAATGGTGTTGAAAAGGGATCATGCATGCAAGCATCATTAAGCTTTCTTAGATAGACACAAATTCACACTTCACCAGTTTTCTTGTCCTGGAACACCATAGGGATTATCCACTATGATTATTCTACCGGCTCGATGATTCATTCATCCAACATCCTGTCTAGATCAACCTTGACTCTTTCTTTGTATCACGGATTCAAGCGATACGGTCACTTCCTTACTGGTTTTGCATCTAGCTTCAGTGGGATTTTCATTTCCCCTAAGTCACCAAGTATCCCCTTCATCTCTGAGAACCTTGTTAGGAATAGGTCCTAAAATTCATGCAGAATATCCATGATTTTGGCCATAGTTTCTTCATGCCATTAGTCCCCAATATTTGCAAATTTGGGATTTTCCTCCGTCCCAATGTTAACTTTTCTGATCTTCAGTGGCTGACTCATAGGATTGGTTGGTATGTTTGGTGCTGCAACATCTCAGCTTCCTTCTGACTCTGGAATAACATTGTTCTGAATCTCATCGTCATCCTTAGGTTCTCCATATATATTATAACACTCTATCATTGATTGCATATGGTACTGCGCATGCGGGTCTACTAGATATGCAATCGGTACAACCTGTAGCACCACATTGTGAGTGATATGAAGTGCATTGTGGACATCAATATTAGCATCCCTGAAACTAAAGGTCTGCACAAAGAAAGCCGTCAAATCCTCCCATGTGGTTATTGTTATGTGTAGCTCCACTGATACGTACCATCACCTTGGCATTTTGTCCAAGGTGTGAATAAAAGCATGGACCCATTCATCCTTGGGTTGTGATTCCCACAAAGTCCGGCATTCCCTCAGATGACTACAATGGTCATTCTATCCATCATATCTCCCGGTGTGATATATCTCCATATCTCCAAAGCACACGGTCATCAACCATCGAAACTGTGCCCATTCATGAATTGTCTTCTTATGAGATGCCCACCATTGTGCTGGGGTGGCCTTCAGTGCTACTTCTAAGGCCAACAAGCGCTGAGGCTTAGATACCTTCGCTTCAAACTCCTTGAGAAACCAAGATAGTTTCGGTAGCCCTTCATATATCGACAACTCAACAATCTTAGTTGCGACATGGTGTAGAGACTATGTGATCAGTCCACATTTTCTAAGTGATGCTTCATGGGTATGATTTTGCCAATTTTCCAGTGCATCATCAAAGTCAGAGGATGCAGAGCTAGTGTTGCACTAACCTAGTTATCCATTAGCTGTAGGATGTATATAATCTTCAGAGATATTGTAAGCATGATCCCATCCTCTAACAACTTCATCTTTGATAGGTTCAATATATTGCCTTCCTTCATTAGGATCCATAGGGTCAATAACTCGGATATCCTGGTTCTCGAATGTCATCAACTGCTTCTTAAAATTGATCATAGCCATGATATCGTCGGCCCATCCAATCCTTAGCTGCATGGGATAGGATCCTCCTCCATCGATGACTTCGATTACATCTAAATCAGCACGAGTCCTCATACCTTCGACGTCCATGACCAAGTTTGAGACGCGACTGATTGGTTGAACTTTGGCCTGATTAGCCAATCTTAGCTATACTGGGGACCAGCTAAGTGTCAGCTCCCCCATATTCTTCCAGGTCTATTTTTTCAGGATATTTACATCTGACCCAAGATCTAGAATAACTGAATCGACTTCGTAGTCCCTAATCTAGATGTTCACCCGCATTTCCTTTCCCGTCTTTTTCTTCTGCAAATAATTCATCGTAGAGTCCTACAACTCTCTATCTGAATGGTGCAACAAATTCTTGATCTCAACCAGAGCATTGAGATATTTCTCTAGGGACAGATAAATCTTGAAGAACTCTTGTAAGGTACCATGCTGCCACGACGGTCCAACTTCTAATGAAGAATCAAAAGCAGAAGGCATCCCAAATATAGGTGTCTTACCCAGATTTCTTCTAATTTCCTCTCGAGCCTCAAAAACGTATCTATCTCAGTCACGATATTGAACTATAAGTTCTTCTTGCTAGCCAATCAAACTTATGGATGTGGTCCATCTTCTCCAGTCATCATGCCTCCTCGAGTGACAATCCCAACATCAACATCCTTTGTTCGTGGTTCTGCTAGAATTGTCACAATTTTCGACCCTTGATTCTGGTTCTACGACGGAGGCTGGTTTAGAGTTGGATTTTGATTCAATAGTGGATTCATAGGCTGGTTTACATTTTGATTTTGTGCTGGAATTTGGGGCTGACCCTGATTCTGCAGTTGCTAATAATTTTGTATCTAATTCTGGGCCTGGAATGGGTTCTGATTCTGCAACAGAGGAAGATTTCAAGCCTACCATTTCGCAATTAGCTGAGGGAAATTCTGAATAGTATGATCGCTTACCATACAGTATACACACTATAAATGAGGATAATCCCTCTGATAGTGTCTAAATAAACCACAGTTGTAACACTGGATTGATGCATGAACCCCTCCTCCTCCTCGGCTGAAACCTCCCATTCCCCTGAATCCTCCATGGAATCCCCCTTGCTATTGATACTACGGTTGAGCTACTTCTTGCCGCTGATACTGGGGTTGGGCCACTTACTACTGTGGGTGGGGGAGGGGGGGTTGGATGCTGCTGAACATAGTGCATTGCTTGGACATACTGTAACTGTGGCGGAGCCATCGTCATTTTCTTGTATTGTGGTCGTGGCGCAAACTGCTGTTGTGGTGCAAACTACGACTGTGATATAAGCTGTAGCTATGGTTGTGATAGAATAAACTACATTTATGGTGGTGATGTATACTGGACTTGAGGTGGTGGCTGCACCACCTACGGCTGCGCCTGTTGTACCATGTGAGGATCTTCACCCTTCACCAAATATGAATCATATGTCCGCTCTTGAAGTAGATCATAAGCTTGACAATTCTTATCCTCATGCACAACCAAGAGACGAAAGGTGCAATAAAAGCTTGTTAGCTTCATAACCATTTTCTGCATGTAGGTATAGTCTTCATGTTGATGCCCATATACTTGACATATGCGACACAATGGCACACCACCTCAACTCAATGAGTTTGGCGCTCCCGAGTGTAGATAATTTCAAAAAGTAGGACATGTATCTTTGGTGTGTCCATCCACATGACACCGAGTGCACCACAGGTCATCATGTTCCTCTTTTCCCTTCTTGATGTCCTATAATTGAAGCGTCAGGTTCGCCAGCTACTCTTGGATTTGGTTCATTCCAACAACAATTTCTACGATGAGTGAAGCTTCCAACTTCACTATGAGTTCCATAGCCTTGCTCTGTGTTGCAATATTTTGCTGCATCAATGGATGTTGAATATAAGGGACCAGTGCTGCAACAAACCATTCCTTGTGTTAGACGTCACTCATATTGAAGCTGACCTGTGCCATCGACATCTTAAACCTCTGGTCAAAGCCCCATACTGTCTCATTAAGGAATTGTTTAATTTCCTTCAGCTCTGTAATATACTGCAGTTCAGATTTTGGTTTCTTAAATTCTTCAAGCAACCCCTTCTGAATCTCATCCAAAGTCTTCGCACCGGTCGCTTGCGGAACCTGCATGAATATCATATACCAATCAAGCACACAACCTGTAAGGGTGGTCGCTAATTGGCATTTCTTTACATCGACTTCTATTGTCTGTCTGGCATTCCAGACTACCTTACATAAGAACCAATATTGCTCAAGGTCATCATCGGCATTTCCATAGAACATAGGTAGCTTCATATCATCTCCCGCCATCCTGGGCCTTCTTCTTGCAAATGCTGCTTTACTACTGGATGCTGCTTGGAATGTCAAAAACATCAACGTAGATAGCATATGTCTTCCTGAGTCTGGAGTAGTGTGTGGAGGTGTGGACACGTTGCTACTGGGGTTTGACCTTTTTGTTGCCTTGGGCGTAGCCTGGGTATGCTCATTCTCTTCATCACTGTAGGGTCACTTCGTCCCATGTGGTTTTCCTTCATGGTCTTGCATTTCAATCACAGCAGGACCTTCTATCTTCTTCCTCTTCTCTACTTAGAACCTTTCTCCTCCCCTTGTACAACCACTCTCTTCCTCGTCTTCCCTCACAGTCTCATCGAAACTTACACCCATCTACCCTTTATATTTCCATTCGTTGCCCCCCTTCTATCACAGTGTTCACATCCTCCACACATCAGAGTTCTACTACTCAAGGTGCATTTTTAGTATGCACTTTTCACAAACCAACATCTTTATTGACAATTTACAGAGACAGTAAGAACCTACCTCATGTTTCGTTGAAGAATTCATGTTTTTCTTCGCTGTAGGACTTGTTGGTATCATCCATGAACTCAGTGATGTATCCTTCCATAATAATATCCAACCAAACTTCAACAACCCAAAATGCCTTGTTGTCAGTTTCTTGTAGTTCCTGGATTAGCTCAGGGGCCCAGGATGTTGGCTCTCCTCCATGGAATTTGCGCTTCTTGAAGGTGAATCGATCCAGCCACTCATATAATATGATGGGGAAACTCACAGAAAAACCATTTGTGAGGAGCGTCGGGTATGTACCTTTCCAACCATCCATTTGTTGTCAATGTCGGGTTTTGGTTCTCAGCTTAAGCAAATTCTTTTAGTTTTAGGTCGAACCAATCTTCAATATCCGGTTTTTTCGGATGCCACAACATATCCTCCTCTCAATCGCAATGAGGTCTCGGCAACAGAACCATTTATTGGCTCAAATCACCCAACAAAGCCTTGTCCATAGGGGTTCCCACTCTGTCGAGACTCAACTTGTGTGATCTCCTTGAGCACTAGTCTAGACAAGTTTTACCCTACCCGGCAACACCCGCAGTGCGGATGAATTCTCACCCGAGATGTTCGAGGGAGATATATCGGAACCAAGTTTTCGCAATAAGGAGGAGGATTTAGGGAAACATTGGTTCATCAACTTAACTATCAGATCTAATAGAACCATTTATCAGGTATCACATCATTCATAACAGATCTAGCAATACAACCACAGATCTAAACAGATTGCATCATTTATTTATTCATCACAGCAGTATCACATCATTCATTCATAAAACATATTCATCAAACATTATTCATTGACATCGCAACACATGAAAATAGAAAAATACAAGAGACAATAATGATTCCGCTCAACATCTGTCGTATCATATTACTTTGAATGCAATAAATCCAAAACAACAGTTGTCTTTCTCCATAGTGAGAGAAAGATCGACCCACGAGATTGAATTCAGATAACATAAGATTCAATTTCTCTCTTGCTTTCTATCACAACCTGTTCTATTCATTTGCAATTATAAATCTATATATAGGCTTACGCCTTTACATTCATGGTCCACTTCTAACTAACTCCTAACTGATTTAACCACTAATGACCTATATCCACAAAATGTGGTCAATTGATACAAAAAGATGCATAAAATATTCAAAAAAGGTTTATTTTTCTCCCATCGCGTTGTCTTGGCCTCGCGTGGTGTCGCGCGAGCTTGCCTCTACAGTGCTGCACAACTCACTTACCCGAAAACCCATGCCAACACCTAGTAGACCATGGGAATCTATTTATATGGACTACTTGATGGGATATCCTGCTACCTAACATCAGCATGACACGATCTTAGTATTAGTCGAATTTTTTTCCAATATGGCTATTTTCATTCCATGTAAGAAGACTAGGAAAACACAAAATACTTATCAACTCTTCTTCGAACATGTTTGGAAACACTATGGCCTTTCGACGACCATCATTTTCAATAGATATTCCATATTTGTCAACATCTTTTGGAAGAACCTATGGTAACAAATAAACATGAGACTCTCTTTGTCGACAACTTTCTATCCTCATACAGATGGACAGACGGAAGTTGTGAATCACTTGGTAGTAAAAATGCTTCACATGTACAACCACAAGCATCATCGAACATGGGATGAAAGTCTCCCATAGATACATCACAGTTACAATCATTCTCAACACAACTCTATGGGTGAGAGTCTGTTCGAGATATATTATGGATTTCAACCCTTAGCACCCATCGACTTGATTAGTTCATTGACACAGTCGAATGACACCGACTCTAAACAATGAGAAGTTGAAAAAGCATTGAATTTTTGAGACCAAATCTACAACATCTAGAAGCAAGCACATGAAATGTTGCAGCGATATAATGCAAAAGCTAAGTCCCGACATGATAAGCATAGTACTCCTCATTCATTTCAAATTGGGGATCAGGTCTGACTACATCTTAAGAAGGAACGCTTCACTGTTCCATACATAAAGTTGAAGCCTTTGCGATATGGTCCTTACAGTATCCTTAAGCATACTGGAGAAAACCATTTCCATCTTAACATTGCTTCATGCTTGGGTCTACATCCAATATTTAATGTGGATATACTATGACCATACCATGCACCACTGCTGGAACAGAAATACTTGCAGACAACAAAACCCAAAGACATCCATCTCGATGTTCAGGAGCCTATTCCTTGTGATACCATCATAAGACGATGCATATGCCATACAAGGATGAATGTAATTCCCTTGTTTCAAGTGGAAAAAGTAGGTCAAATCCTAGCACAAGGAAAGTGGTACTCTTCTATTAAACTCACCAACACGTTTCCTCATCTAAATGAGCAAACAATGGGGACCCTTGTTTCTTAAGGAAGGAGGAATGATCCACCCAACAATTGGCATGTTTGTCGACTTCGACAGGTTCAACATCGAATTTGATAAGTATGAACCTCGATAGGTTTAGCACCTTGAAATGCATCATCCTCTCCGGCATCTCGATACTAGGACAAATTGTCTTTGTCTTTCAGTCATTGTTGGGCACCCTATATGCAAGTTAATTAAAGCCAACATACAGAGTGTTCAATATAAATTTTCAACCTAGATAAGTCTCTTATTTCAAGGATAATGTGCATTGTATATGCTTAAACACTAAGTAGCTGATACTGTAAATGAATGGCCCTAATTTCCTATTTAGCCGAACTCATCCCATAATCTACTTAATCTAGCTTACCTTCTTAAGAATGCAATCACAAATACGTTCTTACAACCCTTAATCCAGAATTAAAAGATTCAGTAACCAAACATCTAGATTACTTTTGCAAAAAGTTAAATCCTTAATTACCAAACCATTCTGAAATATTTAGGAAATGACATCTAGATTACTTTTGCAGAAAGTTAAATCCTTCATTACCAGACCATCTAAAGATCCATGTCAACTATCTTGATTCGAATTTAATCTAAGAATTCAAGGCACAGGAATTAAGTTCTACAATTATAAATGTGAAGGAATAAACTACAAGGATCTAAAGAAAACAACAATTGAAAGAACTGGGGATGAACAAGGCTGTCACAACTATCACATAGTTGCATAAGATAAAGTTAACCTACATAGTCGACTATCACACCACACCACTGCAGTTTACAGGGGATGCAATTACTAATCATTCAATTGAACACACAACAAATCGATGACTATTGCAGCTTACTGTAAATAAAGGAATTTATCACAAAATCCAAACAACACAATAGAATAAATAAAATACCTAATTAACTCAGTAATCCCTGTGAGAAGGCGGGACCAACCTCCACACATAGATGCTGGAAGTAATACACATTAGAACACCAATATTTGAAGAATCAAACTCCTTGTAATAAAATGGTAGATGAGCACCCAACCTCAGTCACAACTAATACAATAAATTTGATTAAATTTTCCAACACCTAGATCAGAATAGTTCCCAGTATTTATACCATTACAATCATAACTTCTTCCTACTATTATTGGGCAGCCATGAAGGTCTCTGATCTTCAGGCTGCCCCAATTATGATAAGTTGTTACAGTCGTGGCAACATGAAAGTAGAAAATATAGGAAGGCTGATACTTCGATCCATAAATGGTGATCATGATCAATTGAGAAGATACTCCATGGATTGCAGCTATTTTTTAGTAGTGACACACTGTTGCCTCCGAATTTGTTGTAGAATGTTGTAGCTACCTTTGTACAGCTTGCGCGGAATAGTTTCCTTGGACCACGTTCTTTGGGAAATGATGGAATGGATGGCGATAATATTGGCAATGAATGTTCATCCCTTTCTTGGCATATTCAGCCCACTACACCTGTATCCTTTACATCTTGAATTATCTTTATAAAACCACCATATGTTAGCATAATTTAAGATCTAAATCCTTGATTACAACAATCCTAAGCATTAATAAAATAAGACAATGATTAACCATACCTGTACGAATTGAGGGACCGAGTGAAGGAAAAACATCTGTTTAGTGTACATAATAGAGTAAGATGAGGCAAAAAGAGATAGGTAAAGGTGGTAAAAAGGGGTCATTTCTGGGCCCAACAGTCATCTGTAACATTTGAACTTCTGAACCATTATAACTTCTTTGTAATTGAACATAATGGGTAGTCACCCAAGTGTCTCAGCACTCTATATAAGCATGTACACTATTGTAATATACAAGAAAGTAATAGAGCGGTAATAGAACAACATAGATTGGTTCAAACTCTTGCATTTTGTCTATGTGTATACTTTTTTCCGTGTAGTGTGATTCCCGCTTTTCTTATGTCAATATGATTCCGCCATAATAATGCTCGATTCATTCAATCAAACTATTGTCCTCTGACGTGCACCTGGGAACCCATATCATCCTTACTGCCCCTCTTTTCAAGATCCTATTTATCTCCCATCCTTTTCAATTCATTTCTATATCCATTTTTTTTGTTTAACAGTTGAACATGTTTCACTTACCTATCATTTGATTCCTTAAACGTGGCCTCCAATTTGGATAGTTGTTACACATTTCTTCATTTGAAAGGGCCTCTTTTAGTCTAATTTTTTTTTGTAGTAGTAGACTCATATGTCTTCTCTGCAAAGCCATAGGTTTGATCAAATTTTGATGTGTCAAGATAGATTTATGGTAGCTTTCCCAAAACTTGCTACTTTTGTTCCTTTAAGGAGATCAAACCTATAGGGCATGACATGTGTTTGATTTTCATTTTCTTCTTTTGAAATTTATACAAAAAACACTATGCTCCCTATTACTCTTACCCAACTCAATTTATATCTCTCAAAATCAATATATAACTATTTTACCCAATACACCTGTTTGAGACTAGTTTTTGTATTAGTAAAAAACCATAACTTCCACAAGAAATAACTCCAAACTTATAATGAACCAAAATTTGAAAATTTAACCACATATAATTTGTTACATCCTCTAATGCTCCTCCAAATTTCACTATGTGAAATTCCCACAAAACCAACTGCAAAAAATTCCCAAAAGAGCATAAAATAAGAAAGAGGGAGTAATCCAATGCCTTACGAATGAAGTAAAGAGATGGTTAAGAATCCTCTTGAAGGGAGAAACCTCCTTTTAAACTATACCAAATAAAAAATACAAGATGAGATGATCCTAAAATCAAGTCTTCTTGGTATATATATATAGGATACAAAGGGTATAATTACAATTCTATCCAACCATACAATTACAATTAAGGTTCTATCCAACCAATAAAAAGTACTAATATAATAATATAAATTTAATGTCATAGTATATAGGGATAAACATTTTCTAAATATTGTGGTGATTGAGGACTTAAAAGGATTCATTAATTTTCGAAAGATATGATAGCTAAGTGTTGCTGAGAATGTTTGATATTTGTTTCAGTTACGTCCTTTCTAGTAGATATAGCCACATAATGGTCTGAAATATATTGGGTTTTATTTGAAAACAAGCAATTATCTTAAGAGGGATTGCAAGAATTGTTTGGTCGATAAGGTACAGAAAACAATAACAATCAAAATCATAAATTGATTTCAAGGGGGGACAATTCAGTATTATCCAAGTCAATATTGGACACAATCCTAATATACTGTATGTCTCTTTCTTATATTCCCAAAGGATTTCTTTAAATAATTAATACGATTAGTTTCATATATTTATGGTCAGGAGATAAGGAAAATGAAATATAACGAGGGTAAACTAGAAGAATATATAATTACCCAAAGATTGTGGTGACTGGGGACTTAAAAACATTCATTAATGTTCCAAATCTCTAGTAGCTAAGTGTGTTTGTAGGTTGAATACTAGTGAGGGTATTTGGTGTTGGTTTATTATGAAAAATTACATTGATATTGATAATGTTTAGAAATGGATTAGGAATCGATCAAAATATTTCCATAAAGTTTTCATTATATGGAAAACAATGATCATGGCTAAGTGGTTTTCTCTTGGATTAGTGGATGGTCGGTTTGAAAGGTGGGTAGAGGGAAAAAGTTAGACTTGGGATTGATGTGTCTTGTTGCAATTCTAACTTCAATATTCATGGAAATTCAATAAATTATGTTCATGAGAAAGGATATTATAAGTTGAATAAGGTAGTTGATCTTGAAATGAAAATAATTTGGATATACAAATGGAAATCAATAGAGGATATTAATTTAAATGTTGAGAATGTTACCGCGTGGCATAGGTATATTTCCCCACTAAGATTTGGTCATGTGCGAATAAAAGAAGATGAGAATGAATGGGTTTGGTTGAAGAATTTAGCTAGATGTTATTACACTCCCAAGTTGGGATATACAGTTCTTTGTGAGGATGACCTTGGAGTGAATCCAAAACAGTGGTTCAAGAGCATATATAAGTCAAAATTTCCTATTAAGGTGAGGATATTCATGTGGTTAGCATTAATAGACACGATACTAACATGGGATAACTTACAAAAGAGAAGAAAAATTGGACCAAGTAGTTATTATCCATGCAAGGAAGCAGAGGGGATCACTATTATTCACATATATTACTTTTGGGGCCCTTTCCCTATTCATGTATGAAGAGATGTATAATCATTATTGGTATTCCATAGGTATGGAGAGGTTAGTAAATTAAAGAATGTTTTAGGAGATGGCATGAAAAATCAAATGTTAATATATTCATAGCACTACCACTTATCATTACTTGGGGCATCTAGCTTGCTCAAAATATAAGTTTGTTGAGGAAAACCAAATTCATTTTTTCATTGTGATTCATGAGGTCTGAATATACTTATAGTTTCAAGAAAACAAAATATCAAATATATGCTAGACAAGTAATTGAGGATGTGATGGATATATTAGGTGCATCAACATATTTGGATGAAGTTCTTAGGGAAACCCTAAGTTAGTGGGGTTGGTGGTATTTTATATCTAAGACAATATCATTTTATCAAGTACAAAGCAAGTTTAGGTAGGGGAACAAATAATTATGTCCAGATTATGGGTTTGAAGTTAGTTCTACTTCTTTTAGCCTGAAGGGGGTGTAAAAAAAGTTTAAATATTCAGGGATCCTCTTGTGGTTGTTAATTGGATGCGAATATATATTCTTGTGAAAATTGCTTTCAAATGTGTATTTTCATGAGTTATAGTTATAGTCTTCCATTTTTAATCATACATCGTTTTATCATGTATAAATGAACATGTTCGTGAATGGATTGTCCAAAGATGGGTTATTGTAGGATGTCGTTCATTGGCACATTTATGCAGAATTGGATGATCAAATTTATGGCATTATGTATTAGTTCCATTTCTGCCTCCATCCTACTCCTTAGCCTATTCCTGGGATTCAAACTAATACCTTCTGTATGTAAAACCTGAATTCGTTCTTCTTTCTTTGAATTTATATTTTTTATAACCATGCTTAAAGTATCAGGTTTTTTATGATCTTCTTTTACCTATTTACTTGTTGTTTCATCTGTAGCTGATGTTTTTGGAAACAAGTTATTTACTTGCTTTGGCTCTTCTATGAAATCTTTTCCTTCTTCTGCAATATGTTCAGTCTATTCTTCATGCTTTTCTGTTTGCTGATTCAAATCCTTTGCTGCCTTTTTTCCTTTTTCTTTGACTTTCTCTTAAAACCCTAATTCAAACAAAAAACTCTCCCAACTCTGTCCTTCTTTACTCAAATGTGAAATCAACAACAACTTGATCAAACCTTGGTGATATATAGAATGAGTAGTGTGTTATGGATGGGTTTGAACCCCTGTGACCATATTTTGCAGGATTTTTAACAAATAAAATGGAAGATTAAGTTTCAAACTCCCATTAAGATGCATTAACAATCTCAAATGACACTTGAGGATTCTGTCATAGCGACCTTCACAGGTTATGTAATTCTGAACCATTTCTAATGGGATTTTGCAATTAGGTTTGATGTTACTTACATGAAAACCATTTTTCTAGTTCAGTTTCTTACACCCTAGCAACAAGAATTCACCATAATTGCCTTAAAAATCTTGTTGCTTGAACCACTTCTCTCCTTGCGCTAGAACCCCTATTGCTTCTGCAATAGATTCTTCATCCACTGTAACCCTCAAATTCTTGAACTCAACAACTCCATCTCTGTAATTTTTAATGAAAGCATGAGTCACCTGCATGTTATAACCCTGCAATTTTTCACAAAAAGGAAACCAACAAGCGTTTCTCATTAACTGAGCCGATCTCGAAAATTGCATTATCCACTGTGTATTATCCAGTTCAAGTCTACATATTAAACTTCCTGGCCTCCTTTTCACCATACTATCTGCATTTTCATCCATTGACACCTTCGACATTCTGAAAATTTCACATAATACAAACAAGGCAGACCTAATGCAATTCGATAAAGCAGAATTAAACAGGTTAATGTAACATTAACATGTCAATATCAAAATTAATTCCCTATGTCCATCATGTTTAATGATGTCAATGCCTTGAACTTATACAAACACCTATGAAAGCATGGAGCATGCCACAATCAAAAGGTTCATGCATTATTTGGATGTGCCTTCAAAGAATAATCATAATGAATTAAACCATAGTACAATCCTTTCCACGTGTACAATCCTTGTCATGTGTACAATCCTTGCCATGTAATTTCACTCCATCATTATTAACAGAAGCTTTAAATTAATATCATGAATCAATCCAACTGGCGGCACTGTAATATTTTTGTTTTAATATATGCTGCCAGTCTATATAACCAAAGTTATGCTCAATTTTCATAATATCCCTTGCTTTAATACTAACCAATAAATTTTAAAAAATAAATGGTTTGAGCTGGAGTAAAACATAATAAAAATCATAACACACAAAAGTAAAACCAAGGGTAAAAGGAAAAGAATAAGGTAAAACTAGGTTTATGAACCCAAATAGAAACCTTAAGAAAAAATAAAAATAAAAACCCTGGGATAAATATAAGAAACAACCATAGAGATAACATCTGGCTCTGACTGGGGATAAAGCTCTCCCTGTGAGGCTTTAAGAACATCTTGACCTGTTCCTTCTGAACTCTGCTAAAGTCATAACTTCTGTCTTATTGGGCTAGAGTCTTATTCATGAAACTAAAACGATATATACAATGAAATTCTATCACTCAATATGTGTGGAAATACTTTAGAAAACGTCCATTCACTGGACCTGCAATCTCCTCACCATTCAAATTATGTAAAACAAAAGTATTATTTCCCAAAATCTTGATTACTGTAAAAGGCCCTATCCACAAATTATCAAACTTTCCATGCTTTCCTTTTTCATCCTTTCGTGCATCCCACCTGAGAACAAGGTCACCCACTACAATTTTTTTTTTTAACTTTCTTATCAAAATTTTATTTCACCTTTTTCCTGTGCATCTCAGCTGTATTTTCAATAATTTCTCTTTCTTACTGCAATTGGATTATCTAAAACATCCTTCTTCTTATATCATCAGGCTCTTCTTTTATTTCCTGCAAGAATTTAATTACTGGGGAAGCTAATTGAACAGGAAACAAAGCTTCAACTCCATATACCAACTGAAAAGGGGATGTCCCAATTGATTTCTTTATAGTTACTCTATCATCCCAAAGAGCAAATTTTAATTTGGTATCCTAGCTCCTTTTATTTTCAAATAACACTTTCTTGATACTGTTCACAATATTTTTATTACTAGACTCTGCTAATCCATTACCCTATGGGTAATAAGGTGTGTACTGTTTCAAGCTAATGTTATTTTCTTCACAAAAATTAAACATCTTTTTTGACTTAAAACCAGGAGCATTATCAGTAATTAATTTCCTAGGGCATCTGAATCTGCTGAGAATATTCTCCTGAAGGAAATTAATTATGACTTGTTCAGTTTCTCTCCTTGTGGGGATTTCCTCCACCCACTTAGTGAAGAAATTAGTGGCAGTTAAAATCCATTTGTGCTGACCACTAGAAGGAGGATGAATTTCTCCTATGAAATCTAAACCCCATTGCCGAAATGGAAAATTTACTGCTATAGGTTTCAAGGGTAACGACTGAAGTTTATGCTTACCTGTAAACTTTTGATACTCCACACATGCTCTGACTTGATGATATACATATATGAAAAGAGTAGGCCAATAATATCCTACTCTTAGGATTTTGAATGTAGTTTCTTTCTAGTACTTGTGCCCACCACATACTCCACTATGCAATTCAGCAGTAACTGCAATTCAGCAGTAACAGCATCAACTTCTGATTTTTCCAAACATTTCAACAATATTCCTCCAGGATCTTTCCAGTACAAGACTTGATCTATTAAAACATATTTCATTGCTCTATGTTTTAATGATCTAGATTCGTTTCTATTCAATCCTGGAGGGCATTGTAAATATAAGAGGAAATATACAATTTCTTTATACCAAGAAGAATCACAATACCTGCTATAAATCTGTTGTTTACTGTATTCTGCTGCCATATCTTGTTCTGAATTTTCTGCCATCAAATGAAGATTTAATACCTGACAATTTGATTCTATTAGAATCTTGGCTAAACCTTGGCATTTCACCAATTTTGTTGGTTTAATATCTGCGTCATATTCCATAACCTTTGCTATCCATATGCCTCTTTTCCCCTCACTATCAGGTTGTACTAAAATTTCCTTGACTACTGAACTTGGAACATATGCCAAAATTTTGGACTGTAAAACATATATTCTGAAAAATTTAAGAGCTTTAACTAATGCATATGCTTGTTTTTATATTGTATTATATTTAAGCTCTGAATCTCTTAATGTTTTATTGAAAAACGAAATTGGTTGTTCCAAGCCATCTGAATTCTTTTGCAATAACACAGCAGCTATGGTATCTTCAGATGCGAATGAAAAAATTGCAAAATCCTTAGTATAACCTGGAGCTATCAATACTGGTGCTTCTATCAATGCATGCTTTATTGCTTCAAATGATTGTCTAGCTTGATCTGACCGTTTAACCTCCCTATCCTTCTTGAGCATTTCAGTGATATGTTTGATAATTTCTGTGAAATTAGGAATGAACCATCTTAAAAAATTAATTTTCCCAATGAAATATTGAATTTCCTTCTTATTTCTTGGAATGGTAATTTTTAAGATGGATTTTACTTGCTCTGAATCTATTTTGATTCCTTCAGCAGAAATAATGTGCCCTAACAACTTACCTTCTGTCATAGCAAAGTGAGACTTCTTTGGGTTTAATGACAAACCAAAATTTTGGCACTTAATAAAAACTTGTCTTAGATGCTTCAGATGATATTGATCAGACTTGGAGAACACTGTGATATCATCTTGGTATATTACTATGAATTTTTCATTTTCCCCCACAAAGGCTATGTCCATAGCCCTCTGAAATGTGGCACCTGCGTTCATAATCCCAAAAGGCATTTTTTCATACATAAAAGTCCCCCATGGAGTTGTGAATGTTGTTTTTTCTTTGTCTTCAGGATGTACTACAATATGGTTATAACCAAAAAAACCATCAATCATTGAAATTCTATGAGACCCTACAACTCTCTGCAAAATCTGATCAATTTGAGGTAATGAATAATTATCTTTCAAACAAGATCTGTTCAAGTTGCGGAAGTAAAAAAAAAAGCCTTATTTCTCCATTTTTATTACGTACAGGAACCGATTTTGCAATCTAGGATGAATATCTCATAGGTACAATAATTTTTGCATCCAACAATTTTTTTACCTCTTTTTCAATTAATGGCAGTAATGTTGGATTAAGCCTTCTAAGTTTTTGTTTAAAAGGCTTAGTATTTGGTTTCAAAGGAATTTTATGCTGAATTATGCTAGTGTCATAAGTTTTTAAATCTTGATATGACCAAGCAAAAATGTCCACAAATTCTTTCCGCAAACTAATATATTTTTTCTTTTCCCCCTCTGACAGTGATTTTGACATTCTGATCATTTTGGGTTCAGCTTCAAAACCAATATTATAATCCATAACATTATCTTCATTGGTATGCAAGGTGGGTTTCAACAATGTATCATCCTTTGAGAACAACCTCTCAAGTGGAACAAGCCCCCTAGGAATGAAATTTCCCTTTAATTCAACAATCTTGTGATCAGCTATTGAATCATTTATATAAGGTTCATTTTTCATTAATTCAAAATCCTATTCTTGATCAACTAAATCATTTGAAAATTCACTTGTTAGCTCCAGAAATTCTTTTATCTCCTGATCATCATGAAAGAATTTCCTGTGTTTGATGTCATCTGGAATAGATGGCCTATATCTCACATCAATTGGATATTTCAAATGTGTCACTTTTGGAACCTTAAAGTAAGTTGCTGCTAAAGCTAAGGAATGAGTTGTTTCATTATATTCTCTTGGAACAAAAGTTATATTGAAAGCTTTAAAGAAATTTTCTATTAAATCCCAAGTCTCATTTCTATACACTTTCAAAAAATGTTGCTTTACCTAGTAAACATTCTTTACTTGATGTTTACTAATTTAGAGTCGCCAAACATAGCAAGATATTGAAAACCCAAATCTTTTTTCTGCTCTTAATCCAAGAATCAAAGCCTCATACTCAACAGTATTATTCATTGTTTTAAATTCCAACTTGTACATAAGAGAAATGACCTCACCTCTAGCAGAAATACGTAACACTCCTGCTCCTGCTCCCTCCTTACTTGACGAACCATCAAAATACATCTACCATAAACCATCTGGTTTTTCTTTCTTTGTCTGAACTGGAATATCTTTATGCACTTGTAAAACTCCTTTAACATCATCACTTAATTGCAACATATAAGAACCAAGGTTCTCATCAATTGAATAAATTGGATGATTATTAGGGTGTTTATCGTCACTTACCAAATATTCCATCTATACTTCTCTGCAAAGTCTTCTGAATTCTCCTCCAAACACTGGAATTGTAGTGTATGAAAGGTCCATTTGTAGAGTTCCTCCCACTCTTTTTGCCCAAGATCTAGACAATAGCATACCGAATTTAGGAGAAATATATGCTACAACTATGTCCATCAACACACTCTTCATAGGTACTTGAGTCAAATTCACCATAAGATCTTTAATAACCCCAATACACTTCACTGCCCTAGAGTCAAACGCATACAAGTCATGATATGGTTCAGTAACACTCATCCCTAAAGCTTCCATGACTGCTTTTGGCATGAGGTTATGTGAAGCTCCTGAATCAAGAATACAATTGTGTACTAATTGCTCATGCACTGAGAGAGTCACATAAAAAGGAGGAGGATATTCTGAATTATCATCAGGCTAATCAAAATTTTTAGAACCCACAGTGATGGTAGGATTTTGATCCTGCAAATTGATTTCATCAGATGGGATAGAATTCACTGCATTTTTAAAAGTTTTAAAAGCTGCTTCCTTGTAAGATTTGTTTTTTATCAACTTTGTTAAAGAAATAGGAATATTAACCTTATTAATCTCATGTTCCAAATTAAACCCACCTACAGCTTTATTAACTTCCTCTAGAACTATCACTTCATCTTTTTTCTCTTTTACAATTTGTTTCTGATTTAAAGGTATATTTTGTTTAGGAGGAACAATTTTCACAATCTTCTTAGCATGTGCTGCATGTTTTACCCCTGATCTAAGACCATATGATTTCTATGGAATATCTTAACAAATTTCAGGCATAGACATTTGATAATCATTTTCTTCATAATGATCCAGCACTATAGCATGATAATAATCCGATTTGGTCAAAAAATGAGAAGAATCATCATCATCAAATCGACTAATATTATGTTCTTGTTCTTCCAAATCATCTAACTCCTCTTCATCTATCTCATATGATTCATCATCTCTCACATGATTATTTTGAAATGGAGGTTGAATTCTTTGCTCTTCATTTTCTCTTCTCTCCCTCTGAATATCATTATTTCTTCTTTCTCTTGGAAAAGATCTAGGAACAAAAGGTCTTCTGAATTGGTTTTGATTTCTCTCTCCTTCAGGTATAGGCTTGTTCTGTTTTTTATTTCCCAACTCCAACCTATCAATCTTAATAGATAAATTTTCAATGATTTTATTCATTTCATCCATTTTACTATCTGAAGCTCTTCCTGTAGAATTGGATGGAATAATTTCTTTTTTACCTTTTTTTATCTACAATTTGATAATCTATTTCCTCTTTGAGTTTGTTTGAAGCCAAGATATTAGACTCCACTTCCAATTCTACTTCTTGTATATTTAGAAGTGATACAGATTTTCTCTCTCTCAACAACAAAGAAAACCCATGATCAAAAGAGTTTGCATAAGTTAACTTTGCTGATGTCTCAGAGGGTTTTATTTCAGCTGGTATTCTACTATACATTTTGTTGAACCTTTTAGAAAAATCTCCCACAACTTCATCTTTCTTTCTTTTCAATGATCCAAACTCGGTAATGTAGTATAGATAATATTTAGTATCTCCCCATTGTCTTATGAACACTTCTTCTAAAGCATCTATACCATATATAGATTTTGGTGGTAATTCTCTAAACCATTTTCTCACTTCACCATCTAAACTTTGAACAAAAAATCTCATCCAAACATCTTCATTCTCAAAATTCTGATTATCTGCATAACTCAAATATGTATTCCAGTGCTCTTCTGCTGTAACATCTCCTTGAACATTAAATCTCAGAAGATATTTTTGGTAATCTCCACCTGGGAGAACATTTAGATGCTGAGGAAGAACTAGAGGAGCATATCTTGCTGCTACCATAGCAGCCATCCTATGTTGAGGTTGAGCCATTCTAGGATTGGAAACACTCGAACTTGAATTAGATTGGTTGGTGCTTGAATGTTGTTATTAAAGAGGAAGATTAATGGGATTTGGCTGATTCACTAGGACAATATTTACAAAAGGAATGTGGGATGAAAGTAAAGAAGAAGCCCCTGTCTGCAATGCTTCAAGTTTAACTTCCTCAAATAACAAAGGATTTGTGAAGACTTGGAAGTTGTTTATTTGAGAAGGGTTAAATAGCAGATCTGATTCTTCTTTTCCTTTATCAGAGTGTGGATCAAAAGAAGGAATAGGAAAAAATGAAGATTTAGGAATCTCCAAGGCTGAAGGATTTTTAAATTTTTCTGATGAGGTAGAACTTAATCTTCACCTAGATTCTTTTAATATCTATTCAGGATCCGAGACTCCTGGATTTAAAGGTGATAAGGGATTTCCTCGAGTTCCTATCCTTTTTGAAGCCAATATAACTTTATGCTAGTAACTGATATAGGTGACTGATGTAGTCTATAACAAGTCTCACTGATCTTGTTCACCCTCCAAAATCAGATATATAAAGATCTCGGATACCCAGGGAATATGTACTTTCGTTTCTTTGTCCCCGGCAATGACGCCAGAAGATGTTATCCATAAAGTTGAACCTAGACTACTGGGGTTCAAGCTCAGAGAAATCTTGAAGATAATTCAAAATATAATGAAATTGAATTAAAACAGAGATGGTATGTAATCAAAGGTACTGGGAAATCAAATAAACATCACAAAACTGCATGACATAAAATAAAATACAAAGTTCAATATCAGAAGGGATTACGAGCATGAATTTACAAGTAAATGAACTCGATTCTATAACTAAGTATTTAATAATAACTGCACTTTATCATAAGAATATTGTAATGGATTTTAAGATGACCATACATAGGATAAAATAATAATAAAATTTAATTCATAAAGGAAGACAAAACAAGCTCATGATCATAATCATATCAAAGTAAAGTTCTGTATTAAAGATGCAAAGAGTATTTATGTCTTACCGTTCATATTCAAAACTGGATTCCCATCTCTGATTCCAAACGCCTGTCTACATCTAGCTGCTGACCATTATATACAAAACTTTTAATTTTTTTGAACAATTATCAGATCCTATTTTCATGGATCGAATTCTTCAAAAATAGAAAAGTCTTAAATCTTCAAACTCGGACTTAATACAAGTGCAATCAAGATAGAATAATATTGTCTATCTGTCAAGTTCTAATTACTTTTAGAACTAAATATCCTAAGTATTTGTCATCTAAAGACTCTTAGAAGATTCTTCTATAATAGTCAAATCACTTAAAACCTGGGATCTTTTCTGCAACCTGGCATATTCATCATCCTTATTCTCCATTTGATTCTGTGCTTCTTTGCTTTGGGTCTTCATGTGCTCATATTGCTTTTGGATAACTCTCTTCTCCTTCAAGATATATTTGGATATTAAAATCAACTTTTAATAATCAGTTTCTTTTTCCTCCAAGTCTTCCCGTAGCCTTTTATTTGTAGTCATCAATTTTTCATTGATATTTTACAAAAACTTGGTCTGTTCCTTATAAGTCTATAAAGATTTTTTAATCTGATTTAATTCTGGAACTATCTCAACCTCCTTTTCATCCATAAGAACTTCATCTTCCTATATAGATTTCAAAACTGAACCATTTTCAGAATATACTTGTTTATTCGTGCAAAACCTTTCAGGTATACATCCTGAAATACCCTGAAGATCAATTAAGTTTTCATTTTCTAGATAGTACCGCTCCTTGGATACATGTATATTTTCCTCACTGAAGGAATCATTTACAATCACATTTTTTCCAAAATCTTCATTTATGCCCCTAGAATTATGTATTAGTTCCATTTCTTCCTCCATCCTGCTCCTTAGCCTAGTCCTGGGATTCAAACTAATACCTTCTGGATGTAAAACCTGAACTCGTTCTTCTTTCTTTGAATTTATATTTTTTATAACCATGCTTAAAGTATCAGGGTTTTTATAATATTCTTTTACCTGTTTACTTGTTGTTTCATCTGTAGCTGAAGTTTTTGGAAACAAGTTATTTACTTGCTTTGGCTCTTCTATGAAATCTTTTCCTTCTTTTGCAATATGTTCAGTCTGTTCTTCATGCTTTTCTGTTTGCTGATTCAAATCCTCTACTATTTTTTTTCCTTTTTCTTTGACTTTCTCTTCAAACCCTAATTCAAACAAAAAACTCTCCCAAATTCGTCCTTCTTTACTCAAATGTGAAATCAACAGCAACTTGATCAAACCCTGGTGATATATAGAACGAGCAGTGTGTTCTGGATGGGTTTGAACCCCTGTGACCATATTTTGCAGGATTTTTAACAAATAAAATGGAAGATTAAGTTTCAAACTCCCATTAAGATGCATTAACAATCTCAAATGACACTTGAGGATTATGTCATAGCGACCTTCACAGGTTATGTAATTCTGAACCATTTCTAATGGGATTTGGCAATTAGGTTTGATGTTACTTACATGAATACCATTTTTCCAGTTCAGTTTCTCAAACCCTAGCAAAAAGAATTCACCATAATTTCCTTGAAAATCTTGCTGCTTGAACCACTTCTCTCCTTGCACTGGAACCCCTATTGCTTCTGCAATAGATTCTTCATCCACTGTAACCCTCAAATTCTTGAACTTAACAACTCCATCTCTGTAATTTTTAATGAAATCCTGAGTCACCTGCATGTTATAACCTTGCAATTTTTCACAAAAAGGAAACCAACCAGCATTTCTCATTAACTAAGACGATCTTGGAAATTGCATTATCCACTGTGTATTATATGGTTCAAGTCTACAGATTAAACCTCCTGGCCTCCTTCTCACCATAATATCTACATTTTCATCCATTGATACCTTCGGCATTCTGAAAATTTCACATAATACAAACAAGGTAGACCTAATGTAGTTCGATAAAGCAGAATTAAATAGGTTAATGTAACATTAACATGTCAATATCAACATTAATCCCCTATGTCCATCATGTTTAATGATGTCAATGCCTTGAACTTATACAAACACCTACAAAAGCATGGAGCATGCCATGATCAAAAGGTTCATGCATTATTTGGATGTGCCTTCAAAGAATAATCATAATGAATTAAATCAAAGTACAATCCTTTCCATGTGTACAATCCTTGCCATGTACTTTCACTCCATCATTATATTAATAGAATCTTTAAATTAATATCATGAATCAATCCAATTGGCAGCGCTGCAATATTTTCCTTTTAATATATGCTGCCAGTCTATATAACCAAAGTTATGCTCAATTTTCATAATATCCCTTGCTTTAATACAAACCAATAAATTTTTAAAAGATAAATGATCTGAGCTGGAGTAAAACATAATAAAATCCATCACACAAAAGTAAAACCAAGGGTAAAAGGAAAAGAATAAGGTAAAACTAGGTTTATGAACCCAAATAGAAACCTTAAGAAAAAATAAAAATAAAAACCCTGGAATAAATATAAGAAACAACCATAGAGATAGTGATAAGAATGATTTTTGCTACAAATATGAAATCATAATCAATAATGGAAAATATATCTCTGCAAACTCCTTCCCAAAGAGCATCAAAAGATTCAACAAAATCAACTTCTTATGTAGTTTCCATATCATGAATTAAACCATGAATTCTCTTCCCAAACTGATGAAGCACCTTCATAAATCTGTAACAAACCTCATTAGGCTTTTAAATATTATAATATAAGTCATATAGAACAGAAAATATCAGAGGTATAGTGTCTCCAAAAGCGAATGGGTCCATAGTAGGAAAAGAGTTGGTAATTAGATCACATTGATAGTTGATAGAACATGGATGGTCTAGAGACTTGAAATTTGAAACATAGGTGGTGATATCAAGTCTAGAAATGTGGAACAAAATTTCCATGAGGGACAATGACATGGATTTCCAACCAATGAATGATATGTAAGACATAAAAGCAACATAGACAAGTGACACAATATTGGAAACAATGCAATTGCGAGATTTTCCAACTGAATAACTTGGCTGTTGTAGGGTCTTTCAGGAATAAAATGGTTGGGGAAATGAGTTTAAGGCTGTCATAACCTGTATATAAGCCTTCATATCACCTCAAGAATCAGAATAGTAAGGATATGAATGGATTGGGAAAGAGATTTCAGAAGACAAGTTAGAAACTAGTAAAAATGACTAGTATTTGGTGGAAACTTTGGTGAACTGTTTGGGGTTTCTTCCAAGGAAGGGATGGAGGTTTCAGAATATGATATATAAGAATGTAAATCAGAAACAAAAATATCAGAAACATAGACATGATAAAGAGGCTTGAACCTAGCACTCAAATCAAACAAGCACTTACCATCTTCTTGTTCCAAAGAGAGCTTGCCTTCTTCTTTTCTTGCAAAATATGGAACCTCAATATTATTTTCTTCAAGCAACTTGGTCATGATGTCCAAATTTCTTCTGAAACAAGATTTCTCATGATGAGAGAACCTCTGCAATAACCACACTTTGGTTTCTCTCTGTTTCTCTTCATCCTCTTGGCTTTTGAATCCTCATTAGTAGAACTTGAGATTTCTACATCTAAATGCTTCTTCTCCTTCACTCTTTCCTGCTTTGAATCCTTGGCTTTATTATTTCCTTTGGATTGATTAGAAACACCTGTAGCAAGGGATTGATCCTTGGTGGATTTTATGGTACCTGTTTGAGCCAATTTGTCTTTTTCTTGAGTCAAAGACTCCATGAATTCTTTCAGGGTAGGAATTCTCCAATTTCAAACTGTCAGCTTTCCTGAGTGGAATGTGGAGACAAACATTGAATATTCAGACCCTATATTCTAAAGAATGGAAAATATCAGCTGCTATTTCTTCTTTTCGATGCCACACTATTTTAGCTGAAGTACCAAGCATTTGAACTTGGATCATCTCAAAGTGAGTTGGGCTCAATGTGATCAACTCATTCTCGAGTTGGTGTCCTCTCATCTCATCAGCCTTCCCAAACCATGACTTGAGCTTGATCCAAAATTCATTGGGTGTTTTAATACTATCTACATGAAATAAAATATCCATCGAAATACTGATACAAAGCATCCCAAATGCTTCATCCGACCTGTTGAAATACTTGGAATTTTCCACAACAGAGTTGGGCTCGTTGTCTGTTCCCATGGTTACTCTGTAGAGGAATTTCAACCTCAACTGGATCACCATTTTTTCCTTCCATTCAAAATAATTGAATGGGGTAAGAAATAAATGAGTTTTCTCCATTTTTTCTTGCACACTAAGTGACAAAGACACTGGAACTACCTGTAATGCAAACACTCAAATTTTTCTAGAGGAGACCCTAGATAGCAACTTAAAATATTTGAATTCGATTTGAAGCTCCAAAGAGATTTGATACTGTGTGAAAATATGATTCAAAACAAGATATAGGATTTAAGAGAATCCTCACAACTCAAGAATTTCACAAATTATGCAGAAAACAATGAAAAAGAGAAATATTAATAAATAGAGATGGTTCCAATACCTGATGTTTCTATTACTATACAAATTTTAAATATGTCTTGAACATGTTTATAATGCAATAGGATAAAGTCATTATCATTTGGAGGCAAATTGGCGGCATACATATGGAAGGCCTAAATTGGACCTAAAATCCCCCTAGGTGGACCAATAAGCTCCCAAACCACCTCAAACAGTCATGAATGGCCATGTGAATGTTGAGAAAGCATGCTTGGTCACAAATAAGGGTAGGATAGGCGTGATGTTGGTTTATTTGTCAATATTGAGAGGGGGGTGAATCAATATTGTTGTCTTTTTACTAATTTAACCACTTTTAAAATCTATCATTAAAAAAACATAACAACAAGAATGCACAGAGAATTTTTTTAACATGGAAGCCCAATAGGGTAAACCACCAATATGTCCTATTACTATAAAATTGTTATTTACAAATAGTTTTTCTTGCTGCTACAGACAAGGATGATATTACACCCTATTTACCAGCAACTATTGGAAGGAGGCTGCAACCCCTTGGTTTATCAGCTACTACTGAAAGGATGCTACAAAACCCTATTTTTTTAGCTATGAATGACAGGATGCTCATACACCCTATTTACCAGCTTCTACTGGAAGGAGGAAACAACCCCCTGTAGGCTTGTTTCCTGCCCTAGCGCCACCCTGCCACCCTAATATGTTTTCTGTAATATGATAGATTTCTTTTCCCTCAATTCTCTATCACACCCACTTGTCTGTGTTTCTAATTTTCTGATGTGGACTGTAGAGACACCTTCTCTCACTCATACTTCTGTGTATAAGTACATTCATGTTTCCTACGGATGCAACTCTTTATTATGGAAACATACCCTTTCACAATCATGCCATTTCAAATTTGTTAGTCACACCTTTTCAAGAATATGTGATTAACGACTTTTAATTAAATAATTAATTAAAAATTTCTAGATCACTTCTAATCTGCGAGCTCCCTTCTTCTTTGATTGCAAGATTCATCAAACCAATGCTTGTGTAATTCCTCTCCTCCATCAGCAGGAATACTCTATCTTCAAACCTTTGGGATTCTTTTTTTCTCACACCTGTGGGCTTCTTTCCTCCTCTGTGAGCTCTCTGCATGATATCTTCATTATAGGCTCATTTGTACACATTTCTCTCATAAAACACGGGCTTCAAATTCCATCTATAAGTTTCATGTTGGCCATTCTTCTTTACCATTTATGGACGCACCTCAGAATTCATTTCTCCAACTTAGCTTAATTTTTTCTGGTGCTTCCCCAATCTTCTTCTCCAGAATCAATCCAAGATGCTGATCTAATTTTGAGTCTCTCCAGTCCATCGATCTAATGCATAGATTTCCTCGAAATCGTATTTCTGCACCACGGTTTCCTCATCAATGATTCACATCATTGATATTCGTCAGGCGTTTTTCTGATCGTTGATCTCCAGATTGCGAGATGTGGGATGTCGACTGTCTTCTTTTTCCTTTCCACAATCTCCTTTCCGCAAGATTCTTTTCGCAATTTTTGTTCTGCACCGTCGATATTTTGCGGAGTCTTTCTCGACCTTTGATATTCTGGATTGTGGGTTCATAGAATCTTTAAACATTATCTCCACGATTCCCTTTCTGCATTTTTTCTTCTGCACCGTTGAGATTTTGCGGAGTCTTTTCTAACCTTCGATCTTCTAGATTGCGGGTTGCGGGTTCATAAAACATTTAAACACTACTTATGCATTCCCTTTCTGCATTTTTCTTCTGCACCGTCGATCTCTTTTAGCAGAACTAATCTCAGTTGTCTGATATTGATCTTTTGTGGAACTTTGGATTTTCCGGCTAACTATTGGAATTAATCCTTCACCATCAGATCTAGTGCAGGACTAATATAAGTCGTCCGATCTTGATCTTTTGCGGAAATTTGGATTTTCCGCCTAATTGTTGGAATTAATCCTGAACTGTCGAATCTAGTGCGGGACTAATATAAGCTATCTGATATTGATTGTTGCGGAACTGATCCTTAATCGTCGGATCTCATGCAGGATGCTTCCTGACCGTAAATTTTAGATTGAATGTGGATCTCACCATGTATTTGTAGATCTACACAATTTCTTTGCAAAAATCCTCTACGACTGTTTCTAACAGTTTTGAAGATTTATATACATAGAGAATTTCATCATGCCGTTGATTATAAGGAATTTATAAACACTCTCACAAATATAGTTTGTTTGTTCTTCGATTGTTACATATACTCTATCTCCCGTTCATTTCACTCTTTTGCAGTTCCACTCTTCATTTTTTCTAACCAGCTTTGTCATTCATATTTCATCTCTACTTCCATTCAACCTTTGTTCTTTGTTTCATTAACCATTTTTTACATCATATTGTCGACACTGTCTTGGAAGTCTTTAGATTAGTCATTCATAATGTATTATCATCCATGTCCATCTCATCCATTGCATTTGTTATAAATGAGCTTTTATGACATCATCATCAGGACACCATCATATTCCATATCATCATATGTGTCATGCCACATCCTCAACTATGCCATCACTACCTTAGTCTTTCACTAAGTTTGTCCTACTATCATATCCACTAGTTATTTCTTTGTCATTCGTGAACACCTTTGACATCAATGACAACTATATACTCAAAAATATCCCTCTTTGGCATTGATGAAAACATCTAAACATTCTCCCCCTTTGACAACAATGAAAAAGGATAACCTGTTATGCCAATGTTGTACCTATCTTGATACAGGATTTCCTGTCTTTCTACTTTTTGACAACTCCCCCTATCATCATATCTCCCCTTTGTTAACTAAACTGTGTTATTTAATCAATGTATTATCATTTATCTTAACACTTCCTTTCTTGCAACAAGTTCTTGAATGATAGCTTAATTGATAGATCCATGGACTCCCCATGTCACTGTACTTCCTCTCCTTTGTCAACATTTTTGTGACATAGTTTACACTCAACATTTTTTTTCACACTCTTACATTTTCTGTCTATGGTACATGTTTTTTTTAAAACTTTGTTCCTTTTGCCATATCTAATGGTCTATTTTGCCTATAAGTTAACTGGCTTCCTCTTTTACCAGAATTCCTTAAGTTGTGCATTTAGATGTTCACATAAAAACCTAGCATATGCTGCTGGATTCTTTTGGATTTTAGATCTATATTGTCAATTGTCCAAAGACCCATAAATTCAGATCCTCAACACAGATATTACTTTAGTTTATTACATAGTTTCTCTGGTCTCAATATCTCAGACACAAAAACTCATAACCTCAACCTTTTCCTTTGTCAATGCTGAAATCATCCTGCTACCTTATCAATAGACTGGATTTTTTATTTTTTAGACTTGAGTTTTCTTCTACTGTCAACAATTTTTATGTGTCATGACTTCAAATACTAAGTGCACATAATCATCTTTATCTTCTATTTGATTGTAGACATCATGGTCTTCATGACTCTCACATTTTTTTGTTCTCACGTTACTTCATACTTTCTCTTATGTCATCCATACACCAACCTTGATCACACATCATCTTTGAAGAATATATCTTTCAATGTACTTCAACATTATACACCAATTGAGTTTTTTCTTAGACACCAATTGGAATTTTCTAACTTTAACTCCCCCTGAGTATAGGATCCCTTCTAATGTTATTTTCAGGGTTTTCTTTAAATCATGAGATACTTTTTTAGAAAAGAATCCCACAGTCATCACTACATCCTTCTTCACCACCTTCATCTTTATCGATGTATTCTTTTATATCTCCATCTTGATTTTCCTCATAACGGATGTCATCCTTATTTATGCCTCTATTATGCTCATCGTTATCTTTGGAGACCTCACTGATGTTTGAAATCTTTATTTCTTATACATCTTTGGAGTCTTCCTTTATTCTCCACATATTTCGTTTGATGTTCTGAGATTTGTTTGCAACAGTATTCCTTGTAGGAGTCTTCAGTTTACAATATCTTGCCATATGTCCATGGTTATTACACTTATAACATTCTATGTCATATTTTTTGGAGTAGTGTAAATATATTCTTATTTCCCTTTGATATATTACTTGATGAATTCTTCTTGTATTCAGAAACCTTTCTTTCAGTTCTGCAATTTAATGCTTTATGACCAAAATTATTACAAGAACAACAGTGACCTAAAAATATCTGTAGATATCTATTTGGTCTCTTGGGTGCTATATTATTTCAATTTTTATCTTGAGAAATTAAGCCTGCTTTCTTGCTTCCTTCCTTTTTAGCTGGAGTCTTTAGTACTTCAGCATAGTTTTTCTTACTTCCTTCTTGATTGGTGATAGGAAAAATATCTGGCTTCTTCTCTTTAATGAACCCCAAACCATACCTATCACTTGATGGTCTTTGGCTACTCAGAATGTCATCTAGAATTCTTGATATGTTCTCAAACTTTGATTTAATGGATTTTTCATCAACTCCTTCTCTAAGTTGAGTAATTTCTTTCTCAAGTTTTTTCAGAATATTGAATTCTCTTCTTGAGAAAAACTACTAGGTCTTCCTCACTCTTGTTGGCCTGTTGAAGTTGGTTTCTCAAATCAGTAATAATCTAATTTGTCCCTTCTTGGTATTTAGATAGTTTCTCTTTCAAAACTTTGTTTCTTTTCGTACATCATTCAATTTAAACTACAACAGCCATGTATTGAGCTTCTATGTCCACTTCTGATTCCTCATCTGAATTTGTTGTTCATATAAATAGGATTTGTTCATCTTCACTCATCTCCTCATCTTGACTTTCTTCCTTGGTATTTAATTTCTTTTTTTTCTTAAACTTCTTCTTACCCTTATGACACCAATATTCTTCATGGTTACTCTCCTCTTGTTTTGGGTAGGAACACTTATGGGAAAAATGTCCAATACTTCCATAGTTAAAACATTTCAAAGGTAGCTTACCTTTGTATTTCCCAGTGCCTTTCTTAAGTTTACTTACAAAGAGGGATTCCTCATCATCTAGATTCTTTGATTGATTTTTGGAAGAGACTTTAAATGATTCTTCTTTCTTTTAGGTTTCATTTAGTCCAGTTCTCATCTCATATGCAGTGAGAATTCCATGCAGATCATCTACTATTACGGTTTTAAGATCATCTTGTTCCTCTAAGGTGGAAACCTTTGATTCATATCTCATTGGTAATGTTCTTAGTATCTTACTTACCACTTCTTTTTCTTTCCGAATTTTCCTCCAAGACCTCTAATATAATTAATCACCTCATCTACATGAAGAAGGTATTCCCCAATGTTCTCTTCTTCTCTCATTTTGAGGATTTCAAATTGAATTTTATATGTATGTAGTTTGGCCTCTTTGACCTTAGATTCTCCTTCATAGATAATCTTCAACTCATCCCAGGCTTGTTTGGTAGAAGTGCATTGCATAACCTTAGTAAACACAGTGGTTGTCAATCCACTCAAGACTGCGTTTAAGGCTTTGGACTTACCTTCATATTCACCTAGTTCAACTATGTCTATAGGGTATTGGTTTCTTATGTTATGTTCCTTTTTCAGTTTCTTTCCAAACCTTCCATCCCAAGGACATTAGATGACACCTCATCCTTACACTCCAGTAAGCCTAATTTTCTCCGGTAAATAGTGGAGGTTTGTTAGTGGCCAAACCTTCTTGTTGATCCATAGTGTTTTTGATGGGATCTTCCTTCCAGTGGTTAAACTATACTATGATACCAATTGTTGGTTTATTGGTCAATACTGAGAGGGGAGGGGTGAATCAATATTGTTATCTTTTTACTAATTTAACAAATTTTTAAATCTATCATTAAAAACACATAACAACAAGAATACATAGAACACCATTTTAATGTGGAATCCTAATAGGGTAAACCACTAATACATCCTATTACTACAAAATTATTATTTACAAATGGTTTTTCCTGCTGCTACAAACAAGGATGGTATTAAACCCTATTTACCAGCAACTACTGGAAGGAGGCTACAACCCCCTGGTTTATCAGCTAATACTGAAAGGATGCTACAACACCTTGTTTTTTCAGCTACGACTGACAGGATGCTCCTACACCCTATTTACCATCTTCTGCTGGAAGGAGGAAACAACCCCCTGCACACCTGTTTCCTTCCCTAACGCTACCCTACTGCCCTAATATGTTTTTTGTAATATGCTAGATTTATTTTCCCTCAATTCTATGTCACACCCACTGGTCTCTGTTTCTAATTTTCTGATTTGGACTACAGAGACATCTTCTCCCACTCATACTTCTGTGTATAAGTACATTCATGTTTCCTATGGATGCATCTCTTTATTATGGAAACATACCCTTTCACAATCATGCCCTATCAAATCTGATAGTCACACCTTTTCAACAATCTATGATTAATGATTTTTAATTAAATAATTAATTAAAAACTTTTTGATCACTTATGATCTGTGAGCTCCCTTATTCTATGATCGCAGGATTCATCAAACCAATGCCCGTGGAATTCCTCTCCTCCATCAGCATGAATATTCTATCTTCAGACCTTTGGGATTCTCTTTTTCTCACGCCTATGGGATTCTTTTCCTCCTCTGCAAGTTTTCTGTGGGATATCTTCATCGTAGGATCATCTATACATGTTTCTCTCATAAAATATGGGCTTCTCCTTCCATCTATGAGTTTCATGTTGGAAATTATTCTTTACCATTTATGGACACACCTCAGAATTCATTTTCGCAGCTCAGCTTAATGTTTTCTGGTGCTTCCGCAATCTTCTTCTCCAGAATCAATCCAAGTCATTGATCTAATTTTGAGTCTCACCAGCCTGTCGATCTAAAGCATATATTTCCTCCTCGAAATCGTATTTATGCACCACAGTTTCCTCATCAATGATTCCCCACCGTTGATCTTTGTCGAGCGTTTTCTTAACCATTGATCTCTATATTGTGGGATGCGTGATGTCGAATGTCTGCTTTTTCCTTTCCGCAAGCTTCTTTCCATAATATTATTTCCACAATTTTTCTTCCGCATCGTTGATCTTTTGCAAAGTCTTTCCCGATCTTCGATCTTCCAGATTGCGAGTTGGAGATTGTGGGTTCATAGAATCTTTAAACGTTATTTATGCAATTCCCTTTCCACATTTTTTCTTCCACACCATTGATCTTTTGCGGATTCTTTCCTGAACTTCTATCTTCTGGATTGTGGGTCATAAAATATTTAAACATTACTTCCGCAATTCCCTTTCCACATTTTTCTTCCGCACCGTCGATCTCTTTTAGAGGAACTAATATCAACCGTCCGATCTTGATATTTTGTAGAAATTTGTATTTACCTCCTAACTGTCGGAATTAATCCTTAAACATTGGATCTAGTGTGAGACTAATATAAGTCTCCCAATCTTTATATTTTGCGGAACTTTGGATTTTCCGCCTAGCTGTCGGAATTAATCCTTAATCGTCAGATCTAGTGCGGGACTAATATAAGCCGTCCAATCTTGATTGTTGCGGAACTAATCCTTAATCGTTGGATCTCATGCGGGTTGCTTCCTGAGCACTGGTTTTAGATCAAATGCAGATCTCACCATGAATTTACGAATCTGCACGATTTCTTTGCGACTGTTTCTAACAGTTTTGAAGATTTATATACATAGAGAATTTCATCACGCTGTTGATTATAAGGAATTTATAAACACTCTCATAGATATAGTTTCTTTGTTCTTCTATTGTTACATATACTCAATCTCCCATTCAATCCACTCTTCTGCAGTTCCACACTTCATTTGTCTAACCCGTTTTGTCATTCATACTGCATCTCTACTTCCACTTGACCTTTATTCTTTGTTTCATTAACCATTGTTTACATCATACTGACGACACTATCCTGGAAGTCTTCAGATCAGTCATTCATGCTATCTTATCATACATTTCATTTGTTATAGATGAGATTTTATGACATCATCATCAGGACACCATCATATGTGTCATGCCACATCCTCAACTATGCCATCACTACCTTAGTCTTTCACTGAGTTTGTCCTGCCATCATATCCACTAGTTATTCCTTTGTCATTCGTGAACACCTTTGAAATCAATGAAAACTATATACCAACATGTGATGGAGTTCATGGGTGAGTGGGAGTGTCTCTAGGAAGCATTTAATAGTCCAAAAGAGCAAAAAACACTCAAATACAATGCATGGGAAACTCTGGTCAAACCAGTTCCCTATTTTAAGGAGTGAGAGTTTCCCAAGGATAAATCTGTCATTAATGAGGGTGCATGAGTCTCATAAATGATCAAATGTGGGAGCTTGGGTGCATTAATGAGTCCAAAACCCCCAAATACCTTAGGAGACCAACATAACCATTGTTTGGACTATGCAACATAAGTGAAAAATGAAAGTAAGTATGTGCTAGGTGGTATGTGACCATGGTACTAGGTGGCATGATGTTCTAACACTCATATTACCCAAGTCTGAATTGGATGAAATCCTAGTGTATTAGACGTATCTTGCTTATATTCCCATAGGTGCTCTTAAAATAATTAGGGGGATTAGTTCTAGAATTCCATGGTCAGTTGATAACGAGAAATAAGGTACAAAATGGTTACATTGGAATATCACATTGCTTGAATATGTGGTGGTTGAATACTAAAAATCTCAAATGCAAAAACAAAAGATACAATTGCAAAAGGCTTGATGATATATTTCAAATGGATCTTGAATCGCCTCAAACATATATCATATGAGGAACATATGGCGATTTGAAGTTTCACAAAAAAAATGAAAATGAAAAACATGGAATCCCCCATAGAGTGCCATGTGGCAGTTGAACAATTGAGGTGTTAGACTTCAAGTGTGACATGTGGCACACAGAGATGATGATATGCGGCATACATAAAATTGAATGGGTTGTTGATGTGGCACATGACTAGGAACATAGATGGTGGTGATGATGTGGCATGGGTGATGTGGACCTATCATGAGCTATCCTGTGGTAGGCCCATATTAGCCAATATGGTTCAAGGTCTGAAGAGGGGCAGTTGGCATGCCATAACTCAGTGGTTAATTGTGATTTAATATTAGTTAATTAATTAGTAGAGGTTAATTAATAGTATGATAAGTTTGTTGGATTAGTTATATATGAAACCACGTATTAATTCAAAACAACATATTGAACCATTATTTTTCCTTATTGTGGACCAATAATGGGCAATCACATGGTAGGCCTAGATTGGATAGTATGGTTCAAGGTATGAAAAATGACGACTAACATGTCATAACTCCATGGTTAATTGTGATTAAATATTGGTTAATTAATTAGTAGAGGTTAATTAATAGTATGATCAGTTTGTTGTATTAGTTATATATGAAACCACATTAATTCAAACCAATGCATTGAACCACTATTTCCCCTTATTGTGGATCAATCACAGGCTACCACGTGGTAGGCCTAGATTGGAAATATGGTTCAAGGTCTAAAAAATGGTGGTTGACATGTCATAACTTCATGGTTAGTTGTGATTAAATATTGGTTAATATATTAGTAGAGGTTACTTTTAATAGTATGATAAGTTTTTTGTATTAGTTATATACAAAACCAAGTATTAATTCAAACCAACATATCGAACCATTATTTTCTGTTATTGTGGATTGAACCCCTAACCTTCCAAATAGGGTTCAAAAATATTAACCAACATACACCATCATATACTTAATATAATTTATGGAAATCATTATACTTAAGTTTGTGTTAGGAACCCATATCAACTCTTTTCTTTACTTTGTTAAGTATATTGATCTTGGATGCATATGCTTTGTAAGTCGTTCCGTGAGTATGTTGTATTATCCCACATTCATGGGGAGTTATAATTATTTAGATTAGACTTAGTATATAAGTAAGTTTTGAGGATAATGAAGGTATCCAAGAGTTATTTCTATTGAGCTTGCTCTAAGGAGGTTTCCCCCTCGAAGTTGGATGTGATCAATAAAATTCCTTCTATGTTCTATTATTTCCATTTAATTGTGCATTCTCATTATTTATTGCAAAAGGTTTCTCTCATATGGTATCAGAGCACTTTCCTTGGCACAAGTGGGAAGTTTGTTTGTTTTGGCAAAAAACAGGCAAAATTGGGAGGAGGCGTTCAGATAAACTTCTGAAACCTTTTGTGTAGATTCATAAGAAACAAGTTGTAGATCTGAATTTCTCTTAAAAAATATGGAGTTTAAAAAAAATCATTTCATTTGGAGTTAAGAAAGTGGATATATCGCTGATTTAAAATCAACTATTTTTTTTTCCAGAATTTTGGTGACAACCGCGAAAATTGCAGAGCGAAAATATTTTGACGAGGTGCCCAAAATTCTATTATGATTGCGTAGGTAAATGAAAATAGAATATTCTTGTTCCATAAATAGGTTATAATAAATATTTTGAGCAATATTGATTGTGTTATGATTATTTTAAAATTTTCATCTCAAAATCCTTGCTCTATTTACGAGTTTTTTGGGCTCGTTGGGTAGAATTTCTGCCAAATTTTTTTTCTGGCATTGTTATTATTGCAATAGTTATTCTTATTTGCATCTTTATTTTTCATTTCAATTGCAAGTTCATATTAGGGAATAACCCCTATTCGTTTAACTGTGGGAAGTACTTGGGCATAGCCTAAAATGCATTGTGAGGAGTACCACAGGAACCCCGAAGTAGCTGGCCATTGAGAGGACCTGTCAGCAAAAAGGGAAATGAACCCTACCTGATTTTATAGTTCCCACCCATGAGGTAAAGCAAGAGTTGTTTTTAGTGGCAAAGCGGTTATCATTTTTACTTGAGCTGTGGAGTGAGGGGTACTACCCCAATACGCAAGCTGTTAGACAACATTGGTGGCCAAGTGACTCCCATAAACCTTTAGGAAGTTGAACATACCCGTGGCTGATATCTATTATCAGTTGATAAGCAACAAAGTGCATAATTCCAGAGTCATCATAGTTAAGAAAATAAAAATAAAAATAAATAAATAAAGAAAACCCTCTCCTGGTTATCACCCACACTGGAGAAAAGAAATAAATGGAAGACGAACTTGCCTCCATCAAGAACAAACTCCAAGATCTAGATAAGAAAATTCTCGACCTCCATATTTAGTATTTAGTCATGAACAATAGACATCATCCAGAGCCTTTTGCAAACACTGGGTTCTCTTCTTCCATCAATTTTCATGGGCCAACGCTTGATTTCCATCGCTTCAATGGTGATGATCTGACTGGATGGATATACAGGTCATAAAAATATTTTAGTCTGCATAACACTTTTGATGTCACCAAATTCCCACTTGCATCATTTCATTTGGAACATGAATCCCTTCAATGGTTTTGTTGGTACATCAAGGAACATGAAGAGCAAAAATGGACAGATTTTTTCCAACTCCTTTTGCAACGATTTGGCCCTGGTGCTTTTGATGAATTCATAGGAGCACTAACTAAACTTCACCAAAATGGCACTATGAGAGAATATCAAAAATAATTTGAGAAATGGTCCAATCACACATAAGGATTACCTGATGCAATCTACACGAGTGGTTTTATCAGTGGTCTAAAGGATGCAATCCAATATGAGGTTAATTTTTTTGCTCCAACACAATGATGGAAGCCCAAGGGTTGGATAAGTTAGTGGAGGACAATATCATAGCTCAATGGCACTCCCAATCCACTTTTGTTCCATTCAGAAATATGGTTTCCCAAAGACCTCCAATCATGCCAACTCCTAGAACCAAAACTATCAATATTTTGTCTGACGCCGAGATGCGGGCACGTAGAGAAAAGGGGCTTTGTTATAATTGTGATGAGAAATTCAATCGATGACATCGATGTGTTGAGAAAAACCTCTATCTCTTAGGTGTGGCTTCTCTGCATGCACCTAAAATTTGTGATGATGCTCAGGATCCAGTTGATGATTAAGTCGACATTCAACAGCCTTCTATTGACCCTCCCTCTCAGGACGAACACCCAAAGATATCTCTCCATGCATTAGCCGGAGTCACCACCCCACAAACCATGTAGGTCAAGGGTTTCTTCAAGAAGAACCTTCTTATAAAGTCATTGATTCTTGTAGCACTCATAACTTCATTGACCCCCGGATTGCCAAATAGGCTAATTGTTTTGTCCATCCTTGCTCCAGCTTTAAAGTCATGATTTCCAATGGGGGCACCTTACCTTGCAAAGGGAAGTGTCACAATGTGCATATTTATATTGGAGATTATCACTTGCGCTTTGACATGTTTTCCTTTCCCTTAGGCAGATGTGATGTGGTTTTGGGAGCTCAATGGTTACGCAAACTTGGACCCATCTTATGGGATTTTGCTAAAAGTTGGATGCAGTTTTCAGTCAATGGGAAAACACACACATTGAAGGGTTTAGAACTAGGGTCTCTCAACATCATCAGTTCACATCGCATGGAAAATATCCTTAAGAATAATTCACATGGTGTCATCGCTCATATCCATTCCATTCAGATGTAACCATCAACAATCTCTACTACTCCCTTGGATCTACAACAAATTTTTGATCGATATGCATGTGTGTTTGCTAAACCAAAGGGATTTCCACCTTCAAGACTAGATTACCATCATATTCCACTCCTTCCTGGAAGCATCCCTTCCAACATCAAGCCCATCCCTACATGGACATGGACAGATATTTTGATGTATTTCATTGAAGGGATCCCTAAATATGGCAGGAAGACAATGATACTGGTTGTGGTTGATTGCCTCTCCAAATATAGTCATTTTTGTCCCCTCAACCAACCATATATCACCTCCTCATTCACACAATTTTTCATGGATGATATCTTCCGCGATGCAAATTTCACAAGTAATTCTTGGATAGAACTATTTCATCACATTGACACCAAATTAAAGAGGAGTTCAAGGTATCACCCACAAACAGATGGTCAGACTACAATTATCAACAAATGTTTGGAAACTTATCTTCGTTTCTTCACCTCTGAACAACAACATCAGTGGGAAAAGTGGCTCCCTCTCGCTGAATGGTGGTACAATACCTCCTACAACACTGCATCTAAAATGACTCCATATGAAGCATTCTATGGCCAAGAACCACTAGTGCCACGTCCATACACTCGATAGTTCACTTGTTCAGATAGTTGACATGATTCTTTGAAACTGCGGTCATATTCTTCACATTTTGCAGGACAATCTTCACATGGCAAGAAACTAAATGAAACAACAAGCCCATCAACACAACTCTAAACACATTTTTCAAGTTAGTGATATGGTTTTTCTTCATCTACATCCTTACAAGCAATCCTTCATGAAACTAAAATGGCATCACAAGTTGTCTCCAAAGTTCTATGGGTCATATAAGGTTCTTCAGAAGATTGGGTTTGTTGCTTATAAATTGGAACTTCCTTCTTCTTCTCACGTTCACCTAGTATTTCATGTCTCTTGTCTTAAGAAAGTTATTGGCACCAACATCAGAGCACAGACTGTTTTATCGAAAGTGGAAAATGAAGGATCCATCATTTTCAAGATGGAGACTATCCTCAATAGGCATGCTTGTCAGCTTCACTCCCGATCCATCACAACAACATTTATTCATTGGAATGACATGAAACCACACGATTCTACATGGGAATCACTATTTCAGTTTCAACAATAATTTCCACATCTAAAGGTTTGAGGACAAATATTTTCTAAGAGGGAGGGGATGTTAGGAACCTCTTTACTTTGTTAAGTATATCGTTGTTGGACGCGTATGCTTTGAAATTCATTCCATGAGTATATTGTATTATCCCACATTCATGGGGAGTAATATTTTTTTTAGATTAGACTTAGTATATAAGTAAGTGTTGAGGCCAATGAAGGTATCCAAGAGTTATTTTTATTGAGCTTGCTCAAAGGAGGTTTCCCCCTCGAAGTGGCCTGCGATCAATACAATTCCTTTTGTGTTCTATTATTTCCTTTTTATTGTGCATTATCATTATTTATTGAAGGAGGTTTCTCTCACTTGGATCCAATACATTTGGATGGGGGGTTAGGTGTCCCACTCCCATATAAACCCAATTATGGCACAATTCCTAAGTTAAGTATGGGAAAAAATTTTGAGACAGAATTGGCATAGAAGCCAAGGTGGTTTGCATGCATCCCAAGGTGGTTTTTCATGCAAATCAAAGTGGTTTTGCATGTTTTCCAAGTTGGTCTTACAAGACAGGATTTTGGCAGCGAACCTCACTTTGTTGTCTTAGATAGGGGGAATTAGGAATCCCCTACCCATGTGTTGAAGCTTATACTTATGTTTCATCTTGGTGGTGTCCCTGTTCTGGTGAAAATATGGCACGGAGTTGTGTCCTTTCTTTATAAGTCCTCCGATCGATGAGATAAGCTTGACATCGACCGAGTAGGCTCGATCAAGCCATATACATCCTCTATGGAAACAGACCAAGAGTTGTTTCACATATGTATTGGTCTGTAGGCTGTGGTCGAAATGCGACATGAACAGTAAGTTCATCAATCCTTCTTGGTCAATGCCAGTAGCCCACTTCATCAACTTTAGGACCTCGGGGTTAGTCGGTCCATTCCCTGGGAATCCAGCCTCTAGTTCAGGTTCCATTCTTCCTGGGAACATCTCAACTCACCATTTCCCATTTTGTTGAAAGGTTGTTTGCGACATAGCCTTCCTCTTGGGTATGCAACTCAACTATTCAATATGTAATATACCTTTCTCATAAATGAGCATCTTTATCCATGTACCGACACATAACAAATATCTTCTTCGGGGTCCTCGAAAAAAATTTCTTTCATCCTCACTATATGAGGTTATAGCTTCTACTGCAAAATCAATAATAGATCCTTGCAAAATACTGTCAACCTAAAAATCAATAGATCTAGAGATGGTGTTACTTACATTGGTTACTTCGCACACCAATTGATCACTCCACTCGACTGCTTCTCTTCTCTGGAAGTTTGTATGCCTTCTTGCCAATATTGGCAACCACTCATGCAACACAATGGGAAACTCTGCAAAGAATATCTCATGAATATAAGAATATATGTACTCATCCACCCAGTCTTCTGCGCTCAACTGTGATCCTGCACTCTCCTCTTGCACAAATTCTAGCATCTTAGAATCCAGCTAGTCCTCTATCTTGTTCTTTGCTGGATGCAACAACATTTCCCTCGACTCAAATGATTAACAATCCTGACAAATGGAACCATTTGTTGGCCTCTTTCTCTTTCTTGTCTTAACCCATGGTTTAACAACAACACAATACCAACAAGACACCAAAAGACATTGTCCCAATAGAACAAGCTCAGTTGGCAATGCCCACGAGGCAGGCGTAGCCTCACCCGATATATCTTAATGGGTAATTTTGAGAACCATGTTTCTGCAGTTAGTCTAGGGAGTATAGTCCCTTGGTGCGCGACCAAAGTGCTCAACAAAGATGATGGGAAGGAGTCCGTCACTCTACGATAGCAGCAAAAACAAGTTCCACAAGCCACCTTCGCGACATGACCTCGTCCTTAAGATTTAGAAACTGGCGCAACTATGTGACGCAGCCGATTCCTTATACTTGAAAAATAGTGCACAAATTATATTTTAACTTGGAAGCTCAACCATGAACTCATTCACATTATTCCAACAATACTCTAAACAATACTGTGTCATACATTCAACAGTAACTTGTATCAATACACAATAAGCAAATATTCAACATTCAAGTAAACATTCACCATTCAACAACATTTATCCATATAACATAGGAAATAACGTGGAAACCCATCTGGGAAAAACCACCAAGGTGCTCTTCATCTGGCATGGGAAATGTGTGTAGCACCTTGCAGCCTGCAACTTGCACACTGTTCTTAAGACATGTCTTTCTAAATCAATATTTTTTCTCTCATGATCTTTGGTTTATTGCTTCTATCTACTCCTACTGATCTGCACACAGCCTAGATCGACTCTTCTACTTTACTAGTAGTCTGCGCACACATCTGCAAGATCCGCAGCTTAACAACATTCTACTAGACTCCTCTTCCAGGTCAGCAACACTTCTACTCTTATAACTATGTCTAACTTACTGAACTGTGTCTAATTAAATCCAATCTAAGTTAAGCTAGGCTAACCCTTATACAGAGCGGGTTCCTTCTATTACAAGACCACACAAGTTCAACTGAGTACTACTCAGTTATTACAGACTCAAGTAGCTACAAAATATCTTTGTTACATTAAATGTCGGCCCATACCTAGCCGCAAAATTCCTGCATGTATTAACCACAACCTTAACTAGCCATGAAAACATCCTTCAGCTTGTTTGTACCAATCATAAGCAAAACTATCCTTCATCTTCTACTGGATTGTCCTTCTGTAGTCTTCCTTGACTTCCGTCTATCTAGCATTAACTCTTCTACCCGCCTCTTTCCAGTGACTCGAATGTGATTTTCCTCATCGCACCAACCATGTTGCAACTTCCTCTACTCCATGCCTCCTCTTTCTATCCTTATCCTACCTTTCTACGCCACGCTCATGTTTTATCTTTCTTGCGCTAGTTCACTTGCTTCCTCATTTTCCTACTTTTCCCCTATCATGCACACACTTTTCCTCCTTTGCTTGTGAGTCAGATTCTTCCTTGTGCACTTTTCCTGGCCCAACAAGTTGTTAATTAGTAACTTAAGATTTTTACATTAGGAAGCAATCCAATTTTTTTCATAATGCTTCCATTATATGGAAAGCATTTATCATTTATTTAGGGTATATTTTAATAATTCAAATACTATACCTAAGTATATTTTTATAGGCAATTTTTTTGGATTAAAAAAATCATACATATAGATAAATAGGCGGATATTAGAAAAAAACATACAATTTACTATGTGAATTTTGGTGACTATGATAATTCATATAAGCATATTTTATGTCGAAATTGGATGAAATTTTAAAGTGAAAATGGCTAGTTGAAAAATTAATTTAAAAAAAAATGTCAAAAAATATCCTAAAATTCGCCCCTAAAAATACCATTCATGACTTTTTGTTTGATTGGTAAAGAGTTTGTTTGAAAGGTGGGTAGAGGGGACATTGTCATATTTGGGGTTGATCTATGGGTTGGTTTTGATTATAACTTCAATATCCCCCCAAAAAATGCTAAATTGTCTTCATGAAATTTTTTATTATAAGTTGAATTAGGTAGTTGATCCGGAAATGACAAAAAAATGTAGAGAATAAAGGAAATTGGAAAAGTCTATTGGTTTAAATTTCAAGGATGTTATTGCATGGGATATGTATATTTACTCACCAATATTAATTCATGTTTAAATAAAATATCATGTGAATCAATTGTCTTGGATGAATAATTTAGTTGGAGGTTATTACACTCCCGAGATAGGATATAAAGTTCTTTGTGAGGATGACCTTGGAGTAAATATGGAACAGTGGTTCAAGAGCATATGGAAGATCAATTTACTTTTAAGGAAAGGAAGTTCATGTGGTTGGAATTAAGATACAAGGTATTGACATGGGATAACTTTCAAAATCCAAACAGAGCTAGACCAACTAGGTCTTCTCTATGTAAGGATGTAAAGGAAACTACTATTTAAATATTTATATTTTTCTTGTTTGTTATTAAGGTACAAAGATAGGTAAAATAATTCATTGGGATTAGAAAGGTATATATAGGTAAATTAATTGACAAATTTCTCAAGATATGGTGTGAAAAATCAAATATCAATAGATTCATATTATTTCCACATATCATTACCTAGGGTATCTCCCTCGCTCGGAATGCAAGTTTGTTTGAGGAAATAAAAGTTCCAACTTTTCATTATGCTTCACAAGCTTGAATATTATCAATAGTTTCAATCAAAATAAAAATTAAAATCTTGTTAGACAAGTGACAAAGGAGGTGGTGGACAGATTCGGAGCCTAGGCATATTTTCATGGGGCTTATTTGGGAGATATTCAAGTTAGTGGGGTTGGTGTTGTCTTATATATGAGAAAGTCTCATGTGATAAAATTTAAAGTAGGTTTAGGTTGGGTCATAATTAATTATGAGGATATTATAGGTCTAAAGTTATTTCTACTTGTTGTAGTTGAAGAAGGGTACAAAGAATTCAAATATTGGGGATTTTCTTGTGGTTATTAACTAGATAATCAGGGGTCTATATTTTTGTGACAATCGATTACTAAGGATTATTTTTTATGATCTATAGTTATACTCTTCTAGGTTTAGTCATATATCCTTTCATCATGTATATGGTTGGATTGATTTTCCAAAGTTGGGTTATTGTAGGATGTTGATCATTGGTGCATTTGAGAAGAAGTGGATGGTTGAAAGTTTTTGAATTTGAGCATTCTTTATTTATTTGAGTTCATATATGTGTCATGGACAACTATACATACCAAATCACGGGGAATATAGGTTATTCTAGGTTATTGTTGGTATTACGTGTGTATACTTTAGCAATTAGATCGCTATATGGAGGAGGTCTATTTTCCCACAAACAAAGGGGTATAATACACCAATTTGGTGTTTAGGTTGGCCGTGACCTTAAATTTTATTATTATTATTATTATTATTATTATTATCTACCTTCTAACAAAATTTTTCTTTAGATCCATTTTTCCAATGATTGATATGATTTCATTACTGTAGTGACATGTGTGTGTGAGAGATTATTATATAGTTTACATTCATTTTATTATTACTTTATTTTTGGTTTTTTATCGAAATTATATTATGCTAACATATGATGAGGTTAGTGTTACAATCTCTTTAATATTGGATTTCAGAATGCACCTCACTTATTGGTGCAATAATATTTTATTAATAAACTCCTAAGTAGTTATTGTTATTATTGTTGCTGCTGTTGTTGTTGTTGTTGTTACTACTACTTGAAAAATATGTTTTATATTTAAAAAAAAATTATTTACAAACATCAATGCAGAAAAGGGAAGGGTACATACAATGATTTTCATAACCTCTTCATAAGAATGACTAAAGCATAAATAAAATCGAAATACTGAGCATGATACAAAGACTTGGTTTCTTAATGAACAACGCTCCTTTGGCCAAAATTGGTGACGTATATCATCTTTCCACCAGGAAATAAATGCATACAAAGGACTAAATCTTTTTATCAAACATAAACTCATTCATTATCTTCCAAAGCATAAAAAAAATCGTGATGCATAGAGAATGATAGAGACTAATGAAGGAATCATGCGCAAGAAATAGACTATCCCCAAATAAAGTGACATTCCAATGAATCATGATATCAAATAGTGCAAAATACTTAGTGTTGAATAAAGTCCAACAACTCTTAGTGAACCGACATTCACATAATATATTCTAAATGGTCTCTACTGATTGGCACACTAAGTAGAGTCCATACTAAACGCTAGCCTTGACCAACTTGGATTTAAATGGAATCCCTTGATAGATGGAAAGACAAGAAAAAATCCACAACTTGTAAGAAATTTGCATCATTCAAACACTATGAAGATGATGAACCTAGTGGTCCTTCAAATCAGTCAAGTCCCACCTTGTGTTGAGAAATGACAAGAGAAGGTTCCTCTAATGAAGTGTTAAATATATATGATAAGAATCATATTGATACAACATGTAACCAAAACACCACAAATGGTCCCTTCATAATGGTTGTAATGGTTGAATCATAAAAATATTCATATTAAATAACATCATGTTACAGAGAGAATTTTATTATGGCTTGGGGTGGACCACAAAAAACAGGATGACACCAGAAATAAACTCTAATCTCATACCTACCATATAAATGTAAGTGCTAACAACAAAAGAAAATATCCATACCTCAACTAGAAGTTCAAAGGAGTATGTCGTTGAGCTTTCAATCCAATGCTTGAAGCCTACAACTTGTCCTCAACAACAAATACAACCAAGCATATAATATATCCATGAAAGGTTAGAACCTATGCTAACATAATCCATTTAAACATGTAATAAGAAACATACCCATGGAAATATATAAAACATTTCACATGAAATTGGATTATAAACAAGTATTTGTATTACTTCAAACATAAACACAAAGTGACAACCTTTGAAGACGAGAGGAAATCTGCGGCGAGAATTTTTCCAACTCGACAACTTTTGAACCTATTAAGCAGGTTCATCTTTGAGAGAAAAATAATATTGCTCTTTTCTACACACGGGTATGAGGAATAAATATTAATTATTTATCTTAAATTAAATTAAATATTTCAAGTTAAGTTCGGTTCATTAGGGTTTATTAAAATGTTTATAGGATAAGTAAAGTTATTTATTAAAGTATTAAAGTTTAAGTATTTTTATTTTTGTATTATTATTATAGGTTTTTTTATATTAAATAGGTTAAATCTTGTTATTTTTGTGTCATTAAAGAGTTTAAAAGTTCAATAATTATTATTTATGTGTTATTATTATAGTGTTATTCTTATTATTGTATTATTATTTATAGTTTAAGATTTATTAGTTTTGTTGTTAATAAAGTATTATAGGTTTTTGTTTTTATTATAGGTTAACTTTTTTACATTATTGTTATTTTTTTTTACAACCTTTTTCAGCAACTATTCAGAACTGAGAAACTAAGTTCCTCCATGTGGGCCTACACCACTTCAATCCTCCATAACAAGGAAAGCTCACAAGACAATGGAGATCTTGGTAGATGAACATAAATAGTTATATGAACAAGGATCAAGGGATGTAGAATCAAGCATATGGCAATGGGGAAAAATTTCACTATAGTTTCCTTTCTCTCAAGTTTCTCCACCTCCAATGCTTCATAATGGCTCAATGTATAGCCCTCGAATGGGAAATGGAGGGTCGAATAGGAGCATTTCCAAGCATATGGAAGTACAAGGATCAAGCTATGCATTACTTGATGAGGAAAACACCAAATAATTTTTGTTTTGAGAATAAAACCCAATGTACGTGGGTTGTAATGGTGCAAGTTGTGTATGCGCGAGCTGTCTAACTGTTGACCCATGTGTATCCTCAAAAATTTCCTTTTTAGGGTTAAACTAAAGCATCGAGGCTATATTGAGTAAGGGGGGTATAGTGAGTCTGCATAGGGACAAGGGAAGGCCATTAAGGCATGATGCATGAGGTGTGGAAAATCACACTATAATAGATGCACCTAATGTGTGAGTTCAAAGGGATACACAATAGTTGAAATACGTTATAACAAGCTCAAAAGTGTAGTGAAGACCCAACTAAAAGAACTAGACACTCATGAGTGTAATACAATAATGAATTTGTATAAATGACTGCAGATCTGGAACATATATAATAGTCCCAGATACATAGAAGTACAATGGCTGTGAAAATCCATAACGGACATATGTCGTAAGTGGTCATAATCACATACAATACATAGTGGAGTCTGGTATCCATATCGAATGAAGACATTTGGTATCAGAATTCAAATCCCATAGGTACTGTCGTGATCAAGGTTGTAGCATATATGGAATGCCACCATAATTTGAGGTCTTCTACACAAATCGATGATGATACATGTCACATCACGTGAATAAAGTTGTTGAGGTTGAACATGATGAAAAATCATTTGATTATGGGTTATTGATGTATACCGTTAATAGATGTGTGAAAACTCACTGATGATGAAAATGGGTTTCAAGGCATCGAGTGCATTCAACAAGTACGAATATAGGTGTTGAGGTCGAACAATTGAACGATCCATCGATCAAGGGACATTGATGTCTTCCCAATCTGTCAATGGAAAGAGAACCTGCCATTTATGACTGCAAGTCTCAAGGCACTCAACTGAATCTAGATCCAAATTCCAGAATAAATGATCTGAAGTCGATGGAAATGAATTCGTTGGAAGGAGGGAATTAAGGAATACCCTATCAACCAAAACGAGGTACACAACAAGGCCATATGATTTAGAAGAACTCAGACGAACATGATGTGCACAAACCAATAACGACATGTGTCTCTCGCGCATACCAAATGCAAGTAGCATGCGAAAGAGATCCCATGAATAGAAGGAAATGATGGATACTACTGATACAGGCGAGGAAACCACCAATAGGGTGTAATGGAATCCAAGATACTGCACGAATCCCAATGTGTGAATAGATGTATTTCCATCAAACACAAGGAAACCACTCTGTCAACAACCAATGCTGAGATGTCATCTACTAAGTTCAAGGTGACCTACCAATGATGAAAGTAGGTCTAGGGTGCTAAATAGGACAACAACTCTATAATGTACCAGGAATGGTTGACATGTAGATTCAAGATATTTGAGGAATTTCTGACTCATGCTAGACTTCCTTCGAGCAAGAGCATGAGGAAGATGGAGACACTTAGGCAGCATAGACTCAAATGTGAAAACTGGGACAACTATGTGACACATGAGGCATCAAAAGAGGATCCATAGGGACTAGAAACTTAATGGGTAGGTGGAGAAATATATGAATAATGAGTGTATCTCCTAAGGTCATACTAGAAACTTCACCCATGATGGATGGACTCATAAACCATTCTCTGTTCGAAGGAGACACTACGACTTCCAACATAGTATAATATCATTGCCTGTCCTGCTTTTTATGTTTTTTTTTTCCGTCTTTTTAATATTATCAATCTTGAAAAATAATAAAATGTGATTATAATATAGTGAAGAGGAAATGAGTATTACGACAAAGCAAACTAGTTCCAAGCAGTGGAACATACCTATGCTCAATACAAGGAAACATGTGTAGGATAAGGACACTCGAGTGAATGTCTCCTCTTGGGGTGAGGGGTGATTAACTTGTAAAGGATAAGTATAGGATCTTCTTGGCTAGAATTGAGACAAGCTCAAGAAATTTAGCTTATAAAACTGAAGCGGAGAGCTGACATTAAGCTCAATAAGAAAAATAGATGCATGCAATGCATTTAGAACTTGATATAAAATGGGATTCTTTAAGGGATATAGCCAACATAAAAGAGAAGAAGGAATATGAATTTTCCATTTGATGTCAAGGAGGGACTACAAGGGACTCCCATACCTAATGAGGAATCCCATCATGGGAACCAAATGGAAAAACAAGTTTCAACTAGGGTACCCATGTTTGAGAAATATCTACTGCTTACATAGCGACACTTCTATAAGAAATGGGAATGTTCTGTGTCATTAAGAAGCGATTTCATACCTATGTTTAATGTGACATGGTCATAGGATGATGCAATGATGCAACTAAGATGTGATCCTATCCTACATGTTGGTTAATATTTATACCCACTACAGGTGTGAAGAAGCTCGAAAATGGTCACAATCCACTAAAGCTTACTGAAACTGCATTAAAAGGGACCCTGCACAACCATATTAATCCAAAATGGTTGTAAATAATAAATAGAGAGTTTAAAATATAGGAAATTGGGTAATTTTTTTAAAAGAATAGTAAAAAATTTACTATTTACCATACCATTTGTTTTTTTTTACCTCTAATAGTGCTTTTGGAGCTCTTTGGACCCTCAAACTTCAATCGCAGATTCTGGGAGATACAGGCCACACAATTGACAATCATCTGGACTAGGTAATTGATTTATTCATTGTCTTTAAATTCATGGTTTTAATTTCAAGTTTTAATGGTGAATTTTTTAGTTTTTGGCCCCAGAGACTATGTTATTTGTCCCATGTGGGTGATAAATCATTAGGTTGCAAATAGAGACGGATACATGAAGGAAAAGCGAAACTTGCTTGTGTGGCCATGCTTATGTTAAAATTATGACCCACATGGAGTGCCATGGGTAATTTTTTTAAAGGATTTAACCTTACAAAACTCTCTTTCCTTTGCAGGATCATGCAATTGAGTGGAGGGGGACATAGCATGAAGATGTTGATAGGGTAGTGCATTGTGATTTAGCTTCCCAACAAGTTTGCAAAGGTGTGTGCTCTATAAATTTTGGAATCTTGGGAGCATGAGGGCTCAACCAAAATTACTTCAAATTCTCATAAACTATTGGGATCTAGACATGGAGGCGTTTATCCTAGATGGGATGTCACTAAAAATTAAGGTAGAAGACATATATTTCATCACTAACTATCCCACTGAGGTGAGGTACTCAATATCAGGGCTCATGGAGATAGTGGGGGTATGAGTATTGATGAGTACATAGCCATATATTGTCTTCCCAACACTGAAAAAGTGGGAAGTCAAGTCCCCATTAACGCGATCCAGAGCATCAACCTCAAGGTTTCAATTATTAAATTCTAGTTTTGGCTAGGATATCGGGTTCGACATCACTACACCAAGACTCACAACCTCTCATGTTCTATGTGGTGGAATGTATGAGGCCCATCATATATGACTAGAGCACTTATTTGTTTGGAACCATGAAGAATCAACTGATGGAATGCAAACTTGGTCGAACCAATAATTTCAGGCTCTCCAACATACTGTGCAGTTTCTTTTTTGAGAGGGTACCAAGCATTAGTATTAGGGTTGAGGTCCCTCCTCATGGTCTATGAGATCCAACCCAGAATCGCTTTACTGAGGTGCTACATAGATTAGGAGGAGGCAGAGTTTCTTCTCCATTCATTGATGTTTTCTTCCACTAGTGATGACGACATGTGATTTCCATAAATGACTATCCCTATGCAGGGATCAAATTCCATGGTGACAAAGACATGTCACTACCACTAGGGTCCGCAAACATGGATATAGGTCAGATCTATTTTATGTTTTACAATATTTTTTTTTTATATAAGGAAATCAAAAACATGTTTTTGGTGGTATCATGTACTGAAATTAGGTTTATCCTTCATAGACATAGGTCCATGACGACCAAAGGGATTTCCATGACACCAAAATAGAAGCTGAGGAGATGAGATAATTGATGTTTATGCCAAGCAGATGATACAAAATGTACAGGGTAACTTAGTCTACTTGACCCACATGATTCCTATGGTAGAAGTCGAGGACCTTCCCAAGGCGATGTAGAGACATGTGGTCGGGGTACCCTTTCTACGGGTTATAATTTTTAGGCATTTAGAGAATGATGTAATTGTTATCATGATCATCATCCAGGGACACAACCATAGATTATAGGATATTATTTTGTATCACCCATGTATATTTGAGGGCTAAAATCCCATTTTGTACTATGACCATATTTTTTGGAACTTTTATTCAAAAATAAAAACTTATGGATATCGGTTTGATATATTTACGTGTGTATGCATCCGAATGTAAATGTGGTCCATGATTCTTTCTCAGTTATGTGACAAATTCCAATCTAAAATGTAATTTTCATATGAATTGACAACTTGATTATAACGTTCAGGTATATGAACATATGTCATAAAATCAAAATGTCGTTCCAATAATATTACCCTTAAGAATATTCTCAACAATGCAGGATATCTAATGCAGTACCAACCATTCAATTGTCACACAATCAACAGTGAGTCCAGGGAAAAATCTAAATACCGAATTCCATTCGAAATGACGTCCTGTAATAGTTCAATTATCACACTGTACTCAACCACATTTTTTGAGGATGGCTGCAGGCACACTCGTACTAAAGACACAAGTTGTACCTGAGGTGCATAAATGACCAAATAAACATAAGCTAAGTTCTATGTATGGCAGATGGCACCATATGCAAATCCTAAGTACGTCAAAGACTCCATCGACATCTTCCAACCAATAGGAAGCATGTCAAAAATAACGACACTAAACCTTTAATAATGCAAAACAGTATGATAATTTACAAGATACCATCCCAAGTTGGGAACTCATGAATATTACTTCTTAAGGTAGAGACCATTTCTAGGCTCCTTCAACACATTCCCTTCTATAATACTCTAACTCACAGGCTCCCTTCTATAAGACATGCCTCATGATGTAAGGACGATGCCACATAGGATTAAACTTTCCATCCCCCAATGGTTCATTGTATTGGTCATATAAAAGGACCAAGTCACCCTCATTATACTAACATGGATTGACAAACTTATCATACTAGGCCTTAACGTGACACTTATTCACTTCTATTGCCATGACAACATATCAACGCTTCTCATTAACCTACTCAAGATGGACTAATCATTCTTCTAACATAGAGGCGTCAGGAAAGACTTCTATGGCTAGTTTCAGAGAATGCATCTTGCATTCAACCGGTAAAACCAACTCCAACCGATGGACTAACTAGTATGGTGAAAAAATGGTGGAAATCTTAATTGCAATCTAGTAATCCCACAAAGTAGGGTATAACATAATAGTCCAATTAGTCTTTCCTTGTGCAATGTTTTTTTGCAGAATGGCCTTAAGATATTTATTAACCACCTCAACCTGGAAATTCACTTGGGGGTAATAAGACAAAGAATGTTCTTTCTTAAACCCTAGCTTCAAAGATAAATATTCCATCATCTTAATCTGAAAGTGACTGCCATGACCAGTGATAATCTCCTTCAGGATCCCGAACTGGGTGATAATCTGATTGAATACAAAGTGAGTGTCCATCTCACTGTTGAATTTCACCATAGGAGAAACCTCTTACCATTTCGTGAATTAATCGATGACCACTATAATATGACGATGCCCTCCAACTGGAACTGGGTTGCAATACATAAAATGCACCCCCACTTAATGAAGGGAATGAAGGTGATAGTAGGGTGTAACATGGTGGGATGCGAGTGCATGTTCCGAGAGAACACTTGGCAAGGGTGACATCTCTTAACCGTATTAATGTAATATTTAAATATCAATGACCAATAATAACCAACTCTTAAAATGTTTTGAGTTGTAGCAAGCTTGGATAAATGACCACCACATGACCCACTATGGAAGTCATTAAGCACAACCTCAAACTCCTTGTGAGTCAAACAATAACATAAGATAGAGTCCACCCAACAATGATACAAGGTATCACCAATCATGAGGTAGTGCTTATCATTGTGATGTAAGCATCATCATTCATCCCTAGAGAGATGCTGAGGTAAATTCAAAGTATATAGATAGACTATTATATAGCCATATCAAGTGTCCATAGATGAGATGAGAAAAATATGCTCATCAACAAATGAGTCCTCATGAATATTATCGTCATATAGCTTAGGAAGATCAAATACTATGCAAAGACCAAAGAATTCTTGAATTTTGCATAGAGAAAATCAAGGTCAAACTCTTGTAAGATAACAATCCATTTATTGTACTTTCCCCTATCATCCATCTGGTCAGGACGAAATAAAATGAATTTATATGTTATACCATTATGGTTTGGTGTAGTAATATGTAGTGTCGTAATCGTTGGTCTATGCGAACAGTCGCTAATGCTAAATTATTGATGTGAGTATATCAAAGTTATTCATCAATGATATTTCAAAGATAATGAATACATTTTTCATGGAGCTCATTATCCTCTTGAACCAAAACCAGAACCATACCAAACGTCTCTTGAGACGTGACCACATAGAGAAAAAAAATCTACTTTAGTTTGGGGAACTGGGTAGATGCGTTGATTCCAAGGATTTCTTAAGGGTGTTGAAGGACCCCTGGGATCACTCAACCCATAAGAACATAGTATCCTTTTTCAATAAGTGCATAAAAACCTTGGTCAAGTTGGTTTAATTCACAAAAAATTGACGCAAGAAATTATACATCCCTTGGATACTTTGAAGTTGTGTAATTGTGCATGGGGGATGAAATCGAAATATTTCCTCAACCTTCAATGGATCAACCATAATCCCCTTATTTGACATAATGAATCCCAATAAGAGACCAGTACTAACACAAAATATGCACTTTTGAGGGTTTAAGCGAATATGGTAACATCAAAATTTCTCAAAGACCAAACACAGATGTGATGGATGATCCACTCTCTTAGGAGAGTGAGAAGCACGGTCATCCAGGTGCAATTCGATGATACATTTAATGTCATGAAAGGAAAAGGTCATAGCTCACTGAAAAGTAGCTCTGACATTTTTAAGGATGAAAAAAATCTTTCGGCATGCATAAGTACCCCAAGGACATATAAATGCAATATTATGTTGATTCTTGGGCTTAATTTGGATCTGATTATAATAAAAAAAACATCCATAAACGAGAAAACCTCGCTTGCTGCACACTCATCCAGAATATAATTAATAAATGGAGTGGGGAAGTTATCTTTAGGACATGCCCTGTTGATATCTCTAAAATTAGATCACACGCATATGGTTCCTTGTTTCTTATCCACAAGAACAGGATTGGATACCCATTCGGTTAAGGGAACCATGTAAATGAATCCAACTTTTCTACCTCAGCCTTAATGGCAGGCCCCTTACGAAGATTCACAACATGTAAAAATTGTAGAATATGATTAGAATTAGGATATTTTTTTATTTCATGCTCGACAATATGAGGGTATATCCCTAGAATTTATTCATATGACCAAGAAAATACGCCACAAAATCCCTTGAATAACTCGGTGTATGTTTGAATTTCTTTAGGTGAACAGTCTGCAATGATGTAACCATTGTCCACTTTATGAGGGGTCCAAGAAATGTTGATAAGAATGGTGGAATATATGTTTTTCATGTTCCCTTTGACATATATACCATTAGTGCCTAATGGGACCACTAAATGACCAAATTTCTCACTCAAGGTCAATCAAAATATATGATTCTCAATTCATTTGAGCTATAGAAGGAAATAGGATCAATGATACATATCCTCCTAAGACTGTTCCAAACCCTTAATGGCCTTGATAATATATTTGTCTGCAGCAAAAGTGTCGTCGAGAAAATAACGTGAGAATGATGAATGAACCACCCAAGTAGATGGTAAAAATATATCTTCCTCTTATGTCCGTGAAGAAGAAGGATTGAGGTATGTAGTAACATCAAGTAGAACTTTATAAGCAATTTTCAATATAGACAATAACATATATGCTCTGGTGGGTGAACAACCTTTTCCTGAATCAACCGGAAAAGGAAGGGTCCACGAGTCACTCAAATAAGAGGTAAGAAACAACACCGAAATCAAAGGCGATCAAATGCCACCAGGTTTTGAATCAATAGCTAGGATCAACGCCAAAAAGTTAAAAGTTCCTGTCAACGAAGGATGCATTTTTACACCAACGTTCTCAGTTTATGAATGAGAATTATCGATTACCGGGATAGTGGAACCCAATGATATTGAGGAACTAGAGTTATCAAATTATAACTGATTGATCGTCACTAGACTACCTTCATGGGGAAATCATACGACACAAAACACCGACGACACGATTGCCTTCATGGCATAAATATAGTTTTGACACAGTAAAATATTATAGTCAATGGGTGTATCAACCACCTCAACCTCGACAAGCATGGTCTTCCCCCCCAATTGGACCTTAAGGGAAGGAATAATTCCATGCAATCTAAATGAGCATACATCAAATGCTATCGGTATAGTCATGGATTTGGACAACACAAGAGAGATAAGGCATTTCCAATAAGAAAAATACATCCCAAATGTCACATCACCTTCATCAATGACTATACACTTAATAATTTTATTCAAACACTCCACATGAACTTAGAAATCAAAGTGGAAAGGTAAGTGAGGCTGGACATCATGAGTTTTGAACTTGATCATACTAGGTCCATTCAAATCAAGAACTCCTAAAGCAATCAACAAGGATTTCTTGAGCGAGGGACAAGTTTGAAGCACTTATAAGGATGACATCGCACAATGAGTCTTAACCAAATCCTCCACACTAGAATAATGTTAGGCGGAACAAGAATTAGGATTGTGTGATAAGCACTTAAGGAATCCTTTTGGTATGCATGGTATATCGATCTGCAAAGGGATCTCTAGAGGAGGATTCTTTTTTCCCATGGTCGGTTGTGATGGACCAGAATCCTGTGAACGAGTCACGACATGTACAACCAATAAAATATTAACAAAACCATGACCACCTTCATGAGATGGATGGTTTTGATTCCCTCCATAACCACTTTCAGTGGCTAAATCCCTTGAAGTCATGTTTTGATTATGTAGAAGAGGATCTGTCAGTACAACTGGGATCTGTGATATAAAATTCAAGGCCTCATCAATCCTAGGGAACAAGCGCATAAGATGGTCTCCTCCATAAATTTTACATAGGAATTTGACCTTATGTTTAGTATTCTTGTTCCCATCAACATTTTTTTTCGTTCTTGTTGTAATTAGCATTCTCCTTCTTATTACTCGTCCCCTTTTTACTATTCCAACTGATTCGTTGGTCACCCTCTTGGTTTGGAAAATACATAGAATTTACATCTGTTGACTAGGTGGGGGTGGCCGAAGCCATAGGTTTTTCAGCCATAGACTGGTTAATAGATAAAATTTTCATTTGATTCATAACCTAGTCCACATATTTCGTACTTGCAAATCAAAAAATTCCATTGGAATGCGAACCAGGATTAAACTTGGGGTCATGATTCGACCTCGATGTGTTAGCAACAATATCATAAAGGATCCCATACTAAAAATAAATCAAATCTAATTTCTAAGAATAGAAAATGTCATGTTCCTCAGTAGCTGTTATCTACCTAAATGGCACTTCTCCGTCTGAGTGCCAACATTCCCTATGTTGGCACACAAAAGGACATTTATGGATTGAAGGTTGCCTAAAACATTATAGATGGGCATGTTATGAACTACATTTATCATCCATCCAGCTGGTTATTTTTACCTTTGAATATGTCAAGTTCTGTACGCGCCTTTTCCTATATGCAATTCATGTACATACACGCCTTTTATTAAAGCATGTCGCGTGTTGTACGTGAGTATCGGTAATTGCATCTCGCGTACAGATCTGTACGTGAGATTCCCTTAGAGAAAATCACGTGTCATACATGGGTTGGCAGTATTAATACCCATGTACGCCTTCCTTTGACATTAAAAACAATAAATCGCAATTGTCTAAGATTTGTTAAGCCCTTAACCATAACCATCTTAATTGTCTCAACCTCCTCAACCCTCGAAACTGCCTTATTTCACTAAGTATAAATAAAGGCATTGGGGAGGGTATTAGGGAATAATACTTGGATAGCAAAGTTATGCTGGTGGTGTCTATTCAGAAGTCTTTGGAGTAGTGGAACTCATAATCCTTTGGTTGCAGAGGAGTCCTTGTCTCAGGAATTGGGTTGTAATCTGAACTTATTCACTATTGTTAATAAAGAGAATCCTTCTTCCATATGTGCTTTGAATGTGTTTCATGTATTATGGTTTGATGAATACTTATGATTAAGCACTCAATATATGATTTGTCTAACATATTTTATATACATGTATCATCTTGCACTTGGAGGATTTTCTCTTGACAGGTGAAGGAGAAGCATCCCTGAAGGCTTTAGAGAAGAAGCAGAGCGGAAGAGGACAAAGCTAGGATCAACCGTCATGTATCGGGTGAGTCTATTCTATCCTCCTATTTCCTTTTCTGTACTTTACAGTCGATTGCCTGCAATTTTTATGAGTATGTCGATAACCCCAGACCTTCGGTTATAAGGTGTTTATTCCTGTACAACACCAAGCAAGACTCCCTTCCTTTCAGGAGTTAATCTTGAAGAAGCATGTTCTTCTCCTATGGTAAATAATACACTGTATAGGCAGTTGATTGGGTGTTTGATTTATCTTACACAAAATCAACCTGAATTATCTTATGCAGTTAGTGTGGCTTTGAGATATATGGATCAGCCTCATGAGATCCACTGGAGATCAGCCAAAAGGATCCTAAACTTTGTTAAAGGAACAAGAACTCATGGGATCTTCTACAAAGCAAAATCTGATCTTGATTTGATTCGATTTACTGACAGTGATTGGGCAGGTGACAACATAGATCAAAAGTCTACATCAGGATATGTGTTCATGCTTGCAGAAGGACCAATCAGATGGTCAAGCAAGAAGCAGAGTGTCGTAGCACTCTCATCTATAGAAGCGGAGTATAGAGAAGTTGTAAATGCAACAACTCAATGTTTGTGGTTGCAGGGGATACTTGGAGAATGTGGCTTCGAATCAGACTTTTCAACCATTATCTACTATGATCATAAGAGCACCATTTGAACCTACAATGATCCAATTCAGAAACAGGGAACCAATAACATTGAGATCCATATGCACTACATCAATTAGCTTGTGCATGATAGTACCATTGTTCTACTCTTTTGTGCATATTCATAACAAGTAGCAAACATCTTCACCAAAGTTTTTTGTGAGAAGACCTTCAGCAATCTTAAATCACTATTGGGGATTTCTGATCATGCTGTGAAGCATGATTGATGACAATATTTTTAAATTTTGTTTTTTCTTTCCATGTTTAAGGGACTGGGTTTTTGCCTCTTTCCTTGGTTGTATGGACAAGCCGTATGTAAAGGGTGACTAATCCTTGTTTCTAGGCCCTATAGTTTTTTGATATTTACTCATAAAGTAAGGCTTAAGGGGGGGGTGTTATAATAATCAACCCATAGTTACCTACATTAGACATTAATTTAATTATTTTTGTCTTATTGCCTAGTTTCCTAGATTCCATTCTATGCTAGTTTCCTTCTACATGTCCTAGAAGTTAACACATGCTAAAACTGAGTCATGGAGCGCTTGGGAAACATCCTGGAAACCCAATTTAGCATGTCTAATTTATTCCATATTCTCTAAAGCACATATCTTTCTTTTATGAAAAGATGCCTTGTTTTATTTCTGATTTAAGGCAAAAGGAAAAGCTAGACTAGGTGTAGTTGACTTGTTTTTTTTCCACATCATCCTCCCTCCTTTTCTCCAATTAAAAGCATGTATGAGTTGTCTTTCCATCCCTCTTTATCTTTCCCACTTGACTTATCAAATTCGTGAGCATCTACTTAGATTTGGAAACTGCTTTATGCACATATGGGGGATTTGACTAGATTTGGTAAGCCTTCTTTTTTACTATTTCGAATAAAATATTTATGCATTCGAATATATCATGTGATTATATATTACAATAGACTATTACTTCATAAGGTTTGTTATTGTACACTTACTCAATACATATTAGTGTTATGCTCCAATTTTAGTCTCCTTTGATGTTAATTTTGCATGTTTGATTAGCAATTTTGTGAGTGTAATTGTTCTATCTCTTGGGTTCAATTTCCACAATTTGTAATGTCCAGTTGGACAATTCAACCCTGACAACTAGTGAAGTTGACCCCACCAATTTAGAGGTCAATTCAATAGAAGAATATAAATAGGGAGGTGCTCCCCTTCATTTGTACTCACTCACTCAAGTTGGTTTTAGGAAGAGAGAGAAGTAGTAGCGCACCAAGAAGGAGGAAGCAGTTGGTGTCTGGATTTTACACTGCACTAGTTGAGTTCTATACTTAGGAAATTTTGCATGGTTTTATCCCTTGGGGTTTCCCTGAGGAAAATCTCTGTGTTCTTATGTTTTTTGCATGTTGTTCTTTTAGTGATCTTCTAGTGGCAAGTTGTTTTAAGATATCATCTAAGCAATTTTAAATAATTTTAACAATTCTATCTTATACAGTCAGAGAGGGATCTCTCTTGTCATGGGGTCATTCACATGTACATTTGGATTTAAGAAAGCATCCAAAAGGATATATATCTGATGAGAACAAGGTATTTGTAATTTCAAAGGTGGTAAATAGACAAACAAGAAGTACCATTGGGAAATGGAGTCACATCCTGAAGCAATCAAGGGTATTATAGTGAAAATGAGTGGATATTTTTCTATGTATTCTGAGGAAAAGTAGGTGTCACATTCAATCAAATATATTCAAGTGGTGGTAGGATAAAGGAGAAAGAGCCCAGTGAAGCAAGAGGCACCTACCTATGGAAGAATCTCTTGCTCCAACTTTAGTAGGAGCAACAACAAAGGATAATAACTGATACAAAGAACCTAACTGAGGGTGAATTCTATAACAGTCACCATAAACACATCACAAATGCATTATCTGATGCAAAGAACACTTAATGAAACAAATTCCTCACATACAACTAGAGAGCATTAGCAGAAACCTACAGAAATGGAAATGATGCAAACATGAAACACAAACTAAACATGAACACCATGATGAATCTCAGAAACACAGAAGATTATTTCTAATTGACACTTCCAAGAAAGTTTACAGAGATATTAAAAACCAAGAGCCAAAGGTTTTTGAATGAAAATTCCAACCCTTTCTTCCTCAATTGAGTTTGAACTTATAGTGTCATGGACTCCTGAGAGAAACCTCGAAACATAGTCAAATTTAGTTACAAAATTGGGAATCAATACTGAATCATCATTTCAAATCCTAAAAAATTCCTAAGGTGGAAGATTCTCCATGATTTACACATAAAAAAGGAAATATGGGGTAACAAACACGCTGTATCAAAATGGCAATGCGACGTCTAGGATGCAGGCTCGCTTGATTGAAAATGATGTTTTAGAACATATCTAACAGTTTTAATCCTCTAGACAAAAATTGTGCCATTGAATTTATCCCTACTTCATATCCATTTCACTCATACACTGATCTTCTTCCTCCTAGCACCTTTGGCTTGTGAAATAAACCGTAGTCGTAGATCATTTCTACGAGAAATCTTGACCGTCCCAAGGTGTAGGGTCTACCAGATTTCATAGTGCCTCATCCTGCTAAACCTCATGCACATTCTCCTTCCGAAATCAACCAGGACTGTTGGATTAACTCTCTTCCCAATCTCCGCCGTGCAAAGATGCAGGGTTCACCACATTTCGTATCCCCATTTTGTTTTATCTTTCATACAGATTTGGGCTGTGAAATAAATCTCATCCATAGACCTTCTCCATATAGAATCCCAACCGTTCAAATTTGTGGGTCCTACAAGATTTCGCGGCCCCAACATGTTTTAAACTCGGTGCATGTTGCTTCCACGAAATCCATTTCAACCGCAGATCTTCAACATATTTATATCTCAACCATTGAAATTTGAAGGTTGTAACAAATTTCACAATACTCCACCACTTATTTCTTTGCACAGATTTTCTTAGCGAAATTCCTCCTCATTTGTTACTTGTTCATTCAACGGTTGATCATGTACACCTTTTAACCTTGTTCCGCCAATTTTGAGCCTCATTTAAAAACCGTACATATTTTCTCAGTGAAATATTTAGAAACTGTTGATTTTGTATGCTATGTATCTACTCCATTCATTTCACCACCACGTAACCCACAAAATATATTCAGAATTTAGCACTGGTGCTAATCAGGTGCTAACAATGGCTCCAACTCGGGGATTCTATCTTCCCTGTGAGGTAGAAAAGAACTCTGTAGACCAAGTGCCTGATCCATTGGATTGTTCCCAAGCTTTCCTGAAACCTTCAAAAATTTTCTTGGTGCCTGTAACTCCAAATCTATATAAAAAGAAAGAACCAAATGAAATATTCTCTTGGGGACCTTACGACCTTCACCTTGGGCTTTAAAAGAAACAATATATACAATGGCAATAAATCTAAACTTACTTTACATAAAATAATGTTTGAGGATCATCCCATTTATAGGAGCTCTAGATAGTAGACCACCCTCCATCTCATCCAATAGATAGGCATTCTGCCCTCTAAAAATAGAAATATTATAATGGCCCTTCCATAGGTGATCAAATGTACCATTCTTCCACTTTTCCTCATGTGGCACATCCCACAACAAGACTACATCTCCCAGCTGGAAATCATCAAGCTTCATCCTTCTATCAAATATTTCTTTCACTTTCTCTTGAAACTTCTAAGTCCTGTCAAATAACTGCTCCCTTTGCTGCCACAGTTCAATCAATTGATACATCCTCCTATGGGTTGGATGGGTTTCCGTTTCCTCTTCCTTTAGCAATTTCATTACTGGAAAGCTTAGAGAATTAGGGAAAATTACTTAAGAACCATAAACCAGCTGGAATGGTGAGGTGCCAATGGATTTATTTACGCTGATTCATTCAGCCCATAAATAATGAGTCAATTTGGTATGCATGTCCTTCTTGTTGTCCTACATCAACTTTTTAATGATTCTCATGAGGCTCTTATTTGAATATTATGCTAGTCCATTTCCCTATGGATAGTAGGTTGTGGAATGTATGAACTGTATGTGATATTTGAAGCAAAATTCCACCATCTTATTAGACTTGAATGCAGGAGAATTGTCAGTGATTATCTTCCTAGGGTCCCCAAATCTTGTTAGGATATTCTCTTCCAGAAATTGCATGATCACTGTCTCAATGACTTGTCTTGTGGGGATGGTTTTGATCCATTTAGTGAAGTAGTAAGTGGGAGTGAGGATCAACCTGTGTTGTCCTAAGGAAGATGGATTTATTTCTCCAATGAAATCTAGTCCCCATTGTTGGAAAGGGGATTTAACCTATATGGTTTTCAAAGACAATGGGCATAGCTTCCTTCTCCCCTTAAAGATCTGGCATTTGTGGTAGGAAGCAAATTTCTTATGAGTATTAGAGAAGATGGTGGGCCAATAAAATCTCATCCTCATGATATTGTTTACAATGGCCTTCCAATATTGATGGCCTCCACATTCTCCTGCATGGAATTCCTCAATGAGCCTCTTTGCCTCTTGCTCCTCTACACAGTTCAGCAGCACCCCTCCCGGTTCCTTCCAATACAATTTTCCCTCTAAGATGCAAAACCTAGATGCTTTTTGATTGAGAAATCTATCCCTTTTCCTTCCCATACCCTATGGGGCTTACATATTTTGTAACACAAAAATGATATCAGTGTACCATGGGGATGACAAAAAAAGTTCATCTACTAAGGGGCCTAGCTTCCCCTGAGGATTTTTCTCTTCTGTTGATAATTCAACAATCATGTGTAAGATGAGAGCATCACAGTTGGATTGAGCCATGAGCTTGGCCAGTCCCTGGGATTTGATAAATTTGTGGGATTGATATCCAAGTCATATTTGAGGAGGAATGCTATCCATTTTTCCCTTCGCCCCTCAGGATCTAGTTGAGTCAGAATATATTTTACAACGCTGGTGGGGATATGAGCAATGATATGGGAATGTAGGATGTACACTTGAAAATATTTTAAGTCTTGCACAAGAGAATAAGCCTTCTTATTTAGGATATTATACTTCAGGGGAGAATCTCTCAGGGTCTTCTTGTAAAAATCAATAGGTTGCTCACGTCCTTCATTATTCTTCTGCATAAATACACCTGCCACTATGTGCTCTGAGGAAAATGAGAATATGAGGAAGTATTTAGAAAAATTAAGGCTAGAAAGAATAGGTGCTTCAGAGATATCCTTCTTGATGTACACAAAGGATTGTTTTACTTCAGATGTCCACTTGATTTCTTTATCCTTCCCCAGCATGTTGGTTATATATTTCACTATTTCGGCAAAGACAACAATAAATCTTCTCAGAAAATTCACCTTCCCGAGAAAAGATTTAACCTCAAATTTATTTTGAGGGAGCTCAATTTTGTTGATCACCTCAACCCTCTTTGGATCTATCATGATGCCTTCCTAGGAAATTATATGCCCCAAAACCTTCCCATCCTTCATGGAAAAGAAATATTTCTTTGGGTTCAAGGAGATGCCGAATTTCCTGCACTTTCTAAACATCCTCAGCAGGTGTGCTACGTGTTCTTCATTGGACTATGAGAAGATAGTGCTGTCATCCAAATAGATGACCATGATCTTATCCTTTTCATCTGCAAAAGGTATGTCCATATCCCACTGGAAGGTTTCTCCTGCACTCATGAGTCCAAATGACATCTTTGAATACATGAAGGTGCCCCAGGGTGTAGTGAAAGTTATTTTCTTCGAGTCTTCTGGATGCACCACAATATGGTTGTATCCTGAGAAGCCATCCACTATGGAGATCCTTTGGGAACCTACCACCCTCTGCAAAATATTGTCCATTTTAGGGAGTGGGTAATGATCCTTCAAAGAAACTTTGTTCAAGTTCCTGAAATCGATGCATATTCTTATCTCCCCATTCTTCTTCCTGACAAGGACTAGATTTTCCACTCAGCGTGAGAATACGAGGGCCACAATTATCTTGGCCTCAAATAGCTTCTTTATTTCCTTTTCTATCTAGGGCATCAACATGGGGTTCATCCTTCTCAGCTTCTGCTTGAAAGGCATCTCGTCTTTCTTTATTAGTATGGTATGCTAGATTATACTTGTGTCATAAGCCTTCAAGTCACTATAGCTCCGAGAAAATACATATGAATATTTTTTAATCATTGAGATGTATTTTTGTTTGGCCTTAGGGAAGAGGTTTCTTGCTATTTTTATGACCTTGGGATGATCCTCTGTCCCGATGTTTACATCTTCAACATCTTCACAGTTTGGGACCAGTTGAGGCTCCTTAGCAACATCATTAAGATAAAAAAAAAATCTAAAGGGACTAAGCCTCTAGGGATAGAGTTACCTTTTAGCTGGAGGATTTCCTTTCCACAGAAATTGTTCAGATATTCCTGTTGTCCATCAGCTTCCTATAACTCTGGATCCCAAGCTTACTCAATTTTGTTACCATCATCTTCTTCAACAGGAATACCACTCTCATCTGGTGGCATTTCGTTGGGAGCAACAATCAGCCTTTGCAAAGGTTCTTGTGTGGGAGAAGCCCCCTCTAGAAGCTCATTGTCTTCATCAATAGTTAATCCATCAAACTCCCCAGTGAGAGTGAGGAACTTCTGTATCTTCTTGTCATCTTCAAAGACTTGCCATCCTGTTACATTATCAGTGATAGAAGGCCTATTCCTGACCTCAATATCATATCTTCCACCAGGGTGCATGGGGACCTTGAAAACAATAACAAAAGTGGCCATAGAATCAGCCACATAATTATGTAACCTGGGGATTAAATTAAAATTGCACTCTTCAAAACATTCTACCAGGTCTTGGGAAGCATTCTTGTAACTTCTCATTCTGGGGTGTCTGGTCTGATATTCACCTGTCATTTGTTTAATGACCAGATCAGAATATCCATGTACCATCACCCTCCTGACTTGAAAATCCTTCAGGATCTGAATGGATAACACCATAGCCTCATACTATGCCTCATTATTTGTACAATCAAAAGAAAGTTTGTAGGAGTAGTTTAAATTTTTCCCTACTAGAGATCTTATCCAAACTCTAGATCCTACCCCTTCCCTGCATGCTTTCCCATCAAAACTCACCTCCCATACTCCTTCCATCTCTTCCTGAGCGGGAACGAAGGAAGTGTTCTATGAACTGCAGCTGTCTTCACCTCCTTCTGTAAAAAGAATAGTTGATCCCATCTCAGTATCTAGGGAGTATATGGGGTGGTTGTGCGGTCTCTCAGCACTGGTGACCATGTATGCCAGATTTTTCTCCTCGAAGAGCCTTCTCTATATCCCAAAAACATGTATGGTGGCATAGGACATGTCCATCTGGAGAGCACCTGTGAGTTTAGCTGCCCAGTATCTTGATAGCAACATTCCAAACTTTGGACGGATTTCAGTCACAACTACATCCATGACCAGGGTTTGCGGCAGGGATCTGAGCTATAGAAATGACCAAATATTTGATCAATCCCATGCACTTGACTTTATTAGAATCAAAATAAAACAGATATTTGTAAGGTCTGGTCACTTCTAACCCCAATTCATCCATGATTCTTTTGGGCATTAGATTGTGAGAAGCTCCTGAATCGAGCATGACATTGTGTAGGATAACATTATGGATATTGAGGCTGACATAGAAAGGGGGAACTTCTTCATTAGAAGGATCATCTACATGGGGTCTAAATAGGATGGTGGGCCTATCATCCTGAAGATTCAAGGAATCTGATATGACAAAGATTTCCCCTGGGGGATTCAATACTGTGGCAATTTTAGCATGATATTCAGAATTTTTCAATAATTCGGTGAGAGGGACAAATATTTTTATCTTAACAATTTCATCTTCTAGGATGAAAGAAGTTTGTATCTGGTCAAATATTCATGGATTATCTTCCTTTATTTCTTTCCCTTTAGGCTCTGCCAAATTTTCAAAGCCATCCTTAGGAGGTGCATCATTTTGAGATTTACTTATTAAGGCCTTGTTCCTTTCTTCCTTATTTCTTACCACATGAACATCTCTGTTCCTTAGACCAATCTGTCTCTGCACATCTAGGACAACAATTTGGTATCCTCTTCTGAAATACTCTGTCTCCCTTGGGGACATCTCTCCCCTTTCAAGATAACCATTATCATGTTCTTCCTTGGTCAAAAAGGTGGTGGGCGAGTCAGTGTCCAACTGATGGATCTCGCCCTCAGCTTGGTTTTCACCATCATGTTCCACATAATTTTCTTGAAATGGAGGCCTGACAGGTGGATCGAGAGGGTTTCACTGGTCTCTCTTCCTGTTTTGGAGCATCTATGTCCTTCTAACATTCTGATTTCTTTTCTGCTACCCTTGATTTTCCCTGGGGGGAGGTATATTTTTCCACAACAAGCCTTTCCATCAGCCTTTCCATGGATCTCATCATTGTATCCATTTTGGCCTCCTATGAGCCAGAGGTAGAGGGCTGTTCAACTTATTTATCTTTTCTTGTCTCTCCTCTTTCTCCCTCATCTCTTCTCCATTCTCCCTCATCCCTTTTCTTCTTTCTTGCAGCTGTCAGGTTTACTTCTACATCTATGGTGTATTTCATCATATCTGCTAATGAGGCTAATCTCCTTTCACTTAACCACAAGGTAAACTTGCTATCGAAGGCTTCACCATATTGGAATTGAGTAGAACCAATGGGAGGTTTGAACTGGGCAAGGATGGCATTGTATACTTTGATAAATCTGTCAGAATTTTTTTGGACAGATTCACTCTCTCTCCTCCTCATGGAATGATATTGAGACAAATATTGCTTAGGGTTCTTCTTGTCTTCCCATTTGTCTTTGAAAGAATCTTCAAAATCCCGATAACTATGAATAGAGTCATCTTGAAGGTTTTTGTAGCAGTTTCTTGCTTCTCCAGCAATGGTCTAGGAAAAAAATATGACCTTAACATCTTCATGGTCTACTTCCTCTAGCTCTACCCAGTCTAACAACCATCCCAAGTGTTCCTCCGTTGAATACCCCCTTTCCCCATTGAACTGTTTGAGCCTTTAGGAGTATCCCGAAGGGAGTTCATGAAGAGAAACAAGGAGGAGAATAGGGGAAAATCTATTTTCCATCCATGGAGGTATAGCAGGGTTTACAAGGGGGACTAAGACTGGTGTGAAAGAAATTGGTATGCTGTGAGGAACTGTAGGAATGGGGAGTGGTGAAACTGGAAGATGAATACTGATTATATTTTGAAACGAGGGGTGGGGGGGAATGTGCTACATCAGATTGTCTTACAACAGGGAAATTTTATAGGGATAACTCAAAGGTAGGTATGGGGAACTCTTGGTCAGACAGGGATAAAAAATTCCCACCCAAATACTCTAATATCTCAGGTGACCAGGATGTACGGGAGAATTTAAATGAGGAGGGGTCCAAGATTACTTCAGATAGGCTAGATTCATACTTGGTCTTGGCAAGAACTAGCTCCAATTATTCACCACAATGTTCACATATATCATGTAATGGAAACAACACCTTCATCATGTAAAGAGAAAGTTCTGTCTAACCTCAACAACTTATTGTATTTCCGAATCAAGATCTCTGGATCGAAAATTTCTTGAAATGACTCGGCAACAGGGTTTCTCCTTGTATTAGTCCTTTTGGTCACCAATATTTCCAATGGAGTCACCTTCTAAACATGTTGATTGGAGTCGCTAGAGCATATACAACCAGTATGTTCCTATGACCGACTACTCAACCAAGTCATACGACTATAACAATGTCATTTTCCTGAGGAGATGATAGCAATTATTCCCCGGCAATGGCGCCAAGATGTTATCACCCTATAATTTTCCTATGGTTGTGGTAGGAAGTCACAGGGGTAACCATTTCAAACCAATATTTAGACTGTATTCTAGCCTATACACTCAAAGAGGGTTCTCTCTTGTCACATGTCCATTCACATGAAAATTTGGCTTTAAGAAAGCATCTAGAAGGCTAGATATATAATGAGAACATGGTATTTGTAATTTCAAAGGTGGTAAAATAGGAAAATAGGAAGTACCATTGGACAATGGAGTCACAACCTGAATCAATCAAGGGTATTATAGTGAAAATGAGTGGATATTTTCCTATGTATTTCAAGGAAATGTAGGTGTCACATTCAATCAAATATCTTCAAGTGGTGGTAGGAGAAAGGAGAACGAGCGCAGTGAAGCAAGAGGCACCTATCTATGGATGAATCTCTTGCACCACCTTTAGTAGCAACAATAATAAATGCTAATAACTGATATATATCACCTAACTGAGGGTGAATTCTATAACACTCACCATAAACACATCACAAATGAAATATCTAATGCAAGGAGCGCTTAATGAAACAAATTCCTCACATACAACTAGAGACCATTAATAGAAACTTACAGAAATGGAAATGATGAAAACAGGAAACACAAAATGAACATGAACACCGTGATGAATATCAGGAACACAGAAGAATATTTCTCATTAACACTTCCAAGAAAGTTTACAGACATATAAAAAACAAGATTGGAAGGCTTCTAAATGAAAATTCCAACCCTTTCTTCCTCAATTGAGGTTGAAATTATAGTGTCATGGGCTCCTGAGACAAACCTCAGAACAAATCTAAATTTAGTTATGAAATTGGGAATCAATCCCAAATAATCATTTCAAATCCTAACAAATTCTTGACGTGTTAGATTCGCCATGATTTACACATAAAACAGGGAAATACAGGGTAACCAACATGCTGTATCAAAAATGGCAATGTGACGTCTGGGATGCAGGCTTGCTTGATTGAAAATGATGTTTCAAAACCTCTCTAACGATTTTACTCCTCCAAACGAAAAAATGCTCCATTGAATTTATCCCTGCTTCATATCCATTTTGCTCATACACTGATCTTATTCCTCCTAGCACCTTTGGATTGTAAAATAAACCATAGTCGAAGATCCTTTTTACGAGAAATATCGACTGTCCCAAGGTGTAGGGTTTACCATATTTCACAGCACCTCATCCTGCTAAACCTCATGGATAGTCTCCTCGCGGAATCAACCAAGACCATTGGATTAACTCTCCACTCGATCTCTGCTGTGCAAAGATGTGGGGTTCACCAAATTTCACAACCCCAATTTGTTTGATCTTTCGTGCATGTCCGGGATGCAAAATAAATCCCATCCGTAGATATTCTTCATATGGAATCCCGACCATTCAACTATGTGGGTCCTATGAGATTTCAAGACCCCGACATGTTTTAACCTCGATGCATGTTGCCTCCGCGAAACCCGTTTCAACCATAGATCTTCAACATATTTAGATCTCGGCCATTGAAATTTGAAGGCTATAACAAATTTCATAGTCCTCCCACACTTATTTCTCTGCACATATTTTCTCATTGAAATTCCTCCTCATTCGTCGATCTTCCTTACCTGTTCATTAGACGGTTGATCCTGTACGCCTTTTAACCTTGTTCTGCCAATGTCAATCCTCCTTTAAAAACCATGCATATTTTCTCAGTGAAATCTTTAGCAACCATTGATTTTCTCTGCTATGTATCTACGCCATTCATTTCACCACCACGTAACTTGCAAAAGATCTTAAAAATTTAGCACTAGTGCTAACCAGGTGCTAACAGGAGCCTCCTCATAAAATGCCTTTACTCCTAAAGAATATCTCAACTGGATGAGTTGCTACTCGCTAAATGGACTTGTGAATATGCTTGCAAACCTTTGTGAAATCCTCCTTATTGTGAAGTGCACATGAGCCTAGTAACATTATCAAAACACTTTTAATTTTTTGAAAGGTGGTTCTTGACCACTCTTTGCTTCGAATGGAGGAAATCCCTTAAATATTTTATGCAGAACTTAGTGAACTGTAGGAGTAAAGGATGCAGATATGGAGAATGAGGAGACATTTTGGAGGTATTCTTCAATAAGAACTTGATTTGGTACAAGTTATCCAATGTACTCTTTCATATTCTGGTTGTATGTTAAAATTTCATCGTAGGACATGAGTTGCGAAGCTTCTGAAGCCTCCTTCAACAAGATTGGATCTAACATACCAACTGTGTGGAAACTGAGCTTGGAAGATAGGAGATCTATGGGTTTATATGGGCTCTCTAATTGCTGAAAATGATCTCTTTGATGGATGAAAAAACACTATTTGATGGATGCAAATGAGCTCTTTGGTGGCTAATAAATGCACTTCTTTTATGGTTGCAAAATATAACTTTGATGGATGTATATGATCATTTTAATGGATGTATATAATCACTTTAATGGATGAAAATGAGATTAAAATGATATCTTTTGTGGATACAAAATCCTTCTTTGGTGGCTACAAAATCCTTCTTTGGTGGCCACAAAAATCCTTCTTTAATATGCAAGAGTAGTGACTGTAAATTCCTTCTTTGGTGGCTGCAAAAAACCTTCTTCATTCCTAAAGAGGAGTGGCTAAAAAATCCTTGTTCAATCTGCAAGAGTAAGATACTTTTAAGAAATAATTAAAACATTAACTGGTTTACTACCCCCTACTACTATGATACCATATGATATATGAGCATATATTGATCTAGGTAGATAAAATAAAGATATATTCAGCCTGAGAATCAAATCAAACATCACCATATTATGTATTAAATGAGTAACATAGATTACTACATAAGAACTCATAACAAAAGAGGAGAAGAATGATCTATTTCATTAATTGTGAATGAGTGGTGGAGTACAATATTTAAAGACCATCAATTAGAATTAGGGTTAGATGAAATTTGAATTTCCCATGAAATGCCATGATATGTTTTAGACTTAACAAGAGGCTAAAACCCCTTATTTAGCCATGCTAATTCTCCTGAACTATGTTAAATTGACTTAAGATTACACAATAACTAGTTAATTGATGGAGTGTTGAGTTAACCGAGTGAATACTTAGTTAATTGAGTGAATGTTTAGTTAGTTGACTAAAATACTCTAATTAAGTCAAGGAACTATTCTCCATTAATGGTCAGTTAGGAGAAATGTTAGCAGGGTTCTCCCAATTACCCACTTAAATTGAACACTAGCACTCCTTAAATTATGGAATCACTCCCTAAATTAGAGGATGCATCCTTAGTTTGAGGAAGTCCTCAATTTGTGGAATCCATCACTTTAAGGAATCCTCACTTAGTTAATTTTTATCAAGTGGTAGAAAGAGAGGTTATAGGCCCTTAGAGATTAGAAGAAGATATAGGGTGTCTTAGGAGAGGTTTTTATCTCTAACAATTTTACTTTAAGTTTTAACCAAGAATGACCAAATATTTTATTAATAAATATATGTATGCATGTTGTGATTTAGGATGAACACATAGTTGTAAATTTATATCCTTGAATAAGAGGCCATCATCACTAGGTTCCCTTATAGTAGTTGGTGTATACATATTCATGTTGTGATGATATCAACGACACACATGTTTGATGCGCTAAATGGTGTCCACCACAATGTATTAGGTAACAATACTAGACAGTATTGAGATACTTTTGTTTCTACCAGTCTTGGACTATTTAAACGTTGCATGTTACCTTGGTGAAGGGATGAAGGGATGGGTGAATATCAGTTTAAAGGAATAGAAAAATCATAGAGAGCTTAAAATTAATTATTAAGTTCCAAATATGATGGAGTAATGAATTTTAAAGGTCAATAAAATACTAGGTGCTTAGTATTATCACTCTTGTGTTCTTACCCTTTGGAGAGTAATGCAAATTCACAAAAGAAAACTATATAAATCATCATCCCATCTTTTATAAGTATGCCTAAAATTTAATATATTGTTATATTGTTTCTCTTGCATACACTACTTTGGACCCCTTGTAGGTCCATTCTTAGTGACTTGTGAATATGCATGATTAATGATACTACACCGTGGTCCTGGACCACTGCATACCCCTATGCCCATAGGAGACGCACAAACCCCTATGCCTAGAGGATAACGAGACCAATATAAGGGAGACATAGAATTATTTGGTAAGTATGAACTTCAAAACAAAAACCAAATTCAAAACATTTTCATTATGAATAGAGAACATTGAGCACATTTGTTTTGATTGTTGTCTATTGAACACTTGCACTACACAATTTTTCTAATTTGGAGTGACTTTCACAATATTCTCTATACTTCAAATTCTATCCAATTGCCTTATTCTCTATGTTTACAAATTCAAATTCCTGTAATTCATTAGCTAGAAGAGACCAGTTTGCAATTTGAAGGTTTGACAAGTTTGCAATTCAAGGGTTTGGAGATGCCTTGTTCCCAATTTGGAATTCGGGGGTTTGACTAGTTTAGGTTTGTTTCATCATTATTAAACAAAAAAACTCATTTTAAATTTGAGTGACCAATCCCTTGGAATCCAAGATGAATGTTTTTTATCAAAGAAAAGGACTTGAAGAGGAATTTGAAACTTTTTTAACCCAAAAAAGGATGGGTCCCTAAGAATCAGACTGCAATTTGTTCCACATTATTCTGACAATTACTAGGATCTTATTCCAAATATGAAAACTCATCTTCCTCATCTCCATTTATCAATATGTGGAAAATTTTGCAAAAATTTTCTTGTCTACCATGAATAAACAATCCTCCCTGATCTTTCCAATACAGATTTCCATTGTCATCAATAACATCACAGAATATTTTTTCTATGAAGAAATAATTTCGCTCCACTCTCACACACTTAAGAAAGTAATGGAGGTGTTAGTAACATGCTAACCCTCAAGGAGTTCTCCCCCTTCTTCCCAAGAATTTTCAAAAGGAAGGTGAATACCAGAAACATACATACCTAGTAACCCCAAATGAGTGTTTCATATAACGTTAGAAATGCTACTTAGAACACCACTAGAAATGGTTGATAGCATCGAGAGAAAATTTACCAATGTGCACTCAAAATTTACTTATTTTATCTTTGACAAAAATAGGTTTTATTAATGGAAAACATACTCCTTGAGGACTGAGTTAGTTTTAATAACCATCTTCAGATTATAAACAATAGTATGCCAATGTTGGTATTACAAGGCCATCTCCTTTCATTAGTTAGTTATTTGAGTGTGAACTATGTAGACTATTAAATTATATTAGTGTTTTAAGTGTGAACTATGCAACGAGTGCTAAGTGGACTATTCAAAACCATGAGAAATGGTCAGTTGCGACTATACTCATGGGATATGGTCCATATCTATGAAATATCGCATACTATACTGACAACAATCAAGATTCCATAGGTATCCTCTTCCTTAGCTCTATTTTGGGCCTTGTATTGGAATTAAACTCCTATAAAATAGAATAGTTTTAAGCAACATCCAATTGAATAAGTTTACAAGATTAAAATCATGTAGCTTGTCCTTGGTTAGATGGTTCAACTTGGAAATACGAGAACAAAGGTATTTTCCAAGTGTTTAAACATAAAACAAACTAAAACACTTAATATTGATTTTTTTAGAGTGCAAATATTTTTATTGTATGCTATGGTATTGAGAGGGAAAAGGTATTGATAAATTATTTAAATCTAGATCAAGAGCATTTATTGAATTCATAAACTTAAGATGAGCTATGTATCCCAAGGTTACTGTACATTTGCACCTTGTATATGGTGGATTATTTATCGATACATCTTATATATTAGTATATATGTGTAGGTTACTAAACTTCTTCAAGTTAGAGGAGTGCATGTATTTATGATTTCACTTTCATTTGACACTTGAGTTTTTTATTGTAAAGTACAAGTATAAATATTTTATAAGAAAGTTTATTTATTTATTTTTGGATAATTTAAATCAATTTAGCATCTAGGAACAACATACATTTAATATGCATTGGCCTTGCTTTATTAAAATATATAAACATGTAACAACTATATCTTCTAGAAAATGTTGAATATTATTTTTCCATTTCAATTTATCATTTGTGTAGAGCTTATTGACATGGAGTGTTTATGCAATTTTTGTGCTTAGTTGAATGATATATTAATATGACTATGAGGTTAGTTTCTTTTTTAGTTTTTTTTCCTACTCGATTTTGTACCATATAAGAGATACAATGCAAAAATTAGTGCATATTTGCATCAAATGGTAAGATACAATGGAAATAAGACTTTAGAACAAATGGCCATGCTTAAATCCTCTCCCTTTTAAGTATGTCTTAACTTGTCATCTAGAGTCTACTCTTGCATTTTGGGCATGTACTTTATCCTCCATGACTGTAGTTTCCTATGAAAAATAATCAAGTTCTTTGTGATGATGGACAATTCATCCATAACTTACCTTCTCTATGGATCTAGAATTTATTTGAGGAGCTTCTTGGCACGTTTTTTGTAAAAAATAAGACATGTTTACAATTGTTTATATTTGCATATCTATTCAGTGATTAAGGTAGTATGTCACTCGTAGAGGCTTGGAGTTCTAAATATTTATGTCATGTGTTTCCTAGCCTATTTGTAATTTGTAGTTTGTGATCTTGAACTATATTTACATATATGTTGAGTAATATATTGAAAAAAAATCATATTTTTCTCTTTATTTGATTTCCTATATCAAACCCCTTTCATTAAGGTGGTTTATTTCTTGTTGGATTTGAGGTAACCAATTCTAACAACAAATGTTTCATGCACATGGAATAAGTTGTCACATTAACTCACTCATATATGTGAAAAAATTTCATATTTATCCATTTTTTAATTATTTTATTAGTTGCATTCACATGATATTGACAGATGGCTAATTACAACTTTGAGGAGTTAAGAAATAAACAAAGAAAATGTTTATTTCAAGCTATGTTTGGAGGTTAGTCTTACCTCAAGTAGAATTAATAGTTTGTAACTTGGATTATTTGAATAATAATGACATAAACAAATCATATGAAGTTATTGTTATCTTCCCATATCATTGTACATATCCACCTCGTGTACACCTCCTAATTCATACAAAATCTCCTACATGCACACAAATATATGAACAATGAATTGGTGGAAGTATTTTTCACTTCAAATGAAGTTATATGCAAGTTATCAAAATACATAAATTCAACAAGTAACATAACCATCAAGAGTGTTTTACAGGATGCTACAAATGCTACTTAGAACATCACCAAAAACTAGCGGACATAGTTTTGAGTTTTGATAATTGATGGTTGCCAGAGTTGAGAGAAAATTTACATATTTTAGATTGTACAAATAGAGTTTTCATTAATGGAAAACATAATCCATGAGGCATAGGTTATTTTTAATATCCATCTTCATATTATAAGCAATAGTCTTCCATTGTTGGTATCGTAAGGCCATATCCTTTCATATGTTAGTGATTTGAGTGTGAACAATGCATACTACTAAATGCTATTACTGATTTGAGTGTGAACTATGCAAACTATTAAATGATCTTAGTGATTTGAGTGTGAACTATGCAAACTATTAAATGATCTTAGTGATTTGAGTGTGAACTATGCAACGTGTGTTAAGTGGATTATTGAGCAAGTTGTTAGCATGTTTCTTAACTCTTGAGTTATTAAACACTTAAAAGGAACAAAATAAGATTGAGATCAAGGTAATCATTCTCTAAGGAACCTTTCCTCCACTACACCACCTAGAAATAATGGTTTACCTTTCATGGATTCCTTCAAGCTACCATAATTAAATCTCTTAAAAAATTACCTTATTATTCATGACATGATTTTGTCATCTATGCTTATTGAATTACTCTCAAATAATTATAATTTTGAAGGGAAAACATGTGAAGATTGAAATCACTATATTATGTCCTTTCATGAATAATAAGAAACAAGGAATTNGAATTAGAAAATCTTATAAAATCTTGGTGAATCTTTCACTAAAATATAAAATCTTATAAAGTCTTGTCAAATTGGTTAAAATTTGACTTAATAAAATTTCCTAGATAGTTTTGTAATCACTTTAGATTTTCCATGTACTCTTGCACTAGAACACCTTGTAAACAAACTCCAAGATAATTTGTTGACTTTACTCATCATAACTACTTGTATGCTACTAAGCTCAAACCTCCTTAGAGATAAAATGTAGAGACAATTTCATAAATGTTTGCAATATACAATTGAGCACTTGATCAAAGTGTGAAACTCATTTATCCTACTACAATCAGTGTACAATCAATTTTCACAATATGTGGGACCTAACAATCCCCTCAATCTAAAATTATAGATACAATAAATCTAGTTGTTTGAAGCACTACCTAAAATAGAAGGATTGACAATATCTACCTCAATGCTCTCAAAAACTTCAATGTATGGTTCCAGTGCATCCACATTTAAATTAATATCTTCTTAGTATCAATGTCCCCATTCTCTATTCTATTATAGTTTGAAACCCAAGGGATTTTAGAGCTTTAACTTGAATAGCATAAGCATATGTTGCAACAATGAATATAAATTCCAATGAGGCATTTTTTTTTAATCTTGTCTTCTTCCTTGACTTGCTATAATGTCCGCAGTAAAAGTTTTGATGAATCTTTCACAGAATTAGAAAATCTTATAAAATCTTGGTGAATCTTTCACTAAAATATAAAATCTTATAAAGTCTTGTCAAATTGGTTAAAATTTGACTTAATAAAATTTCGTAGATAGTTTTGTAATCACTTTAGATTTTCCATGTACTCTTGCACTAGAACACCTTGTAAACAAACTCCAAGATAATGTGTTGACTTTACTCATCGTAACTACTTGTATGCTACTAAGCTCAAACCTCCTTAGAGATAAAATGTAGAGACAATTTCATAAATGTTTGCAATATACAATTGAGCACTTGATCAAAGTGTGAAACTCATTTATCCTACTACAATCGGTCTACAATCAATTTTCACAATATGTGGGACCTAACCATCCCCCTCATTCTAAAATCATAGATATAATAAATCTAGTTGTTTGAAGCACTACCTAAAATAGAAGGATTGACAATATCTACCTCAATGCTCTCAAAAACTTCAATGTATGGTTCCATTGCATCCAAATTTAAATAATTATCTTCTTAGTATCAATGTCCCCATTCTCTATTCTATTATAGCTTGAAACCCAAGGGATTTTAGAGCTTTAACTTGAATAGCATAAGCATATGTTGCAACAATGAATATAAATTCCAATGAGGAATTTTTTGTTTATCTTGTCTTCTTCCTTGACTTGCTATAATGTCCACAAATAGTACATTTTGTTTGGAAGTGTTCTTCAGTGTCCTATAAGATCTAGAAATAGTCTCTTAATCCTTATAGCCTTCCTCATCTTTCGATAATATCCAAAAACTTGATAAATAAACTCATGTGTGGTTGAATCTCTTCATTGATAAAATTTTAACCCAATTGCATGCTCTCGAATATTTGCATTTCAAAACTCTTAATACTTTAAAAATATAAGAGGTTAAACACAATAACTAAATTTATGAGGATATTTTGTTGAGGATCTTGGTCCTTTCATTGCATGCATATTAGACCATTCTAGACATATTTAAATTTGCAAGGTGGCACAAACTTTATGAATTTGGTGCACATTAAAGAATTTGGTAAACATGTGGAATTTTGGAGAATATTCAAGATGCATCAGCCTAATACAAGACACAAATTCAGAAGGGGCTCAATTGTTGGAGTTAACATGGGTGGAAAGTTAGCCAACAAGAAAATATGTAAATCAAGCTTTTAAAAGACATATTCACATGAAACAAACATAATTTTCTTTATGTTTATATTTTATTGAATTTGGTTCATAACAATATTTCAACTTGGTTGTTTGATAATTTTGAAAGCTAACCATTTCATTTTTTAATCTCTTTGTTGCATACCTTGTGCATTGACTAAATTTCCTTTCTTCTCCTTTTTATTTTGATTTATTTTCGTTCGACCAAATGGTTGAAGCTTGATGGAGGATACAATAATTCCAATTGCATTACTTCTTGTAATTTGGGGGAAGGGAATGGATCCCATTTTGGGTCTAAATTATCTTATTCATGTTGCCTAGTCTTTATTCCACTTTGAGGGTTACTTTTATTTATTTGAAACTCTTTTGATTTTTTAAAATTTCAATTTCATTTTAGGATAGTCAAGTGAAGAAATGATAATGGTAAATCTATTCTTTAGTTGACATTCCTTCTCAATGCCCCAAAAAATTACAAGTTGTTGGAATTTGCGATTTCCTTCGTATTAACATTTCTATGATTTGATTTCACCTTTACTTATGTATCGTAAAATAATTTAGAGTGGAACAATGAGGAGTATGTAGAAGTCTCATTCTTTATACATTGCCTTTAATATTTATGAGAGAATAACTACAACTTAGATCTACCATGTTCATATACTATACAAGATGATGATCCATTATTTGAATAAATTACAATGAAGCCATAGAATTGGGACATTGGAGATGCAATCACCATTCCTATCTATTTTTTTGTCTTGGAATCATTTGTCTATGGACTAAAGCCTTTCAAAAACAAATGTTACAAAGCTTTAAATTTATCATTAACTTCCCACCCAATCAAAGTCCCATTATAATCTATACCCCTTTCTCACAACACGTTTTTCTTATCAATTGTTTCATAGCCAAACCAAACATTGGTATAACACATATTACAAATTTGATTTGTTTGTACAAACATATGCAATATAGATTACATGTCCATGTATATGCTAAAATACTTTTAATCTAGAAAGAAATAACCCAAAGAAATCTATATTTATAGAGAATGAAGAATGTTTATGTAATAAGGTTTACTTTGGTTTAAAAAAATACAGTTAAATATTAAAAATTATTTTATATGCTTTTGTGACTGATGAAAGCACTAAAAATTTATAGAATGAACATTGGAATCAATGGAAATCACATAATATTCATAGGATGTAACTTCTAAGACTCCTAATTGTGTTTAATGAAAATATAATTTATAGTATGCATAGAAAGTGTGAACAAAGCAATTACTAAGTTGTCTTTTAATGAAAAAATAATAATAATATTACAAGTAATTAGATATCCACTAGGATATTGACATCATATCAAGAGACTAAAGATGCTATCTTGTTAACAAGTGCTTACATAATTCGATCTAGAAATGTGATGACAACATAAGACATAATTCAATAGAATATGTTATTTAATGTAATAATTTTCTGATTTTGTGTTGTGAAGTGAATTTATGGCTTTTCTTGTCCTCATACACAAAATCCATTGTTATCAAACATGATCTTAATTAAAACATGCAAAATGATGTTAATGGACAACGAAATATACACCAATTTTAAATCCTTCATATGTAAGTGATAATTGTTGAAACTCTTATGAATACATTAATAATAATATTTTATAATTGATGGTGTTGCCATGCTTTTAATGTTGAATCCATTCTTCAATCCAATATAATTGTTTTTAAAAATCCATTAATAATATTTTACCATATTCTATATTAATTAATTATTTTATTTAATTTATATACATATACAACAATCCGTTTATTATTAAAAATTTTGTAACCAAAAATCCATGTAAAGTTATCTAGTTCGTTTCACTTAAGTGTTCTAGAGAAGTGAAGGTCATAATAGTTAGTAGTTTCCCACTTTTACACATATCAAATAAAAAATATATATTTAATTTGTATATTAATCAATGATGTGATACTATAAACAATTTGTGTATTATTGCAAAGTATTATTTTATAGAAATTGTATTATTATACCTGCCTCAGCAGGTATATTGTAATCGATTGCCTTTTGACTTTGGTATTAGTTGCTCTATTTTGATGCAGGTTTAAAAAATTAAAATATGTTTTGTAAAGTATAACTTAGGGATTTGTAAAATATTTTTTTTGAATTTTGTTAAAAAACTATTTTGTGAATAGCTGATTGGTGGATAGAAGATGATGTAAGCTTTGGAATTTGGTATCTGGATTTGAGTTGACATGTGGCAACATGACGTCCTAATAATAAAAGTAAAAAAATAAAAATTATATCGCATTTGCCAACTGTTCTGGTTTTTTTCAGACCTCGGGCCATGAGACGAGGTGGTCGAAGAGAACGCCCCAGGAAAAGCACCGAACGTCGACGAAGTAACGCGGATCAGAGCACTAGATCAGTCGAACAGACTCCGAAAGGAATCGAACAGAAGCCTAGAAGATCCACACACCGTAGGACTAGTAATTCTTTAAGCCGCTTTAGCTGTAGTGCTATTGATCAGTCGGCGATTGTTCTGTATCAGCCATCTCCTGCACGGAAGCCTGTAAAAAAATCTCCAGTTGTTATTAACGATCATCCGGAATCATCCTCATCATCAACGGACGCTACTGAGGTATGCCATGCAGCACTGGCACATCCTATATTTAACTCTTCTTTCATGTTTATATCAGTCTGTAACTGTGCATTGAATCTTTTGGTTTGGCTCAGCTATATTTAACTCTTCTTTCATGCAGTCTGTCACTGTGCATTGAATCTTTTGTTTTGGCTCAGCTATATTTAACTCTTCTTTCATGTTTATATCAGTCTGTAACTGTGCATTAAATCTTTTGGTTTGGCTCTGCTATATTTAATTCTTCTTTCATGTTTATATCACTTTGTAACTGTGCATTGAATCTTTTGGTTTGGCTCAGCTATATTTAACTCTTCTTTCATGTTTATATCAGTCTGTAACTGTGCATTAAATCTTTTGGTTTGGCTCTGCTATATTTAATTCTTCTTTCATGTTTATATCACTTTGTAACTGTGCATTGAATCTTTTGGCTTGGCTCTGGTTTAGCTATAGACATATGGGAATTTAGCACAACTAGTCCAAATTCGAATCTCAGCTCATTCCTGTAGCCGCTCTTACCGAAAAAAATCCCCAAAGCCATAACCCAGGAGTTTCGATCTTGTTCCGCACTCTATATAACCTGGAGGCACCAATTCTCCATGCGGCTAGACATAGCCAGTCTTGAGGGCAAAGAAACGGTCAGCATTCGGGATTCAAGATATTCAGGACTACATTAATAAATATCAATTTGACAAAACACCAAAGAAGACAAAGATCCAACTCGTAAACTGCGGCTGAATCCGCTTACCTGGCCTCGATATGAATGGCAGAGGACAATTGTGCACAAGAACAAGACATAGGAACGCCAGGACAAACACAGATTGCACATCAACTTACTGTAACCACAAAATCCACAATGCTTGGGAAGTAGTGGTTGTTAGGTCCGCATTGCGACGAAACTAAATCTTATCACAGTTTTGCGTACAATGCAAAGGAAAGGAACGGAAAGCCAAGCATCACCGTCGACCAGTGAGCAGAGCAGAATTAGCGCGACAGAAATTCCTCTACAATGGATTATGTTATCTCCTTTATAAGATTTGGTTTTTATTGTTGGTGATTTTCTTATTCACAACATGACACTTCAATTATACTGTCAAAAACGACTTAAATCATTGTTAATGTTAAATAAGCTTTTCAATACTATTACACACTTCTAGTATTACAATGTAAAAAAAAACCTAAATCATTGTTAATGCTAAATAAAATTTTAGTGTTACATTTTTTAAATTATGAATAATTAGGCCATTTTATATTTAATAAAAATTGAATTAATAATTATATATATGTTTTAATTTACCATATAGTTCCTTTTTATTATTATTGAATATATAATTGAACAATATTTTTTAATAAAATGCTGTTTTTTATTATTGATTAATATGGATTTTCTATTAAAAATAATTACACTAGATTATCTTCCATAAAAAGCTTAATTTTATTATTGGTTACTTTTGAATTTATAATATCATTCTTTCATTGTTGGAATGTCAACAAAGGCTTAACCATTATTAATTTGCGTAGAAAGTTTATATATTGCATTGAAGTGGAATCTTGTTATATTTAATTATGTGTTGTTGGTTTTATTTTGAAGAAAAAAGATTGATTTTATTTTGAAGAAAAAAATGTTTTAAATTGAAGTCATGCATAAATGTTTATACTTTATCACTTTTATTTATAATAATCATAATAAACAATTTTGCTAATTAATTTTTTTATATCTTAAAACTCATTTGGTAAACCATTTTCCAATAAAGTTTTTTAATTAAAAAATGTATTACAAAATTTAAGTCTTATAAAAATAAACTATTCTCACAACAATGATACTAATTTATAGTCTTATAAGCTATTATTTCTCATTTCCTATTTATGCTAGTCTATAAAGAAACTTGCATATTTTTATAACATAAGTCAAGAATATTACTAGAAGTATGTAAGGAAGCTTGAATATGCTTGTTTTATGCTACATTGCAATAACCTATATCGTATTTAAATGGACATTTTTTAATTCATTTTTGTTTTAATTTTTTTCAAATTGTAATTATATTTGTTTTATCATATATTTTTATAGCAAAATTATCCTATTGCTATATATTTTCAATCTCTTCTTAGGAGGCAGGTACTAAGCAACTTTGTTGCTTATTCCACTTGTTTTATTATAATTTATTTTAGTTGATTTTATGTGGAAAGATATTAATTTTTAAAGTATTATGATATTTACAATTTATTATTATTTAACTTAATGTATGGGTTTAGTTAGATAAATTAAAAAAAACATAAATTCAAATTTTACTATATCAAATAAAACAAAATGTTTGCTATTTTATTGGGTAATTAATAAATATAAATATTTTTAATTAATTCTAAATTTATAAAAGATGGATTTTATTCTCATTAATATTTTAATTAAATAATTTTATAGTTTTTTGTTGTCATTTTAATGAAGATCAAATAAACTATAACAGAATAAAAATGATGAATTTTTTTGGTCCCCTTAAGTTTAAAATTGCATTTAATTATTACATTCAATTAACAAAATAAATGTTTTCTTGTCACTCAACAAATAAAAATGACTTTTACACCTACTAGGATCAATGATACATATCCTCGTAAGACTGTTCCAAACCCTTAATGGCCTCGATAATATATTTGTCTGGAGGAAAATTGCCGTCAAGGAAATAACGTGAGAATGATGAATGAACCACCCAAGTAGGTGGTAAAAATATATCTTCCTCTTCTGTCCGTGAAGAAGAAGGATTGAGGTATGTAGTAACATCAAGTAGAACTTGATAAGCAATTTTCACTATAGACAATAACATATACGCTCTGGTGGGTGAACAACCTTTTCCTGAATCAACCAGAAAAGGCAGGGTCCACGAGTCACTCAAATAAGAGGTAAGAAACAACACCGAAATCAAAGGCGATCAAATGCCACCAGGTGTTGAATCAATAGCTAGGATCAACGCCAAAAAGTTAAAAGTTCCTATCAATGAAGGATGCATTTTTACACCAACGTTCTCAGTTTATGAATGAGAATTATCGATTACCGGGATAGTGGAACCCAATGATATTGAGGAACTAGAGTTATCAAATTATAACTGATTAATCATCACTACCTTCATGGGGAAATCATACGACACAAAACACCGATGACACGATTGCCTTCATGGCATAAATATAGTTTTGACACAATAAAATATTATAGTCAATGGGTGTATCAACCACCTCAACCTCGACTAGCATGGTCTTCCCCCCCAACTGGACCTTAAGGGAAGGAATAATTCCATGCAATCTAAATGAGCATACATCAAATGCTATTGGTATAGTCATGGATTTGGACAACACAAGAGAGATAAGGCCTTTCCAATAAGAAAAATACATCCCAAACGTCGCATCACCTTCATCAATGACTATACACTTAATAATTTTATTCAAACACTCCACATGAACTTAGAAATCAAAGTGGAAAGGTAAGTGAGGCTGGAACTTGATCATACTAGGTCCATTCAAATCAAGAAATTCTAAAGCAATCAACAAGGATTTCTTGAGCGAGCGACAAGTTTGAAGCACTTATAAGGATTCCCTATGTTGGCACACAAAAGGACATTTATGGATTGAAGGTTGCCTAAAACACTATAGATGATTGCGGAAGCAATTTTCTAGGAAAGTTGAAATTCATACCTGCAATCTGCAATTGCAGAAGGAAGAAGTTTTCGATTGCAGAAAGGTCATTGTGAAAAGATAAGTGCGGAAGCAATTTTCAAGAAGAGTCAAAGTGCACATTCGCAATTCGTAACCCACAATTTCAAAAGGATTGAGTTCCTACGAATTGCATAAACGTCATTGTGGAAAGACAATTGCACAAACATAATCATGGAAGGTAATTGCAGAAAGGTAAATGCGGAAAAGATTTGTTATGGAAAGGACTTTGTGAAAAGGAAACTGCAGAAGGTCGCTATTGATAAATTAAACAAAGTTGAGAATGACAAACAGAGAAGTAATTTCGAATTTGTTTATTTTTCTATGAAGAGTCACGATGAGGATAGGTGACTATTGAATGAAGAGATATGTTTAAGGGTATATAAACAATGGTTTAAACCTTGAAATAAGTGTCTCTATACATTCAGTTGAAAAATCGATTGAAGAAGAACAATCATAGATCAAATTATCATATAAGGGAGGTTGGGAGGGGTTAGGGCATGAAACATGCCTACAAAGGGGTCATAGCCTCCTTCCAGTGGTAGCTGGTAAATAAGGTGTCGTAGCATCCTTTCAGTAGAAGTTGATAAACCAAGGGGTCATAGCCTCCTTCCGGTAGTTGCTGGTAAATAGGGTGTAGTACATCCTTTGTAGTAGTAGGAAAAAACTATTTGTAAATTATAATTTTGCAATAATAGGAAGTATTGGTTATTTACCCAAATGGGATTCCATGATATATTTTTATTTTGTGTGTTCTTGTCGATCATGTGTGTTAATAATAAATTAAAAGTGGTTTAAATTGTTAAAAATTATCAATATAGATTCACCCCCCCTCTCAGTATTGTCCAATATTCCAACAATTTGTATATTATAGTTATTTGTGTTAATGTAATTGTAACTTCAAAATGTATTCACTTGTATATCTTATGTATTGTACCCTGATGTTTATTTTGGGAAGAGTGTGTAATGTATTTGAGTCATGTCATGCCCCGATGTTCCTATCGGTAGATTCAATAATGTAAACAAGTCATGTAAAGTCATTGTGGGTAACCCTCCTATTTGATCAAGGGTTAAAGTCCCCGTAGTTGTGGGGCCCTAGGGTTATTAGACTATCCTAGAGAAGTCGGCCATAGGTGAGATATTGTAAGTTGAGGTAATAGTCCCCACCATTGTGTTAAGGTTAACCCTCCTTGTTGATCAGAGGGGAAAAGTCTCCACAGTTGTGGGGCACTAGGGTTATTAGACTCTCCTAGAGATGTCGGCCCTAGTAAGTAATTTTTAAGTGGGCCTGACATGTTGGAGTGGACATTAAGTGAACGAAAGGATATCAATAGAGAGTGAGACTCTCTATTTATCACACACACACTCACTCACTGGGGCACATGAGTGAGAGAGGAGAAGCTCTCTCAAGTGAGAGAGAGAGAGAGAGAGAGAACAAGCTGTTGGAGATCATCTTTATGTTTTCGGGTTTTACTGCTGCCATTGGTGCTCATTCTATCTCTGAGGAATTGTGGGGTTTTCTCCTTTATGGCTTCCCCGAGGAAAATTATTTGTGTCTCTTGTCTCTTGTGTTTATTGTTATGCATGTTATTCTCTCAGATAAGATCCTAATATCATATTGCTTAAATGATAAAAATATAACATGGTATCAGAGCTAAACTAAGGCTTCCTGCAGAAGAAATTGGTAAACTAGGGCTTCTTGTTCCGGGAGCTTCCCTCCACTATTTTCAGAAAAGGAGTACATTGGACAGCTTGCCTTGAATATGTCTATCTTTCTATCCAATCAGATCTGAAAGATTCCAAGTTTTGAAAATTAGGGTTTCTTTGACAAACCTTAGATCAGCTAGCTCCGGAACTAGGACGGACACCTCAAATCGGTAAGATCTAATCTTTTGCTATTTTCATTTGAGGTTCTCATTTCAAAGTGATCTATCACATCAACTTGATGACAAGATTGGTGAGGCTGACAACTTCCAAGCATGGAAGTGTAGGATGTCACTAGTTCTTGAAGGAAATGAATTGGACACCTACATAAGTAGAGAGGTTCCAGTTCCAGAGGGAGAGGAGGCTAAAAGCCTTACACAAGAAGAACTTGGTCAAGGCCAAGAAAATCATTGTTGATTCAATCATGGATCAACTTGTACCACAAGTGTCTTCCCTAAAGACACCGAAAGAGATGTTTGAATCCTTGACCAAGCTATTTGAAGGGAAAAACATAAATCGGAATATGACTTTGAGAAAACAGTTGAAGAATGTGAAGATCCAGAATGCAGAGACCATACAGTCATACTTTACGAGGGTCTCTCAAATCAAATAACAACTTGTAGAAGTAGAAGAAGAAGTGGAGAATTCAGAAGTGGTGATAGCCACCTTGAATGGCCTCCCAGGATCATGGGATTCATTCATGCGAGGAATGTGTACTAGAAGGAAGTGATTAATTTCACTAGACTCTGGGAAGAAGAAGAAGCTCGACTCATAATAAGAGAAGAGAAGATGGGAGCAACTAAAGATCAAGCTCTCACTATCCAAAGAAGATCCCTCAAGCGATGAGGAATACGAAGGACTCAACTCTTGAAGAAACTCTTATCCATATTTGAATTTGGATAAGAAATGATGAATGAAGAAGATGATGAAGCTGAAGGATCAAGAAGGAGTCTACCCACAAAACAAATAAAGATAAGTATTCAATTGTCATTTCATGATATTGTTTTGATTATGCATTTGTTTATATTTAGTTGTTGTATTATGCATGATAGAATGTTTGCATTAATGAAGCATACTACTAATATGGATGTAATGGGTAAGTAGCTCATGGTGCTATACAATTCTCCATTGTTATTTATCTAGAATGAAACCTCTTTGCTGACATATTGGATTAGTGCACAATCTCAATGTTGTCCTGGTAGAGACGGAAGGCATCTAGAAAGTTTCCGTGAGATATGGATGAATGTGTATTGGCTAAAATAGTTGCATTATCATATATTTATGCATAAGAATTTTCCATTATGAATATTCCTTATGAAATTTTTCTAACCATACAACTAATGCATTTGACTTGTAGGAAAGATCACGTACAATCACCTACAAGCAAAGAAGGATGAGACTTGTTCTGAAGAACAAGTGATGATAGTTCAAGAAAGAATCCAAGATGAAGAATAATATGGTGAATGCAGTTACACCATTGATGCAAAACCTTCCAGCTATGAAGAAGTAGCCAAGAAGAAAGGGAAGACTAGTTCAAGAAGAATGATTCCTAGGATGCAGTATCGAGACCTGAAGGGAAGTTTGTAGTTCCATCATGTAGTCGATGGAAACATCGTGGGATACAAGGCATGATTCGTAGCATAAGGCTTCTCATGAAAAGAAGGCATAAACTATGAAGATAAATTTGTAGCTAGTGGGAGTTGAGACACATGACAGGAATAATTGTGTGTGCAAATAAAAGAAGGCCTTGTATGAGCTTAGAAGACACCCATGGGATAACACATACATGAGGAGATTGATGAAGATCTGAACCTTTGCTACAAGGTTTAAGATGAAAGTATATAGAGGGTGACAAGCTCATAGATGGGTGCAAGAAGAAATTTTGAAAAAGTTCAAGATAGAGGATCTTGGTATCCAGTATAGATACATAGAATAATAGTAGCAGAGGAAGCTACTTGTCACTCCAGTACAAAATGTTTCAATGCATAAAGTACGAAAGGAAGAGGGAGAATGATGCTCCACTTTAGAGGGAGTGACTGTAGAAGATCCCAAAATTAGACATGGTACAATAGGATGGACAACTTACTGATGACTCTAGGGTTTACTGAGAGTAAAGTGGATTCCAACCTTTGCTTCAAGGTTGAAGGCAAAAGAACAGTGATTCTCCTGTTATATGTTGATGACTTGTTCTTGACAGAAAAGAGGAACTCATTAAAGTTGCAAGAAGGAGACTTGCTATCGAGTTCGAGATGAAATACTTGGATATGATGCACTACTTTCTAGGCATGGAGGTGTGGCAGAATGCAGATGGAATTTCCCTGGGACAAGGGAAGTATGTAGTAGAGATATTGAAGAGGTTAAGGATGATGGAATGTAAGGCCATGACCACACCTATGGCATCGAACCTGAAGCTATTGAGTGTTGCTTCATCAGAGACGGTTGATGCTACGATGTATCGTCAGATGATTGGTTCCCTGATGTACCTAACAAATACGAGACCAGATATTTTCTTTGTTGTGAACACATTGAGACATGTTCACTTGATGGTTGCAAAGCATATTCTGAGGTACATGAAGGGTACAGTTGATTATGGACTCAAGTATGAGGTGAGTCAGAAGATTAACCTGGAAGGTTATGTTGATTCATATTGGGCAGGAAATGCCATAAATACGAAGAGCACTTCAGGGTGCTACTTCAGTATGGGATCAGGTCTGATCTCTTGGTTTAGCAAGAAACAGTCTTGTGTGGCACTGAGTACAACTGAAGCAAAGTATGTCGTAGCTTGTTCATCTATTTGTGAGGCAGTATGGATGAGGAAGCTATTGTCTGATTTATTTGATCTCCAGTTGGATACTACTTGTATATATTGCGACAACCAAAGTTGTGTGAAGTTGTCAGAGAACCTAGTGTTCCATGACAAGTCAAAGCATATTGAGATAAAATATCACTATATCAGGGATATGGCACAGAGAGGAGCAGTGAAGCTCCAGTATGTTGCGATGGATGAATAGATAGTTGATGTGTTGACTAGGCCATTGGCCAGAGGGAAGTTTGAGTACTTCAGGGAGAATTTTGGTGTTCTCCAGATTGAGGTTCCCTCCAAGGGGAAGTGATGAGTCCGTGAGCCATTCTATCATGGTGAGAGGATTGGTTCCTTCCATGGTCATATGTAAGGGTTGAGCCATTCTGTCATGGTGAGAGGATTGGTTCCTTCCATGTCATATATGAGTGTTGAGCCATTCCGATGTGACTATAGGATTGGTTCCTACATGATAAAATATAATTCCTAAATTCCATTCTCTAGGAGAATGGAGGCACCTGGTCAGTTACCAGGAATTTGTTTAGTCTAGGACTGACACTTAGCCTGGGGCCTAGAGCCTTTCTGACATGATGTATGAATAAAAGTTTCTTATCATGATGTGTGAATAAAGTTTCCTATCATGATGTGTGAATAAAGTTTCCCATCACAGGTAGATATAAGTGCAGAGCCTTTCTGACATGATGTGTGAATAAAGTTTCCTATCATGATGTGTGAATAACGTTTCATATCGGGGTCAGATATAAGTGCAGAGCCTTTCTGACATGATCTATGAATAAAAGTTTCCTATCATGATGTGTGAATAAAGTTTCCTATCATGGTCATATATAATTGCAGAGCCTTTTTGACATGTTGTGTGAATAAAGTTTCCTATCATGGTCAGATATAAGTGCTGAAGAATATGAAGACCTACTTGGAGGCTAGGCCTATAACTAGCATGAAAAAGGGCTGGCTCTATAGAACTTCCTGTGATGAGAAGAATGAAGAGATAGCACCAGTTGATTAAGATGGCAGAAGCAGTGATGATGATCCAACTTTGATGATGATTTAGTGATGATCTAGTTTCGATGATGATCTAGTGATGATCCAGATCCAGTGATGATCTAGATCCAGATGAATATGACTTGAAGATGAAGAGGACGAGAACTCTATGATAATCCAGATGATCCAAAGAAGAAGACTTGTGCTGATAAATTGTGTCGAGAGAATACCTTCCTAGTTAAGAGGGAGTGTTGATGTAATTGTAAGTTTGGAATGTATTCACTTGTATATCTTATGTATTGTACCCTGATGTTTATTCCGAGAAGTGTCTGTAATGTATTTGAGTCATGTCATGCCTCGATGTTCCTATCGAGAGATTCAATAATGTAAACAAGTCATGTAAAGTCATTGTGGGTAACCCTCCTATTTGATCAAGGGTTAAAGTCCTCACAATTGTGGGGCCCTAGGGTTATTAGACTATCCTAGAGAAGTCGTCCCTAGGTGAGTTATTGTAAGTCAGGGCAATAGTCCCCACCATTTTTTTAAGGTTAACCCTCCTTGTTGATCGGAGGGGAAAAGTCCCCATAGTTGTGGGGCACTAGGGTTATTAGACTCTCCTAGAGATGTCATCCCTAGTAAGTAATTGTTAAGTGGGGCCGACATGTTGGAGTGGACATTAAGTGAACAAAATAATATAAATAGAGAGTGAGACTCTCTATTTATCACACACACACTCACTCACTGGGGCACATGAGTGAGAGAGGAGAATCTCTCTCAAGTGAGAGAGAGAGAACAAGCTGTTGGAGATCATATTTATGTTTTTGGGTTTTACTGTTCCCATTGGTGCTCATTCTATCTCTGAGGAAGTTGTGAGGCTTTCTCCTTTATGGTTTCCTTGAGGAAAATTATTTATGCCTCTTGTCTCTTGTGTTTATTGTTGTGCATGTTATTCTCTCAGATAAGATCCTAAGATCATATTACTTAAATGATAAAAATCTAACAATTTGATGTACACGCTTTTTTATATTCAAGGGAGGTAGGAAGGTGCAAGGATAATGGTGTTAGAGCTTCCTTCTAGTTGGTATTGGAAAAACTGCTTAGGGAGGAAAGATGGGACAAATAAAAGGGAGTCGCATCTTCCTTTTAGTCACAGTTGTTAAAAAAAATTAAGGGGGTTGGATCCTTCTTCCAATCGAAGCTACTAAATATAATTAGGGGGTTGGATCCTCCTTCCAGTTGGATCCAGTAAATATAATTTGGGAGTGGGTGCTTCCGTTTAATCGAATTTGAAGAAACAATTGGATATTGTAGTTATCCACAAGTTGGTACCTAGTTGCTACGAGTCGCAGTTTGTACAGTAAGACAGACATCCATTCAGGTCGGTGACTAAATTTCGTCGGTCAGTGCTGTAATAGATCAAGGTCATTGCAGGTCATTTCTTGTAACCAACAGATTGTTACTTGTGGATCATGTTGATGTTTAAAATTATTTGGTGCTCATGTTTCGATATTTCACTCTACCACTGATGTAATAATTCATTTGATCTCTAGATATACATATAATTATTCTTCAATATTTGTTTGCAATTGTGTTTGCTTCAACTGAAAAGTGTTTAGTGGTGGAAATTATTTAGTTGTTAAATAATTTGATATATGTACTTATATCGATTCACACCCCTCTCAATATAAGATAAATCTAACAATTGGTATCAGAGTGAGTGTCTTCAATGACATATTTACATCTAGAATATAGATCCAACGTAGTTATGGATAAAAGGGAAGCATCATGGTTGCAAGAAAATGACAACGTAGAAAATCCTTTGATTGCACAAGAAATAGATATCATTCACACTCAAAGAAGCACCATAGAAAATTTCAAAAGGGTTGCGACTAATGTTATGCAAGCACTAAAAAGAAAAGAAGAAGAATCAAAGGCATCAACAACTTTTTTTACTAGCTAGTTACAAAGATGGATAAAAATTTCCAATATGAGAAGTGTAAGATTGATGCTCTGGAAGGAAAACTTGAACAAGCAACAACAAAAAATCAGAATCTATCCAAATAAATCACAGTTCTAAGGAAGAAATTGGAAGACACTAAGCAAGAGAAGAAGAAAGATGCAACTAGATTAAATGAAGAGATTTGGTCATTAAAGGACCAACTCCAAAATATTTAGAAGCAAATAAATGAATCCTGCAGAGTAATCAATGAACATAAAAACTGATTTTGAGCTAAACAACTTGAGATTGTCAGTCTCAAAGAGAAAAATTATGAGTACAAGAAATTGCTTGATGAACAAAAGAAGCGTTTATGGGAAAATGAGTAAGAAATTGAAAGAATGTAAACTCAACTTAAGATAAATGACATGTTTGCTAAAAGTACATAAGTGTTAAATGAAAAACTAAGCAAGTAACATTCACCCCCTAACAAGTTCAGTGTAGAATATAAGGATGGCATCAACAAGAAAAAAGTATGCATTGAGAAACAAAAGGAACTGTGCGAAGCTACTCTATGTTGGAAATGCATAAGGAATAGACATATTGGAAAGACTTGAAAAATTATAATCTGTTACGAGTGTAATAAAATTGGCCACAAACATGAAACTGTAAATCTCATAAATTTTGGAAAAAGAAGACAAGTGACGATTGCCAGTCTATTCTTTATAAAAGCAATGATTTAAGAGGTCAAAAAGTGGGGAAAATGTATGATTTGGAGGATTAATAATAGTATCCTAGAAATGGAAAAAATAATTGGAAGTTCAGACGATTAATCTATTTGCACTTCATCTCCAAACTGATTCCCAAACATATGAATATGTTGTAGTAAAATCTTTGCGCACAAAAATACTATGATAAGAAGGAAATCAATTACAAGTTAGTAAAGTAGTCTTCATAGTGGTAATTAATTATTGGGTTCCATCAACATTAAATGACAACAAACGATCAACTAAATCTGGACCAAATGAACCAAATCTTGATAAAATCAAAACATTCTAGTTTTCAAAGACAAACCAAATCTATGTAAAATCTGCAAAGAACAGAGTGCATTAATGATGAGAGAAGGTGTGAAGATGTTTATAAGGCATGTATTTATTTGGTCTGAAAACATATCATGGTTACTGAAATATTACTATAATGATCCTCTGTAATGAATAGGTTGAATATTGGAAGCCATGGCACCTAGGAGACAATGCATATCAATAATGCATCAGTATATGTATCGGAAGAACATATACCAACACACGTTGTTTCTTCATCAAATCCCGTTGAAGTTCATTGAGACTAAATTCCTTTCAGAGAAATGGATGCACCATATGTGAATCTGCAATATGTTGAGGACTTAAAAGTACCATCATGAAAGTCCTCTAAAGGTGTATTAGTTGAAGAAGGGTTGTACAAATAACTGTACAAGTTTTCCTTTGCGGATAATGATCCTATCAACTCTAAGAAGTTTCCTGTTCTGTCTAAGGAGAATTACATGGAAAATAAAACTATCCCAAATCCCAAAGCACCAATTTTTATGGAAGTACAAACCTAGGAAAAATGGTTTTCAAGAAAAAAGATACTGAACCTGTTGGAAATTCCATTCTTCGGAAAAACCCCACAAGTAAAATTTTGTGCAAAATTGTTGTTATCGCAAGTACATGGAAGGTATATATGGATGGATAGGATGGGTTCCATTGATTTCAAACTGATCAAATCAATCACTAGACT
>LPNX010614323.1:0-10138 GCA_001517045.1 Pseudotsuga menziesii | reverse complement strand
CCCTTTTGGGGATTTTTGCTATTTTAGAGGAATTTTGGATATTTTTGGAGGAAAAAAGGGGTTTTTTGGCCTTTTGGAGGCTTTTTAGATGGTTTTATGGCATTTTGGAGGCTTTTTAGTGGGATTTTCAGGGTTTTTAAGGGAAATATGGTAGGAAAATGGACAAATGAGACATGTAGTGGGGTAGATGAGGTAGTGAACACTTTTTGGGTGTTAACAGATTGCCCCCTGATGTGCGAGGGTAGGAGCTCATCGTATGGCCGATGGACATCATAAGTCATATATGGTTTTCTTGGGGTGTGGAGAAGAGAAGAAACAAACTGAAGCCCGGAACAACGATCCCGAACCAACTGCAAGAACTAAAAGTACATAACCTCAATAATGGATGAGGAATCAGCTGATCATATGGACGAGGCAGGAATTCCCATGCTCGTATCAGGATATACCATAATAATAACAATGGGGTCCAAAATATGGGGACCTGACATATACATGGCCTCAAATACTGAATGAGGAAGAATCTCAATATATGGACGAGGCGGGCATACCCATGCTCGTATCAAGATACATAAACATAATTGTGAGGCCCGAAAAGAGGGACCTGTAGGATGCCATACTGCTCAGCTGGGACATACTGCTGGGCTGATCATGTCTGAGCTGAAGAACGAATACACTAGAATGACAATAGTGCTACTGAATGTGGTACCGAAGGAACTGATGAGCTGCTGGATCAGAGTGACAAGGGTCACACTCGCAATGGTACACTGAACTGGAACTGAACTGGGTACTCAAGGAAGCACGGAACTGAATGGCTTCCGAATACAATCGCCAACGCAGCCCGGACATCCACAAGAACATATAACTGGGCGTTCCAAAGTGACTCACCAATTTGCTAGAGTCGGGGGAAATCTGGGGTCTTCGACCAAACAATGGAAGGGATATAAATCCTGTGCGATTCTCAATGATGCGATCAAGGTGCTGAAGTTGAGCATGTGAGAAACAACCATTCGGAGAGGCAATGATGACTCCTCCCAAAATGGTCCGTAGGCACTCACCACAGATGGTGATGGGTCCAAGGCGCAGGGGCCTCTGGGTCTATCCTCTGGAATAGAGGGGCTGTCGTCGACAGAGGGAGACTTGCAACTATCAAGGCAATGATGTTTCCTTGACAGGAGCGCGAGGTGGAAAACCGAAATGTGATAGAACTGATGGCAGGATGGATAAATTGGGGGGAATAACTGGGTAAGTAGAGTGGGGGACTCAAACTTCCTTTGTTCAGAGTATGATGGTGGGGAGGATCGGGCAGCATATGAAACTGACTGGTGGTAAGGGGGTCATAGTTGTATTGGATCTGGGAGGGTAACTGGGCTGAGGGAGACTCACGCTGTGGTAAAATGGCAGGAGATTGCAGAATACTCTGAACAAAGGCGACCTAATTGGGGGTGCTGCCGAGAGGATCGATCATAGCGCCAAGAGGCACGGGTGGACTTCTTCATGGGTTAGGGAACTAGAAGAAGTGTGTATATAAAATGGTACTGTCATGTGGATTTATACGAGCCCAGGACAGTTCATGCTCATGGTTGCTTTCAATTTTATAGAGTCTGAAAGCAATAAGAAGACTCGAAAGTAATGAAATGGTACTATCGTGCGGATTTTACGAGCCCAGGATAGTTCATGATAGTGGTTTCTTTCAATTTTAAGGAGTCTGAAAGCAATAAGAAGACTCTGAAGTAATGGAATGGTACTATCGTGTGGTTTTTACGAGCCCAGGACAGTTCATGCTCATGGTTGCTTTCAATTTTAAGGAGTCTGAAAGCAATAAGAAGACTCTGAAGTGATGGAATGGTACTGTCGTGCAGATTTTACGAGCCCAGGACAGTTCATGCTCGTGTCTGCTTTCAATTTTAAGGAGTCTGAAAGCAATAAGAAGACTATGAAGTGATGGAATGGTATACCGAACAGAATGAATGGCCAGGCAAGGAGGAAGTGTTCAATCAAGGAACATTTATGATGACCAAGGACAAGGGTGAGGGGGAACACTGGTGGGCCTCCTTGTGGGGTGAATGAATGGCGGAAAAATAACGAAACATTTGCAGTTTGACAGGAGTGGAGGGCTCATGTAAAAAGTGTGGAACAATCTGATGGCGGCCGATGTGGCGCGCAAATCGAGGCAGCAAGGTGTCGAGACACAATGTTGAAATTGAATCATGTGAGAGCGAGAAATGATCTCAAGCATCATCACGAGCTCGGAAAAATGAATCCGACGATATAAAAAGTGTGAAAAGCCAAAGGGGCACGCTAACCGAGGCAGCTAACGGTGTCTAAAAAATGGGCAAAAAAGGACGTAGAAACAACAATGCAACGAGGTGACCATTGGGACGGTCTCGTCGTGTTGATTCCAATGGTGGAAATGGTGCGGAAAATGGACTCCGTGTGGGTTCAAAATGGCCCAAACAAGAAAAAATTCAATGGACTATAAATAGTAAGTGGGCCCAACATGACAAGTGTCATTTGTACTATTTGACTTTGACTAGTGATCGGAGTGGACCAGAGCTGAGGTGGCATTTCTGGACGATCCGACCGGTCGATTTCAGATTCGGGAGATACAGGTATTCCGTCAAACTCATACCTGCTTTGTCATTGGGTATGGGGGGGGTAGTGGGTCCCAGGGTACCCTTTGCACGGTCCACATGGGGTGGACCGCAGGTTAGCGGGTCGGAACCGCGGTCAAGGACCACGGGTTTAGGCTAGACAGCCGCGGTTAGGGACCGCGACTGTAGGCTCGACAGCCATGGTTAGGGACCGCGACTGTAGGCCCGACAGCCGCGGTTAGGGACCGCGACTGTAGGCCTAACAGCCGCGGTCGGAAATCGCGGCAGGGAACCCTAAAGCCCCAGTTTTGGACCGAGCTATTCAGGTTTTTGGTTGGGGGAAGGGTGATTACTATTTGTTTGACATGAGTCTGATGAGTCTACTTTGTGTGATTGACAGGATGTCGCAGGTGCTATGGAGAGAGCGGGAGATACCAGATGAGATTATGGCCATCGTCCGAGAGGACCGCCGGGTACGATCGATGCTGGGGCTATTCGGATTGCTGAAGTTCGCCCAGGTACCTATGATGCGGTCAACAGCATTGCTGCTGAACCGACTGGTTGGTTTCTAGGAGCCAGACATACAGGATTTCAGAGTGTAGGGTGAGAGGGTGGACCTCACCCTGACAGATGTATACTTCCTGATGGGGTTGCCCTGTTTGGGTAGGGTGGCAGACACACAGCCGTAGGTATCCGCGGACATAGATATGGATGACGTGCTGGAGCGGTTCTGTGGTCCAGAGGCTCAGGTGCATTGAAATGCACTTCTGGTGAGAGATCTACAGGAGCCAGCAGTGCGGGCCATGGCAGCATACATGGTGCGCGTCTTGGGATCTCAGTCACCGGAGAAGGTGTCTGGGGGTCAGATGCAGCTAGTGGAGCGCGTACTGGCCAGTGTTTATTATGCGTGGGGCTAGATGTTCCTGACCTGCGTGCAGTGGCAGCTGACAGCAGTGAAGGAATCTGGCAAGGGGTTTTGCTATGGTTCCTTTTTATGTGCATTCTTTATGGAGAGGGTACCCACACTGCGGCCGAGGGTGCCGGTCAGAGCAGGAGGCTTGAGGGAGTCGCGGATGGTGCGGTGGGGCGAGATGATGCGCCACCATGGTGGCGGCGATGTTGGCAGGTACTTCACACAGGAGTTGTACCTACAGTGGCTCCAGCTACCGTTGATGCTTGATGATTATCCATATAGAGATATGGATTATACCGACGATCCAGAGGCACCACAGCCGCCGGGACAGGCATGGGGACCAGATGGTACGTATGGTTTGATTGCATTGTTAAGTTTGATATATGATAGTTGATTGATATATTGTTACTGACAAATGGGTTTTTTGCAGATGTGGGCCCGAGGCCATCGCCAGGGCATGTGGCACAAAGGGGGATTGTGGCCGTTCCAGCGCTGCCTAGGCGGGGGGAGGTGCGTCGCCGGGATGCAGAGGGGACGCTGGAGTCTGTACGGGCCCTGCTGGACCGTTTACTGGTGGGGGTGACCGACGAGGGGTGGCGAGACATCGATCCAGATGTGGTTCAGGATTGCATGAGGGCACCCCGGGATTTCAGATCCATTGCGATCCGGGTGGCTGTCTTGGTGGATAGGGTACGGGCACAGGGGCCCGTAGGGGATGAGGATTCGCCGGAGGAGGAGTGAGGGGAGGATTCAGAGGCAGCAGATGCCGGCAGTGATGCAGGGTATGACTCTCATTAGGGAGTGTAGGGGACTCCCCCCGAGTTTTGTAGCTCTGGCATGTATTTTATGAGGCGTTTTGGATGTACAGACACGCATTTTTTTTGTATAGCTGAGTACAGGGGTACTCAGGACATGTATAGCACTGTGACATGTATTTTTTGATATATATATATATATATATATATATATATATATATATATGCATATGGATGCACCTTTTTGTGATGTTGTCTTAGTTGTACGCACGTGGATGCGCTTTATGATGTGTGATATGTTTGTATTGCACGTGGATGCAAGTAGTCTAGGATGTTTGGCACGTGGATGCCCCTTGTGTATTTTATGTGATGCGACATGATGCATGTATGATTAGGAACGTGGATGCCCCTATGGATACAAATGTGTTTTTATGGTTTTATGTATATGGATGCAAATGTTGATGCAATGCAATCTTTTTGGGTTTTTATATATTTTGATGAGATGCTATGCAGGATGGAGGTGTTACATGGTGTGATTGATATGCCAATCTAGGATGTTATTGGCCATTTGATCTGCGACACTATTGTAAGCTCTTGGGACATGTGTGAATGTGATGGATTCAAACTGTCGGCTGAGTTGTTTTGTACACAGGAATTTTCTAAATAGGCAAGGATCATGCACCTGGTAGCAGTTGTTGAGCTGGGAGACAAGTAGCTGGGAGTCCAGAAACACATGAAGGTGACATATGCCCATCTGGAGGGCAGCAGTTAGGAGACCGGTCACAGCATCATACTCTGCCTGGTTATTGGTAGCGGCGCCTATACATATTCCGTCAAGGTGAATTAGTTCGTTGGAAGGGGAATATAAGACCCATGCTGCAGAAGCCAGGTTGGGAGACCAGTGGCTTGCGCCATCAGCGAAGCCAGTGTAGCGAGGTGGAAGATGGTCCATCTGTGGGCATGCAAAAAATGATGAATGTAAGATTATGGTAAAGAAGGTGAAAAACAAAAAAGAGATCAAACTGTACAATGCGGACCAATGAGGTCGCAGTTTCAGTTATGGGTAAAAGTGTTTAAGATACAACCCATTACACGGATTACGTAAAGGGTGGCCTTCAGAATTGGCTAAAATGTATGCCCCTTGCCGAGGCAAGTCTGCACAATGTAAGGGCCTTGCCACATGGATTCAAACTTTCCTTTACCGGTTTTGTCATGGGCTTGGTCATAGGCGAGGACGAGGTCCCCTTCGTGGAAAGTTCGAGGGTGGACATGTTTGTCATAACCGGCTTTGGAGTGGTTTTTGGCTGCTTCGATGTTCTGGAGAGTGGCACGACGATCTTCATCTGCTTTTTCGAGGGATAGCAAACGTTGCTCAAGGGGGGAGGTATTGGGGAGGAGCTCAACGGCGATATGCAAGGCGGGTATCTGACACTCGATGGGGAGGACAGACTTTACACCGTGAACAAGATGAAACGGGGTAAAACCAGTGGCGGTCTTGGTGGAGGTATGGTAAGCCCATAAGGCAGGGAAAAGCATATGGTGCCAATTGGACTTATGCCGGTCAACAGTGCGTTGGAGTATGGTTTTTAGGATTTTGTTAACAGCTTCTACTTGACCGTTCCCTTGAGGGTAGTAAGCAGAGGAAAATTGGTGTTCAAACTTGAGGAGGGTGGATAACTCGCGCCACATGGAATATTCAAAGTGTGATCCATGGTCTGAGACCAACTGTTTAGGGACCCCAAATCGAGTGATAACATGGTTAAAAAAGAAATGGGTAGCAGTGTCAGCGGTACAGTTGAATGTGGGCACGGCTTCCGCCCATTTGGTGAAGTAATCGACGGCGACAATGATATACTTATGGCCATTCGCAGATGGGGGTCGACACTCCATGAAGTCGATGGCCCACTTACAAAAGGGACCAACGGTGATGACTGGGTGTAATGGAGCGGGTGGTGTCCGGGCCTTGGGGGTGAAAAGTTGGCAGTTATGGCAATGCTTGACCGTAGTGATGCAGTCGATGAAAAGTGTGGGCCAGAAGTATCCGGCGTGGATGACCTTTTGGGTAGTGGCCATCCCTGAGAAATGGCCACCGCAGGCACCGCTATGACAATCATTAAGGACGTGCTCAGCTTCCTCATGTGTAAGGCAACGACGAAGAATTGTGTCGACCCCTCGTCGGTAAAGGACATCTCCTAAGAGGAGGTAGCGAGAGGCTTGGTGACGGATACGACGACGTCCATTACGAGTGACTGTGGGTCGAAAATTCTGCGTGCGTAAGTATAACAAGATATCACCGTACCATGGGTCATCAGACGAGATAGTGAACAAGTGATTGTCAGGTAACTCATCGGAGATGGGTGGGGCCGGGAGAAAGGAAGGGAGATCAGTGATGAGCTGGGAAAGCGCAAGGGATTTAGTGCTCTTAGGTGTTCGGAATGTGAGGTCATATTCTTGGATGATAATGACCCATTTAGCCACACGACCTTGCAGGAGCCACCGGTTTAGGAGATATACCATGGGGTTGGAGTCGGCGACGACTATGGTATGACTAAGTAAAATGTAGTGTTGCAATTTTTGGACGGAAAAGACCACTGCTAGGGCTAGTCTCTCCTCATATGGGTAACGTAGGGGTGGACCGGACAAGGTCTGGCTGACGTAGTAAATGACATGCTCTTGGTGTGAGGTGTCTTCTTGAACCAAGACTCCGGACACAGCATGCTCGGAAGCTGAGACGTAGAGAATGAAATCCTGAGAAAAATCCGGAGGGGAGATCAAGGGGGCTTGTGTGAGAGATTTCTTGAGGGCTTCGAATACAGCTTCTACTTACTCGTCCCAGACAAAGGGGATGTGGGTACGGAGTAGGCGCAAGAAATCATGAACGGTTGTGGCGTAATCAGGAACGAAGCGTTGAAGGAAATTGGATCGCCCTTGCAAGCTTTGGAGTTGCCGGAGCGTGCGAGGAGAGGGAAGGTCTAAGATGGCTTGGAATTTCAGGGGATCAACAGTAATTCCTTTCTGGGAAACAATGAAACCCAACAATCGGCCTGCCGAAACACAAAAGACACACTTGTGTGGGTTCAAGCGGATCTGATATTTGCGACAACGCAGAAAAACTTGCCGAAGGTCGTTAAGGTGGTCTGATCGTTTCTGAGAACGAGCTGTAAGGTCATTAAGGTAGACGAGCAGGATATGGACCAAATCATGAAAGCAATAGGTCATGGCCCACTGGAATGGGGCCCCAGCATTTTTTAGGCCAAAAGGCATGAAACGATAGGTGAAGGTGCCCCATGGGGTAGTAAAAGCAGTTTTGTACTGGTCTTCCTTTTGGATTTGGATCTAATTGTATCCGGAAAAACCGTCCATGAACGAGAGGACTGCATGCCCTGCACATGCATCAATGAGCTAGTCAATAAATGGCGTGGGGAAATTGTCTTTGGGACAGGCATGGTTTAAATCTCGGAATTCAGTGCATACTCTAATGGTGCCTTGTTTTTTGTTAACGGGCACAGGGTTTGAAACCCAGGTGGTATAGGCAATAGGATAAATGAAGCCTGCCTTGCGAGGTTTCTCAATCTCTGCTTTGTCAGCTGGGAGTTTTGAGGGATGAATGGGATGCTGCTTCTGATGAACGGGGGTTACATCAGGCCATGTGTCAATGTGGTGCTCTATAATGGCAGGGTTAAGATCGGGCATTTTGGTATAGGACCAGGCAAAGACATCGCGAAATTCTTTGAAGAGTTTTTTGTATTCCTCAATCTCTTGCTCACTGCAAGAGGCTCCTAAAGTGATGAGTTCGGGGGAGCTTCCTGGGGCAGCGATATCAATTTGGATGATAGGTGAGATGTTGGCCATATCACCCTCCTCTAAGGTGTCAGGAGGAGGAATAGGGTCCTTGAACCAGTCGACCTTGGGGGGAAGGAAGTCTTTGGATTCAACTGCAAATTGGGAGCAGTGTTAGAAGAGGATTCATCTGGGAGAAAGTAGGAACGATGGTGCATGTCATCCCAGGGATACTTCGGGGCAGTGAGAGCCTCGAGGATCTCCTCATTAGTGCGGAAAGTTTGTGTCATCAAATCGATTGATGAGGGAGTAGTGGCGGAAGAGATCATATAAATGGTATTAACCTCTCTGGAAGGGGGAGAACGCGGGGGGTGGATCTCCTCAATGGTGGGTGGTGCGGTCTCAAGATCCAGATTGTTCATCTCAAAGAGAGATGCTCTGTAATCGAGGAGATCGGGACAGTGATTTGTGTAATGCCCGTAAATACCGCATATGGCATAGGGGTGGTTAGTGCGTAGGGATTTGTCGCGAGGCTTGGGGGTTGGATCAAGGTGGACAACCGGGATAGTGGGGTCATCGTCAAGCAGTTCCATGTGTTCCTGTAATGCTGGTAACTAAGGACATTGGTGAGTCGCATGCCCCAACTCATCGTACATCGAGCATTTGGGAGGAGCATGAAACACAGGGGGTTTTTTGACTATCTTGGGAGGTGGGACAGCAGAGTAAGGTTGGGGGCCTCTGCCCCCAGTGGGTTTGGTAAGAGGAGGGGGGGGGTTTGTGGAGGACGACGGGGTAGCGACACCAGGAGGTGGTTGACTAGTAGTGACAATGGGTTGCACCAGTTGCAGGACGACATCTGGTGTCGGTGGGGGAATGGGAAGCGAAAGATACCGAACAGGTAATCCTAAGGTTAAACTAGGGAGGCTGAGGGTAGCCATGACCGGGGCGCTAACTAATCCTGATGGAGGGAAGAGGAAAGGAATGGTATGGATGGGGGTAGCACCAATGTGACTAGGTACCAAAGGGGGTTTAGGCAACAAGGGCGGTTGATTAGTAGGAGTTTGCGTGTGATGGGACAGGGTACATAGGTCGGACACGTCAGTGGCGGGTGACGGGGGTGGAATAGATTGGAAGGTTGAGGTCATTGGCGCGTCTGAGTAAACTCCGGGCCCCATAGAGGAAACAAATGAGGTGGTGGTAGCCGAAACAGGTTTCTCAACCATGGGGAGAACATTTTCGGGTGCCGCGGGGGCATTGGGATCATAGTAGGTGAGTTGGTCGACCTTGACCACGCGTCCCTCGTGGGGGAACATCATGGTATGAAAAATGGAAGAAGCAACCGCCCGCATGGCGTACATAAAGCTGTGGCCAAGTAAAAGGTTATAATCAACCTGTGCATTGATAACCTTGATGTCGATGAGGACGGTTTTGCCAGCCAGGTGGACGGGGACGTTAGTTAATAGGCCTTGTGGTTGAGCCGAACGGCCGTCGTAGGCTCACAACGCAGTAGTGGATGGCTGGAGAGGGGGGGATCCCAATTTCTGCCAGATGAGGGTGGACATGACACATGTAGAGGCACCTTCATCAATAATGCATCGATGGATGACAAAATTTCGAACAGAAACACAAACTTGGAATGCTAAAGTGGAAGGCATGCGGGGTTCGGATTGGTCCAAATCAAATGCCATTAAACTCGAATCATTTGGATCGATAGCCCTAATGGCTGAGAGTAAAGTCTTGCACTGTGAAGGGCAGTTTTTTAAGACTTCTAATGCAGACATAGCTGCGGGGGATTGGGCTAAGTCATCGACAATGCTGTAGTTTGACGCAGCCCGCGCATTGGGGTTATTGTTGATACGGCGAAGCGGGAAACGAGGTGCTTTGGGAACGCCATCTAGTGGAGGTGGAGGTATACGTAACGCCTGATCAGTGGGATGAGCATTAGTGGGTTTATCGGCGGGAGGGGCTTCAGGGGTGGTACCATATTAGTTCCGCCGGGTCTGGAGGTTGACCTCATCGGAGGACATCATCAACAAGTGGTGGGTACCTGATTCAAACATGGGTTGATCAGGAGCAGCGTAAGTGATTTGTTGTTGGGT
>LPNX010614287.1:0-20585 GCA_001517045.1 Pseudotsuga menziesii | reverse complement strand
CAATAGTCTTGGGGTTAGGTATCAATTCCTCCGACTTATCAACAAAATCCAAACCCTCCTTATCATCCACATTTAACCCACTAGATTTAACCCGCCAAATATTATGAGTAGGAACAGAAGATTTCTTGTTAAAAAGAAGGGAGCACTCATGCATCAAATGACCGAACACATGACATCTATAACATCTAAACGGAACACCAAGGTAATCCAATGGATGACTAAATTCAGTACTGCCTTTTTTAATAATTAAATCAGTATGCAGGCCTTTCCTAAAATCAATCAGCAACAAACCCCCGTCTTCAGAAAAGAGAAATCAGTTTCCAAATGAGAACCTAATGTGTTTCCCACCAATTTGAAAAAATTAGCTAACCAGTATTCAAATGGTAAATTGGGTAGTTTAACCCAGATCGAAATCTGATCATACATTTCTATGCGAGGATCGAATAATGGTGTCCATCTTTTGATCAGAATACCAACATTTTCCCACTTCCAAATGCCAACTAGGACCAATGCCGCATCCTCCATGGAAAAGAATTTAAATGCTATCCATCCTCACGGGAGAAGGAAAATCGCAGGAGGTCGACTGATAACATTTTTCTAGACCAAGGCTGCACAAACATTCAAGCTATCAGAATTATATTTGTGGCTACAAAAACACCCAACCAGAGTCATGGCATTTGCTAGGACAATTTCATTCAACCCCACATCTTCTCCCACAGTCAACAGAACCGGCCTCTCAGATTTCTTTATAGTCCTTTAAGGACGCTTAATCTTCTCCCCGCTCTCCAACTGACTAGAAACAGGTAAACAGAAAGAAGCAGAAAGATTATTTTTCAAAGATCCCACAAATGCAATAGGACTAACAACATCTACATGCCAGAGAAAATTCCCTGAACCCACAGGCTCCTCAGAGAAATCCTTTAGAGCCTCAATTCCCAAAACTCCTTTCTCATCACCCAAACCCGCCTCGACCAAATAAGTCACATGCAAATCTTTAGAGGAAGATATCCCCAATCCGCAATCTTCAAGACCCAAATTATTTATAATAGAAACCCTATCTTCGAAAGAAACATCATTCACCTTCACTCCACCTGACAACCTATTAAAATCCTCATGAATAGCATTTCTATCAACCTGCAGTCTAATACCCAAATGAACCTTACATTCTCCATGGTTGCAAGAAATACCAGAGCATTGACAATGAACCCCCGTTGCCACCCTTTGTCCTGCCATAGAGAGATCAAATAGATCTTGGATCGAACCCAGCATACACCTACCAGATGCCAAAGGATGATGAACAAAGTCCATAGAATTCGTAGGCTTGCCACTGTCGCCCACATCTCCATTACAATCCTTCCTTCAACTCGCCAGAAAGACCACGAAGAGCCACAAAGGCCTTTTGTTTGACACCCGTCCAATCAATTTGGTCCTGCTTAATGCCCGACGGCGTACAAGCGAGCTGTTTCATTGAACGAAGCGACATCACGTGGCAATAATCCACAGAGAACGAGAAATACGTGTCCCAGGCTGACCAAGTACGTGAAATCTCGAAGATAATTCACTAGAATAGCACTTAATGAGACCCGCCTAATCACCAAAAGGAGTACGTCTTCCAAGATACAGTACAAAATATCGGGCTGCTAATCAAGATACTTATAGGAATAATCCATCTTACAAATAGGCTTAAGTCCCAAAGAATGGTATAATCAGGATTACGATCATACAATATATGCCCTTATTAATACCAAGATTATGTCAAGATCTAGATCTCGCCACCCAAGACAATCTGGATTAATACCTCAGCTAATAAAATCCCACTCATAAAGAGATAGATCCCGAATTAAAAGGTAACCTCAAAACCGGGATAATCCGCCACTTAGGTTAATCTACTGATACTAAAGTTAGGATTAAACTACTTAACCGACCATTTGCACTGATCGGACAATCTGGCTCGCGTGAGGAGTCACATCCGACGTTGCCGGTCGTCCAATCGATGCAAATGGTGGAGCAAATAGGTCACATCCTAAAGTTACCAAAAACATCAATCAAAGCGAACCCAAAGAATAAAGATCTGGTTCAATTCTCCGACACCCTACCATGAACAAAGCGAACCTAAAGAATTATGTTAACCTGCACCTCCTCTCAATCTCCATCTTCGCTCCTCCTCAAAGTCAACAAAAGTGTTCTGTTATGAAAAGCTATAGCGCACTTTCATTCTCTTGCATTATTAATGAATTAACACAAGTGAACCTTTATGTTATCAAGAGAGCTTAGACTCTCTCTTTTTATATAAAAATAATAAAATATATAATTAAATTAAAAATTATTTTAAAAAGTAATTTATTCATTATAAGTTTTTCAATTTTTTATTTAGTTTTGGTTAGAATTTGGTGAATTTTTTTTGATAAAATCTAAGTTTAAAAACATTAAAATTATGTTTTTAAATTTATAGATTAATCATATTTCTAAATGATAGTTTATTAAAAATATTTTTAATTTATAATTTTTAATAATTTAATTTTGAAATTAATTATTTATAATATATTTATTAAAATTAATGATTGATAGTATCTATTTATTATGTTTTATTATTTTTATTTAATTTATTGAAAATAAAATTTTATTTGTCTTTATATAAAGAAAGCGTGTGCAAAATAGTAATGATAATTGTTATGATATTATAATCTAAATATTAAAATATAAAAAAATAAAATCATTCATTTTTTATATTTACATAATTTGAAGGATATTTTCATTTAGATATGTATAGTTTAAAAATTCTATTATTTGGGTAAGAATAAGTTGATTTTTTTCATAATTTTGATAAAATTTAGTTTGAGTTTTTAAAAATTAAGATGAATTTATTTCTACCATAAAAATTAAGATTAAAATATAGTTATATTTTAATTTTACAAAATAAAAAACATCAAATTTTGATAAAAACGAGTCCGATCAGAGGCTGGAACATGGAATAGCAGGAGCTCTATAGATTGCATGATTGATTTCTGCTTGAAATATTCACATGGCAGCAGAAGACAAACAAAGGGGAACCACTATTCCCTCCACGCCACTTGTATTGCAATACGAGATAAAGTTGCTGACGAGACCCGGTGCTACTCCCACCCCTCCTCTTGCAAGACCCCCGTAGGATGCTACTCCCCAACCAAAATCCACATCTCTAAGCCGCATTTTGGAAACATCGGAAACAAAAAAAAGATTTCACCACTGTGCAATGAGGGCGCCCTTTCGATTCCATCCAATCTATCGCCGATCTCATGTACTCGTCGTTCACAGCCGTTTTCGCTTCGTTGATCAATTTCATAGTGAAAGAAAGCGGTTTGTTTTCCAACTCTTCTGTGGTCACCTGGGTGCATGCAAGGCTTATCGCATTCCCGTAGAACCCTTTAGGAAGCGGCGGCTTGGAATATTCAGCGCAATAAAATAATATTTTTGAATTTTGAAGGAAGAACAAAAAACTATTTTTTCCTTAGTATTTTGAACATCTCTTTGCGGTTTCAGTTTTTTTTTCAATATATCTCTATGTGGTAACACATTTTTAGATGTATTTCTCATTTTTTTGTGAGTTGGGAACATATGTCAACCATTCTCTTTACTTTGATAGTATATTGTTGTTGGATGGATATGCTTTGTAAGTTGTCCCGTGAGTATATTGCATTATCCCACATTCATGGGGAGAAATATTTATTTAGATTAGACTTAGTATATAAGTACATGTTTATTCCACATTCATGGGGAGTAATAGTTGTTTAGATTAGACTTAGTATATAAGTATGTGTCGATACCAATGAAGGAATCCACGAGTTATTTGTATTGAGCTTGCTCAAAGGAGGTTGGCCTCTCGAACTGGCATGCGATCAATAAATTCCTTCTGTGTTCTTATATTTCTGGTATATCGTGCATTTTCGTTATTTATTGGAGGAAATCTCTCTGATATGATATCAGAGCACTTTCTTAGGCTCACTGAGTGGAATTTTTGCCAAAACATTTTTTCACAGTGGCTTTTCAACGATGTGATTATTGCAGTAGTTCTTCTTTACATCTGTATTGTTCATTTCAATTGCATGTTCAAATCGGGGAATAACCCCTATTCACTTAATTGTTGGAAGTACCTGGATGATAGCCCTAAAACGTACCACAAGAACCCCGAAGTAGCTGGACATGGAGAGATCCTGCCATGGAAAAGGGAAATGACCCCTACCTGATTGACTAGTTCCCACCCATGAGATAAACTAATAGTTGTTGTTTGTGGAAAAGTGGTTATCGGTTTTACTTGAGTCGTGGAGTGACAGGTACCACCCCAATACACAAGTCGTTAGGTAGCATTAGTGGTCAAGTGAATCCTCTGTACCTTTAGGAAGCCAAACATACCTAGGTTCCATATGTATTTCTAGTTGGCAAATATAAGATTGCATCTCTTGAGAGTCGTCACAAATCCATTCCACCAAAAAAAAGAGTATACATTTCTATTTTTTATCCATATATTATTTTCTTTACCTCTACTTCCCTTAAAAATTCATTGGAACCCTTGCAATTCCATTCTTCATATTTCCTTCCTTGAGGACCCAATCGCAAATTCCACTTTTCAAAGCCAAAAATATCACATATGTCTATTATTAGGGTGTTCCATAGCTTCTTCGATTCTCAGCCAATATCCTTCAAATTTTGTCACAGTTTTCATTTCCTATTTATGCTTCCTTGTCTCTCTATGACAAATTTTCCCATTCTTTCACCCCACTTTTGAAATCCCCATTTTATACATCCTTGTCTCTCAATAAGTTTCCAAAACCTAGTCAAGCCCAATTACCCATTAGAGTTTTTCCCAACTCCAAATTTTCCTTTTCTAAAAAAAATTATGTTTTTTATTTTTATAACCTTCCTCCTTGCAACGAAAAAAAAATCATCGTTATGGTTGTCACCCGCACAGGAGCAACAAAACATATGGAAGAAAAACTTGTCACCCTCAAGACCAAACTCCAAGATATGGATGAAACAATTCTTGGCCTCCATCTTCAACATTCATCCATGAACAATAAATGACAACCAAGTCTTCTGCAGACATTGGGTTCTCTTCTTCTGGTATTTTTTGTGGGTTGAAGCTTGGTTTTCCTCACTTCAATGGTGATGATCTGACTGGATGGATATACTGAGCATAACAATATTTCACTCTGCATAACACTTTTGATGTCAACAAAGTACCACTTCATTCCTTTCGTTTGAAACATGAATCCCTTCAATGGTTATGTTGGTACATTAAGTCTCATGAAGATCCAAATTGGATAGATTTTTGCCAACTCATTTTGCAATGATTTGGACATAGTGCTTTTAATGACTTTACAGGAGCACTCACTAAACTTTTCTAAACTGGCACTATGAGGGAGTATCAGATAAAATTCGAGAAACTGACCAATCACACAGAAGGGTTTTTTGATGCATTCTACAAGAGTTGTTTTATTAGTGGTTTGAAGGATGCAATCTGATCTGAGGTTAAATTGTTATTTCCCAGCACAATGATGGAATCCCTAGGGTTAGCTAAGCTAGAAAAGGAAAATATCATAGCTCAACAACACTCCAAATCCACTTTTGTTCCATTCATAAATATGGTTTCCCAAAGACCTCCAATCACACCAGTTCCTAGAACCACTCTTATCAAGCATTTTTCTGAATCCAAGATGTGAACACATCGAGAAAAAAGGATTTGTCATAATTGTGATGAGAAATTCTTTTGAGGACATAGATGTGCTGACCAAAAGCTCTATCTCTTAGATGTGGATTTTTTGCTTGCACCTGAAATTTGTGAAGATGCTTAGGATCCAGTAAATGATCAGGTCGACATTCAAGAATCCCATGTTGACCCTCCTTCTTAGGATGACCACCTATAGATATCTCTCCATGCATTAGTCGGAGTCACCACCCCACATACCATGTGGAATAAGGGTTTCTTCAAGACGATCCCTCATACAATACTCATTGATTATTGTAGTACTCATAGCTTCAGTAGCCCTCAAATCACCAAAAATGATGATTGTTTTATACATCCTTGATCCAGCTTTGAAGTCATGATTTCCAATGGGGGAACCTTACATTGTGTTAGCACTATTTTGGACTAAATCGTTTGGAGGGGGATATGCTAGTAAAAGGAACAGTAAGGTCTGAAAAATTTTCATATCATATGACCTTGAAAGGGGTTGATGGGGCCTCCATATGTTATAAGGGTTTTGTTCATTGGTTTGAAATGAAAAATAATTAAAAAATCCTAATTTTTAACCTTGCAAAGGGTGCATGAGTAAGAAAATCAACTGAAGGTTATATGGTGATAGGAATGGAGGGCCTGGATGTACAGCAGAGAAGATCAAAGGCTGCAGATGATTTTGCCAAGGTAAGATGATCGGTTTATAGAATTTTTGATATTGGCAGAAGAGGGTTAACTTGTAGGAAATATCAGCCGTTGGATGGATAGATGGAGACAGATCGACGTAGGACAGAGATTTTGCTGAGCGAACATGCAAGGAGAAATTAATTTTTTAGATGTGTGAAATCCTATAAGCCCTCTATATTTCAATGGTTGAGATCATATGATGTTGAAGATCTATGGTTGGAATGGATTTTGCAATATCAACATGTGCGAGGAAATGGAATTTTCAAATTTGTGAAATCCCGTAGGCTCCACATGTTCCGACAGTCGGGATGAAATAATGTTGAAGATCTGCAATGGAGATTCATTTCACAATGACAACTTGCACGTGATAATTAGATTTCTCAATTTGTGAAATCATGTAGGACTTTCATATTTTAACGGCTATGATCTTGGGTGGAGATAGATTAACAACAGTCATTGATTTCGCAAGCGCAACATGCACGAGTAAATGAACTTTTTCGATGTGTGAAATCCGGTAGGACCAACAAACTTGAATGGTGGAGATATGGACAGATTATTGCTCCACGGTCCAGGATGATTTCACAATGAGAACTAGAGAGGGAAAAGTCATGTGGGAATATGGAAAAATAGGGTAGGATATTTATCTTTCGGTGACTCAAATTAAGCTTTAAACCCGATCTATGACTAGAAATCATTTCACAATTCAAAGATACACAGAGGAAAGAACTTTCAAAAATTGTGAAATTTGGTAGGGACTGCACCATTAGACAATTGATATGCAGGGAAGATTAAGATCTATGGTTGAAGATCGTTTTGCAATTCGAAAGTGCAAGGAAGAATAGAACTATGGGGGTTGCGAAATGAAGGTAAAGGGGAGATAGAATAAATGGCAAGGATCTAAGCAGATAGAGATCTATAGCTAGAAGTGATTTCACAAGATGAAGGTGTGAGGAAGAGGAAAATTGGTGGATCTATGAAATGGAGTTAAAGGGTATAGGAACTGAATGGTGCAGATTAGATCCGGGGATGATCTAGGGTCCAAAATAATTTCTCAACTACAACATGCTCACTTTGAGTATGGAAGGAAATCTATGAAATTGATTGAGATAGATGAAGATCAACAACTTATAAAGATCTATATCTAGATCAATGGCTATAGTTTAATTTGAAATTGTGATCTACAGGACGGATAAGGGAGGTAGCATTGTAATGGAGAGAAGCAGAGGATTAAGTTGGAAAAAGGATTGAGGGCACAAAATAAATCATGCAAGATGGAGGGCCAACAAATTTTTCTACTATAGAAGGTGCAAGACTGATATGAACATAAAAACAAATATAAAAGTACCTTGCACGTGGAATTAGGGCATTAGTTTATTTTTCTGCATTGGAAAATGAAAGCGAAAGAATGTGTGGAAGCAGCCAACTCACATAGTGTCCTATGGCCACTTGTTAATACACTAGGTAGGCCTTTTGTTCACATTGAAAGTATTAAAAATGACTCAAGTTGAGAATGTAGGAGCTTAGAACTTAGAATACCAGAAAATTCAGGAACTATTGCAGAATGTTTTGACACTGTCCTGCTATGATGGACCTGATGATACTATTAAACAGAAGCTAAAGCTTGTAAAAGATCAAGGAGAAGATATTCTTAATGTCTACCAATCCTATTTTCATTATTTTACTACCGACGAAACCCTAAGCTGCCCTGAGTTCATTGATTGGTGTGCTAACAATTATTCCCTCTCTGGAAGATTAATAATGGATATCAGCAACTCAAAAATGCTTTGTCTTCACAGTCTTTGGTTGTTATTAAAACCATGTCAGTCCTGATGAGTTCACCCTAAAGTCTAAAGAATATAGTGAAGAGTCTAGTACAATATTTTAGAGAGTTTGAAATAGAGAAGAAACAATAATTCTTCAAGAGTTGTTTCAAACAATATGTCCAGCTACAAAACCTTCCATTCCATGTGGATGCAAACATTTTTAACGAAGAAACCCAGTGTATTGTAACCTTGATGAGTCAGTTCCTAGGGTTAGATACAGACAAGTATATCAATGAACCCCTTATGAGTCTATTGTTTTCTTTGAGTACTTTTCAAGTTCATTCTGTAGAGTCCAGTCAGTTATTACAAACTTCATGCCTTAAATTTGATGAATTCTTGGCTGGGAACATTCATTCTTAGTTAATGGATTTCCACAAGACCAGGACTTTCATATTTCCGTCCTATTTACTGAAAATGTTTCTATCATTCAATGAGGATAATTTACAGCTACCATAGATGGTACTTACTGAGGAAATGAAAAGGGATTACACTAAATTTATGAATTTCCTCATGTCTAAAGTGTACAGTGCGATTTTTCAAAAGAAGTTTTCTAGAGTATTGCCAGAAATAAAAAATTAATTGTAGTTTTCTCCATAGAAAAGGATCGGTGATTGGTTTCTGTTTAAGTAATGGACAACGATTAGGTTGTATGGCTTTGTTCCTCATCCTTATTTATTTCCTACCTGCGTTAGTCCTAGAGTGTTTTCATTGGAATTGACTAGACAACAATTGATTGTGGACACTGAACATTTTTTAAATTTTAAGAAGTCTAATAAGATCAGATATCCATGGGTTGTAGAACCTTTTATCATAAAAAATAAGTTGCTCTTCCAATGATCGAGAGTTTGCTGAAAGAGATGGGTTTTTTGACAAAAAATGATATTAATTATGAACCCTATCATGTTATTTAAAACAAAAGACAGGATTTGAAAAGGAAGCCTTTTGAGCATGATGAGGTTGTTGGATTATCATAGGCTGCAAATTGGTTTGATTATCCCCATGAAACTGAAAAGGATACTGATATGTAGGAATATTCAATTTCTTCTGTAAGATAAATTACTTCACTACAGCCTGCCACTTCTTCTTAGTAGCTGAAAAAATCACACCTTTAGTCATCTTCTTAGAACAGACCAACAAGAGATATTTTTCAGATGCCATGGATATTGAAGAGGAGGATAGTGCTAGGACTCCGAAGAAGCAAATAATTGAATCAAAAGGACAACTTGTCCAACCTACAGAAGAAGACAGAGGTAAGAAAAAAGATGAAAGTGACAGGGCCTGCTTTTGAGGTGAAGGAATATGCATTTGCTAATACACCAGTTGATTCGACATCTCAATTTAAAAATAAGACAAGATTATTGGAGAAATATAAAGAGACTAAAGACATATCTTCATAAGAGTCTTTAAAGTTGTATTCAGAAGTAAGGAAAATCTCTAGTTAAGATGTATCTCGTATTTTTGTTAGAGATTATTCCAAGAATACTTTAAACCTAGCCTTAGCAACCAAGAACAGGGTTGCTGAAATGAAGACAGATTTGGAAAACATTCTTATCCCTGACATGATACATCTGCACAAGCAAACAAGGGATATTATTTTTACTGATATGTTGAAAGATACCTTGAAATTGACAAAATTGCAAACCAGTAAAAGTAGAATTAATTGAAGCAGGAGAAGGTGGAGAACGAATCCCACGAGTCACAAATAAAGAAATTGCAAACATATTTGCTAGATGCTGAGAGCCAAGAAGATAAAGGAGAAGGGATACAAAAATTGCTTAATGAAAGGGAGAGTGCCATCCAAATATTGAAAAAGAAATTGAAAATACCCTCTACAAAGCTGATACATGCATCTGAATTGGCTGAACTTGAGAAGGAAAAAGAAGGCTTGGGTGGTGAGTTGACTTCTTGCAAAGCTAAGCTATTAAAATTTGCAGAAAAGAGAAACAGTGGCAACAAGACATGGCTCTTTTAGTTGAAAGTGAGAAGACTCTCAAAATAAAATTGGATGAAATGGAAAGGAAACTACGGGAGAAAGAAAAATAGCTACAAGAGAAGGAAAAGGAGCTTGAAGGTAGAATTATTCCTCCCACAGCTAAATCCAGTGAGAAAACTATTTTCCAAGCTATGTCACAAGTTAGCCTAAAATATTTAGAGTTGGAAGGATTAAATAATAAAAATAAAAGTTTGGAAAACCTGGCAGTAAAAAGTGAACAAGAGAGAAAGACCTTGGAAGCCAAATTTCATGCTTGGGAGGCTAAGTGAAAAGAATTACAAAATAAAAGTGACAAGCTCATGAAACATGTAACATGTCAATCATCAATGCACGGGCTAAAACATATCATTTGGGATGTTATCATTGTAGAAGTAGGCAAATTCAGACCCTACCTTGACTATGTATTAGATAAAGAGGTTGTGATTTAGTCATCTAGGAAAATTATGACATCAGCCATGGAGAAATTAAATAAAAATCCAATTGATTATGCTAATCATGCGATCAACTTTTTGAATGGCTTGACAGAGGATAATTTGAAAAATGCAAATATCAAGGATAGAAAATAAATTATAACTTGGGCCAGGAAGGTAGTGAACAAATATCATCATTTAGACACAATTCAGGCCAAAATTGATATCATGGCACATCAATTGAATCTCTTCAGAGATATGTTTGATCCCTTATTTAAGAAAGGATTCCCATTCTTTTGGGAAGAAAATGGCACAATGTTGAATCAGAAGGAGTAACAAGAAAGGTTGATTCAATGCAGATTGGATCACACCAATTTCACTGATATGAACCAATCATTGTCTAGAAAGATGATTGTTGACAAAGTGGTTGATGAATTTGAAATAGTTTTCTCTTTTAAAGAAGCATGTACACATCTGTACATAATTATTCTTAAAGGGATCATATAGAATTGCACGTGTTGGAAAAGGAGATGTCCACTTTGGAACTGTTGTCGATAGAATAATGGAAGATAGTAGAAAAGTTCGGGAGAACCCATGAAGAATTGAACATTGAAGAGTAGTGATTTGGAATTTGTTTATTTTCTAGAAGTTGTTAGTAGTTAATAAGTGTCAAATGACACATGTAAAGGAAGTTATGCCTATGAATATTATGGAAAAAGGGTTGGAACCCATGATAATTGTCTTTTGTATTTTGAGATTTATCTTAATATATTATAGAGCCGAAGTTGGCCTTTTCTTTAGAGATTCATGTGTTGTTTATGATTACATTCTGTCTTTCCCTTCTTATTGTGAATGTTTTTTTGTGTTATTTCCTTTCATTATGTATTCTTTCATATCTAAAATGAGTGTGTAATGGTTCAAAATTCATATCTATATGCTCTGACTATTATTTCAGATATTCACCAAACGTTTCCTCTAAAGTTAGCAATGGATATATCTCTGATAGATGGCCATGTTAATGGACTGTTCATTATTCCCTCTTTTACACCAAACTCAAGCATTTTGGTTGTAACTGAATAACTATCTTTCCTTTGTTAAAATTTCCATGCACACAACTTTGTGATAAATAATATATATTTTTACTCCATAACCCAATGTTTAGTTTCCCTAAGTTTCTTTCCCTTATTAAATCATTAAGAGATCCCTCTCCGGAAAGAAACTTAGTCTATTTTCTTTCCTAAAGTGGTTTTGTGGTTACCTTGGAATTTCCTTTCACAACGTAAGGTATATTTTGGGTGATAACATATTGGCGCCATTTCTGGGGAATGATAGTTCAAATCATACCTTAGAGAGACGACAAAGACTGCAAGATTCCAAGAAAGAAAGGATTTCTGTGGGAAAACATAGATTTATATATTTGAAAAAAGGTTATGCATTTTCCCTAGTGACTCCACATTCATTTTGAGCAAGATTTCAGAGGCATCCTAGCTTCTAGGAGACCACACACACAAGGTAATCATAATACTGAAATTTCACAAAGTGTGGAAAACCCAGAAAACTTGTTTAGACATAGGATTGGAAAAAATAAAGCTAACACTTCTCAAACTGAAAGGTCTTTAATTCAAGAATATTTTTATAGTTTTCAATATTTGAATTTGGGATTGAATGTTGGGAAATATTTGTTAAGATATAAATCTAATTCTTAATTAAAACATACAGAGATTAATCCAAATAGACTTGAGTCATATCTCTTAGATTCCCTGTGGTTGAATTTACAAAACCCTCTAAAAGTTGAAGAAAGTAGTCCTATTTTTCAAACTTACTAGCAGCATATTTCAAGCCCTATTCATAGCGCTCCTCACAACCCTCCTATATTGCAAAACCCACCTATTATACTAAACCCACCCAAACAAATGGTAGTTAAGTTTGCACCCTTGGCTTTTCCAATTGTTTTGCATGACCTACCTTTAAATTACTCACGCAGAATTTCCTTATATGATGGGGAGAGAATATTTACAAAAAGACAACATATGGATAGGTTTGAGGATTTCATTGATTTGGAGGAGGTTGGTCATGATGATGCAAAGATGAGATTGTTTGCTCAGAGTTTGTATGGAGAGGCAAAACAGTGGTTCAAGGACTTACCAACAAGATATATCCCCACTTTTGAGGCCTTTAAAACACTATTTTTGGATAGGTGGGAAGAAAAAAGAGCCCTTTACAAATACTATCACAATACAACAATTTAAAGAAAGGGAACTTTGAGTCTATGCATGACATTAGAGGAAATTTGGGGTCTAAAATGGGACTTATAACAAAACATGCCAACAATAAGTTCTTTTGAGTTGGAATTCAAGAACCAATACAATTCCAATAAAATGAGTCAACCATAATGGTTGTATTGACATATTTGTCATAAAAAAACTACTTTTTGTGTTCGTATTTTCGACATATCTCCCTGTGTTTTTACTCAAATTTTGTTCGGGAGAGCTCATTGGATGTGGAATTTGATTCTGCATCCAAAAAGTACCCACAATCCATACTTTTTATGGATCTTGCTACCCCAAAAACTAGAAATACCTGAAAAAATGTGATGATGACATCATCATTATGTTTTTTCAGGTATTTCTTGTTTTTGGGGTAGCGGGGTCCGTCAAAAGTATGCAGTGTGGGTACTCGTTGGATACAGAATCAAATTCCACATCCAATGAGCTCTCTCGATCGAAATTTGAGTAAAAACACAAGGAGATATGTTGAAAATATGAACACAAAAAGTAGTTTTTTTTCTTTTTTCCTCCAAAATTAATAAATATTATTTTATTATTTTCCTAAGGAGGCCCATTTTAGACCTCAAAATTCCTCTATAAATTTTCTAGCAGATTTATGAGGGTATATAATTCTATTTCAGCTGACATTAAACCCTTAGTAGGTGTTTCTGAGCTTCATTATGCAGATTCTTTTGAAAGTTATTTTGATTGTTGTTAAGAGAAATAAAGTATGCTAGTATTCCTGCTATGTTTAAGACACACTAGAGGTAGAGACAAACTTAATGGATTCAAGGGAACTAAAGTATAGAGTAGAGGCATATAGGAGAAGACAAGAAAATCAACCATCTACTTTTTCCTCTTCCACTACAAGTGATGTCAAATTTGACATAATGATAAAGACTATGGATAGACTAATGGATAGGTTGTCTCTAGATAACTGACCACCAAATAGAGAGCACCCTGAAAATCAGATCAGAAATCCCAATTTTAGAAGACTACCTCTTCCTCCAAGAAACCAAAGGAATCGTGATGATCAAAACATTATACTACCTTTTCCATAGAATTTAGTTGATGAGGGGGAAGAAGAAGAAGATACAATTGAAAATTAAATTCGTCACTTTGATAATACTAATGCTGAGATATACCTTCCTGAGGAGGAGCATAATATGTTTGCTCAAGATGATGAAAGTACTATTTCAATGACAGATTCAGAATAGTATCTCAGAGGGTATCAGAATGCCATTGATGATGTTAAAAAGAAGCTAAAGTTGAGAAGTAGATATTTAGTCATAAATAAAGGAAGGCAAAATCAAAATCAACCTTCTGCTAGCAAAAAAAATCAAGAAAAGGAAAAGGATACCACTGTACATAAAAATTCCGAGAATATAGAACAAAATTCAAAAGAGAACAAGCATCCAATGCCAATTGATGAAGAAAAACCAATTTCATCCTTTAACTTGCAAGTTGAATTAGCAAAAATCAAGATTTCAATTCTTTTAAATGAGCTATTGAGGAACAATGAATATAGGGAAAAGATTACAAAATTGCTCAAGAATCAAGGAGATGATCACCTAAATATTTTAGAAGTGACAGATGATTATGCATATATTGTCCTTGTGCCCAAAATTGAAGAAACAGATGAGGAGGAGGCTCCTCCTTTTTATTTGAGTCTAAATGTACATGATATGATATTGCACAATGTTATGCTAGATCTTGGTGCATCTCATAATATTATGCCTAGGGTACTGGTGGAAAGTTTGGGGTTGGATATTACTAGGCATTGCAAAGACCTGTATTCTTTTGATTCCTAAAAAGTAACATGTCTGGGGTTGATAAAAGACATGGAGGTAACCCTTACACAGGTGCCAGCCAAAAGCATTGTCATGGATGTTGTGGTAGTTGATATACCTCCCAAGTTTGGCATGTTGTTGTCAAGGTCTTGGGCATAAAAATTGAAGGAAACTTTGCAAATGGATATGACATATGCCACCATTCCTTAATCTAAAGGGAACAAAAGATTGTATAGAAAGAAAATATTGGATTATGTGGTCAGCTGAAGAGATAAACCTAAAAATCATCCCATTTACGTTGTTGATACTGATCTAGGATCTTCTATATGTTTTAATGATGGCCCTCAAACTAATCCTGAAATTCCTGAACAAATAGAGTTTAAAGAGGATGAAGAGTTTTCAAAAAGAGAGGAAACTTTAGACAAGAAGCATAATGAAGAAGGTTTATGGACTATGTATTTTGATGGGTCCATAAGTAAGATTGGTGCTGGTGCTTGTGTGTTCATTATTTCTCCAAATAGAGATTTCAAAGCTCTATCCTATAAATTGAATTTTGAATGTACTAATAACATGATTGAGTATGAATCTCTGCTACTGGGTTTGAATGCTTTAAAGGAGATGGGAGCTAAAAGAATAGAGGTATTTGGGGATTCTGAACTTGTAGTAAACCAAGTGAATGGAAATTATCAAACAAAATATCCTAGGATGATGGCTTACATAAATGAGGTATGGGATATCTTTGGTAATTATTTTACAGAACACAAATTCAGAGTAATTCCCAGAAGAGAAAATGGAGTGGTCATTAGAGAGAATTTGAGGTCAAAAATGGGCCTCAAAAGGACCAAAATGTACTATAAAAATCAACCACTTACATTCTAGTAGATGACATCATCCCCCATGGTTGAGGTGGCATTGCACGAGTTAAGAATGTTTATTTGTTACATTTTCTATGGTGGATGGAAACCCATAGTTAACCAAGGTAGTGGTACAAGTACTTTTAAGTCATAAAGTGAAGTACTCATAATAAAAGTCATTTCAAACTTTCTCATAAAATAATATTATTGTTATTTTCAAGTAAAGTACTCACAATTCACTTTCTTATAAAATAATATTATTGTCATTTTCAAGTAAAGTACTCATAATTCATAAAAATGTCTTTTCACATTTTTTTTATAAAATAATATATTGTCATTTTCATGTTTTTTTAATTTTAAATTATATATTCACTCAATTGTATTTAATATCATAATGTCAAACTAATATATATATATATATATATATATATATATATATATATATATATAATCTTGTACTTTTAAAATAAATCAAATTCATGAATGATATTTATATGAAATAAATATGTTAGTTATGCATATAAATTAAATTCATTTTTGTTTAATTTTATTTACAAGTTCAAGACAAATAAATGCTAAAGGACAATAATTTTTTGGGAATTCACAATGAATCTTTATCACATCATTGTAGAGTTATTTTATTAATTTTATTTTTAGTCAATTTAGAAAAGAAACTCAACCATGGTTATTTATATTGTGCATAAAAAGTAGTGTAGGAGGTGACTTGTCATATATACCTACCCCATAAAACCCCTAACTCATAATATTTTAATATATCTTATATTTTTGTAGTACATCTCTTAGGAGGCCCATTTTTGACCTCAAATTCTCTCTAATGTGATTCTTTAGCTAAAATTGCTAGTAAATTCAAAACTCTCCTCTATTCTCGGAAAAAATATAAAGTTGAAGTTGTAAATAGACCTTCCATACTAGACAATTCCAAATATTGGCATGTTTTTCTATTATGATCTGCAGATAAAAAGATTTTTGGAGTTATCCGATGAATTTGTAAATACCTAGAATGACACAGAAAATGCAAATTTAGAGAGCTTCCAAGATTATGAACATAATAAAGATGGAAAAACTGAAATAAAAAGTTGAAAAGCATGTTAGGGGAAAGGACATAATTTAGCTGAAGAGTAATTTTATCCCCATAGGTATAATTCTCTTAGAGAAACATTTTGATTATAATGATGTTGCTAAAGATCCAAAAGTGAAACCTGTTGATAATGTTGTTGAGGAAAAAAATATAGGTACTGAAGAAACTCCACGGATTATAAGACTATCTAAGATTTTTCCTATTAAGGAAAAAAAAAGAATATATCAATATGATGAAGATGTACAGTATGGAATCAATTTTCTTCTTGGTTCTTGGTAACCCCGTAATGAAATGCATAGTTATAGTTTCCCACTTCCATTTAGGAATAGGTATAGGCTGCAATAATCCAGCTGGATGTTGATGTACAGCCTTAACCTGTTGACAAGTAAAGAACATAGCTGCATATTAAACAATTTTTTTCTTCATATTAGGCCAATAAAAATATTTGTTTAGGGTTTTTATAAGCTTCTGATATCGAGGATGTCCTACATAAGGGTCATCATGTAATTCTCTGAAAATGATATGTTTAATATTAGATTGATTTGGTACATAAATTCTGTTTTTGAATTAAAAAAATCCTTCTGTATCAATCTGATATATGTTATCCTTATTATCAGCAACTCTGTTTTTACATTTTCCCATTAATTCTTTATACTCATCATCACAAATTAACATTGTTTTCAACAGATTTTTAAATTTTGATTCGTATTCACTAGCTAGTACAAAATGTATCCCATGTTTTTATCGGCGTAATGCATCTACTACTATGTTTTCCTTCCCTTTTATGTGGCTAATTTCAATGTCATACTCACTCAGGAATGCAACCCATCTGTCTTGGCGAGAATTCAATGATTTATGATCAAACATGTATTTTAACCCTATATTATCAGCTAGCAACAAAAAATTATTTTCTATCAAATAGTGTCACCAAATTTTAAGAACATGAATAATGGCTTCCAATTCCATATCACGTACTACATAATTTTTTTCATGCTCTTTTAACTTTCTAGATTCATAACAGATTACATGAAATTCTTGAGTTATAACCCCTCCTAAATCCTCTTTACTTACATCAATGCACACTACAAAGTCCTTGTTTGGATCAACAATTATTAATATCGGTGTCGTTGTCAATAAATGTTTCAATTTATCAAATCTATCTTGGAATTGTTGACTCCAAATAAAATGATTACCTTTCTTTTGAAGGGTTTTTATAAGATAAGTTATGCTGGAAAATATTTCTATAAATATGCAGTAATAACATGTCAACCCCATGAAAGATCTAATATCATGTACATCTTTTGGTAATAGCCATTCCAGTATTGCCCTAATTTTAGCACGATCAACTAGTGCGCCTTCTTCTGAAATTACATGTCCCAAGGATTGTACTTCTCTTTTATAGAAATCACATTTACTAATTTTTGCATATAATTGATGGTCTCATAGTGTTTATAAAACTTCTCGTAAATTTTCCTCATGCTCCTTCTCACTTTTTGAGTAAATTAAAATATCATCAATAAACACGAGTACAAATTTATCCAAGAATTTACTTAATACATTATTCATAATATTCATTAATGTTGCAGGGGCATTTTTCAATCCGAAAGGAATTACCACAAACTCATAATGTCCATATCTAGTTCAAAAAGTTGTTTTATGAATGTCTTCTTCCTTTACCCGCACCTGATGATATCCTAATCTGAGGTCAATTTTTGAAAAAAAATTGGCTCCTCCAATCTGATCAAACAAATCATCAATTCTTTGTAAAGGATACCTTTTTTTAATTGTCATTTTTTTTAGTTGTTTGTAGTCTATACACATTCCTAAAATGTCTTCTTTCTTTTTAACAAATAAAACATGCGCTCACCAAGACGACACACTAGGCCCAATGTATTTTTTGTCAACTAATTCCTGAGATTGCATCCTTAATTCAGGCAATTTTGGAATACTCATACGGTAGGGAGTTCATGAAATAGGTGTTGATACATGTATTAGATCTATAGTGGAGGGTAAATCTCTCTTTGGGGAAAACCCGGTATTTCATCAGGAAACACATCCTAAAATTCCTTAAGAATAGGAAATTGTTCCAATATTGTTTTTGTCTTTTCAAGTTCAATTTCCATTATTTTAATAGCATAAAGTTGGCACCCTTTTCTAATACACTTCTTAAGTTTTACTGTTGAAATTTGTCGTGTAGATATGGGTCTGTAAATTCCCTTTATAGTATATTAAATTCCTTCCTCATCCACACAATCAAAGCTTTTGTGTAAACATATAATAAACATATTGTGATATTCTAGCCACTCCATGCCGATTAAAATGTCATATGATCTAAAAGGAATTATATTTAGGTTAACTGAGGTATCCATTTCATCAAAACTCAACCTACAATGTTTAACTGATTCTGTAACTTTTCGTTTTACCCTTGTTGCCAATTGCACTAGACATGCATTTTTTTGTTTTGCCTTAACAAGTTTACATTTTTCGACTACTCTAGGCACAATGTAACTTAAACTAGCTCCTGAATTGATGAGTATAGAAACAAGTGTATTCAAAATTTTACCTTCTACCTCCAACATAGTGATTGATGTCCTTCTTGCCGGTCTTCTAGAGTAGCATTGATTCTGGGTATATTCCTCGCTATGTCATTGACAGTATATTCTTTATGCACCAAATTTATGGGAGCCATTTTTTTGTTGGGATTGCGAGGACAATTTCTGTACATATGAGCTCCATTACAATTACCCCAACATTTTATTTATTTTGTATAGTTACTCCCTCCGCTATTGAAATTTCTTATAACTTTTATCCCATTGTTATTGATTGAACATGTTCTATTACAGTTGTTGTCTGTTTGACTTCTTGTTCCTTTTATGAAAGGAGAGGGTTTAAATCCTTTTCTACATTGATCCATCTTTTCATTTTTCTTACTTTGACAATTTTTGCTTAATCCCAATCTTTGTTTTAATAAATGATAACACCATTTATATTTTCTAATTTATTCATCCATATTCTTAGGCATATCAAACTCTATTTTTTCCTTATAAGAAGGGGGTAAACAAGTAATAAAAATACATACCTTAGTTTTTTCATCCCTTAAGTAAGGTACGTAATGTTGTAAATTTACAAACTTAGTTACGAACTCCTCCATGGTTAACAATATCAGTCTTAAATAATTGAATTCCTCGGCTTTTTAGTCATAATATTGTTCTGACATATATTCATTTTTGAATAATTTTTTAAAAACTTTCCAACTTAACCCCTTATTGCGTATATTGTTTACACGTTTATCCTCCTGCCACCAGAGACCAACTTTTTCGCTCAACTTTAAAATAACTAACCGTTCTCTCAAGTTATCATCATATCTATAAACTTTGAAGTATCGCTTGATATTCTATAACCAAGCTTCAATTGCCTCTTTAGATTCCCAATCGACCATTGGAGGTCTCAACTTTTTAATTCTACCTATAACTCTACAGGTCTTTCCTTTTGTTTATTGTAATTTGTTTCACCACCTTTTTTAATTCCTGTGTAGTCATGTATGGATATTATCTATAGTTTCCTCACTGCCCTTTTATATCTCCCTTTCTTTTCTTCCCAAACTGCAAGAATTTTGGCCATTGTTTTTTTTGTGGATCGTCAAACGTTTTGATATTAATTCATTTATCTCTTCTTGATTGGATTTAGTGTTGATCAATTTAATATTATATTCCTTAACTATATCCAAATTAGCCTTCAAACTTATCATAGTTTATAACATTTTTTATTGTATGCCAGCATTTCATTTTGCTTCAAGTTCCACGTAGAAACTTGCATTTTCTAATACTAGCATACCTTCAGGTACTATTTATTCTTCCATGTTTGGTTTTGGTTCAACCATTAATATGCCCACATGTAACAATATTCACTTGTTTGTTATTTTTCAGTAATCATATTACCTGCTATATGTTCA
>LPNX010614245.1:42881-168883 GCA_001517045.1 Pseudotsuga menziesii | reverse complement strand
GATGGAAAGACATGATATGGTTCTGTGGGTCCTCACCTGCCTTACCCTCAAACTTAGGGATGTCAGAGGGGATTTTGGTAGGCATGTGGGGCCACACAGGGTTGTGACGGATGGGGTCATTGGTTAACCTGGCTAGGTCAGGTAGGTTGAGGCTAGCCATATATGGCAAACTGGATGGAGGGTGTGATACGGTAGTGGGTTGGACCACGTTGGGGCCCATGCCCCCAGGGGGAGGAGTGATGTGAGGGATGTTACCCCCAAGCGGGGGAACTACGGTGGTAGGAGTTACTAATGGAGTGGGTATGGGTATTCCTGCCATAGGAATAGGTACGGTGAGGGGGATGGTAGACGGGCCTCCTGTGGAGGGCATACCCATGATAGGTGTAGTAACTGGTATAGTGGCGGATGTACCACCGGTGGTCCCTATAATGGAGGGGTTGGGATTCACGCCAGCCATGGAGCTAGTGGGGGTAGTGTAAAGAGTGTTCTCGGAATCTGGTGATAGGGTCCTATGCCGCTGACGAGTGGAGTCGAGTGACAAGGCTCGAGATCTATGGTGATGACGGGTGGTGTCAAGTGAACCGTGCTGTGGGGGCTCGCCTCTGAGGCGACGAGAATGTCTCGAAGAGTCAATGGTGACAAGTGGTTTTCAAATATGTGGGTGGTGGTGTCGAAAAAACAACTCAAAAATCCTAATGCAACCGTGTGTGCAGAAGGAGAGCTCAAAAAATAAGGCACTCAGGCCAAAAAGCAACTCAAAACACCTACTGTAACTGCGTGCTACAATAGGCGGAGTGTCAACAAAGTGGTCAGAATACCAATAAGCTGTCGGTTTCCTAAAAAAGAAAAATCGGTGGACTCACTAGACCAAGAGGAGGTAAGGGAGCATGCAAACAACTAACTAATGGTATTATGACTCAACTAAGTATATCCTCTGCAAGGTGATGAAATCCAAGTCAGACAATATAAATAGGAAAGTCAAATGGCTAAAGTATCCCCCTACCGGGAGGGACACCGGGTACGCAAACCTAGAAGTATGGCAACTAAGATACCCCGTTCATGACACGTCCAGAAAGGTAAATATTCCGCTTGGTCCTTTAACCGCAATATTCCCTATACAGGGATATTCCGAGAACTGCGAAAGGTAGCCCTTCAGTTACTGAATGGATTGCGGTATTCCACTCAGACTTCCGGAACCAATCTCACGACTTCAACCCTCCTAAGGGAGAGGCCCTCTGATAAACCGGTGGTGACCGTGTCAAAAAATACTAAGGGATTTTGGTTCCCTAAAGGACAACAACTATGTCTCACGTGTAAATAACCAAGGGGTGTTATTGGAAGCCTATCCCCCCGATCCTACCTAACTACAAGATTCTTTTGTGTTCCTCAAATGAGGTTATGGTGTTGGTTGAGTTAAGTAGATTTTAGGTCTCACTTTGAATTAGGGGATAGATTGTGTGCATGTGAGGTTATGAATCCAAAATAGTTGCTCAATAACAATAATAATGTATGAAAAACTTTAAAAACTTTTACCATGCGAAATTTTTTTTTTTTTTTTGAAATAATGCTAAAAAATTTCTAAACAATTCTGTAAACAAGGGACAGAAATGGCTGTAGGGTTGCAAGTGGAACAGGTGGCTGTGCAAGTGCAGGAAAAATCGAGGCAAAGTGGCTGGGTTTCGGCGCAGAAACAAGGGAAAAAAACAGTTCGCGGACCGCGGGTATGGGGCGGACTCGCGCGGTCGGACCGCGGGTTTGAAGGCAACAGTCGCGCGCAGATCGCGGGTTTAAAGGAAACAGGCGCGGTCTAGGTCGCGGGGTTCTGGTTGACAGCGGCGGTCGGAGCGCGACTGTGTAATGAACAGGCGCGGTCAGATCGCGACTGTGGGATGAAAAAACGTGGTCGGGGCGCAACTGGGAAAGTTCAAAAACGCGTCCAGGACGCAGGAAAATGGCTGACAGCGGCGGGCTAGTCGCAGGTTAGGGCCTGAAATGCGCGGTCGGACCGCGAGTGCGGAAGAAAAAAGTGCGGTTTTCGGCGGCCGAAAACGACAGCCGAAAGTACAGTACGGAAAAATAAAGTTAAAAAAGACAGCGGAGTCGCCAAAACTGTAGCTAGGGTTTTCACCCTAGCTTGTGCTGATGAGCACCTACTAAGGAAACTGGATCCCTTAGTAGCATTTCAATGATATATGAATTAAAAACTGAAGTAAAAACTAATCTAAATACGTTCTTGAAGCTAAAGCAGTAAAAAGTAAATAACATGAAACAGAAACAGTAAAGAAATGAATGATGATTTTTATTGATATTACCTCCAATGAGGAGGTTGATGGAGTCTGTTGCACTGGTACGATGTCGGTGGCTTCGAGCTCCAAGCTGCTTCTTCTCCTTCTCCGGTGGTGGAAAATGGGCCAAAAGAGTTCTCAATGGTGAAAATAGCTTGATGGTAAGCTAGGGTTTCGAGAATAATTTCGGCAGAGGAAGGATGCTTATGACAATGGATATGAAATGAGGGGTCTCCACCACTTATTTATAGTTTTTTAGTGGTGGAGTGCTGGCCCATGGTTTTGGAAACCATATGGTTTAGGGCAGCTTGTTTAGGGTTTTTTCCTCCTTTTCCTCATTATTTTATATTTTTTCTTCCCTTTTGGGGATTTTTGCTATTTTAGAGGAATTTTGGATATTTTTGGAGGAAAAAGGGGTTTTTTGGCCTTTTGGAGGCATTTTAGGCCTTTTGGAGGCTTTTTAGTGGGATTTTCAGGGAAATATGGTAGGCAAATGGACAAATGAGCCATGTAGTGGGGTAGATGAGGTAGTGAACACTTTTTGGGTGTTAACAATGTGTAACCATAATTATCAAATGAGGGCTATTGGGTGCATTTATGCGTCCAAAACACCAAAGGAACCAAGATTGACCAACAGAACCTAGTTTTGGGCCATATAACATAAGCATGAAACTAATGAAAATATGTCCTAGGAGTATGACCATGGTAAAAAGGTGAAATAATGATCTAAAAAACCCCCTTAATCCTAAATTAGTGTAATTAAATCACATTATTGAGGCCTTGGAAGCTAAGGCTCAAGTCACCTCTTACAAAAATTTATTTGTCCCTATAACCAAGGTAAGGAGGAAAACCTCAGGGGAACAAAATCTCCCCTCTAAAATGGACATGGAGAAAAATATGAAAGTGAATATCATTCATCGCCATGTGTAACCCACTCCAAGAAGTTATATTATATAGGTGAATTTATTCTTTGTGAAGATCTTGCTGAAGATGTCAACATTTTTCTTTATAGATGGGAAATACTGGAACGATATCACCTGCTCATGCACCAAGCTCCTGATGTAGTGCATGTGTATCTCAATGTGCTTGATCCTCTATCTCTACATTGTCCTAAAGTAAACCTTGATTGCAATTTTATTATCACACCAAATGAATTTGGGTGAATCAAATGCAAAACCAAGTTCCCCAAGAATACCTTGCAACCACACACATTGTGCAGCTGCATTCAATGCTCTTCTGTACTTGGCCTCGGCTGATGAAAGGGATATAGTGTGTTGTTTCTTGCTTTAACAGAATATGGGACCATGTGAAAGAATTAATACGTAACCTAAAATGGAATTTATTTCAATGGAATCTCCAACCCAATCAGAATCAGTAAATCCAACTAGTTATAGTGGAGAACCAACAACACAGTGTACCCCAAAGAGTTTGGTTCCTTGCACATAATGCAATATTATTTTTTCATCCTTCCAATGGATCTCATGAGACTCATGCATATATATTTCAACAAAACTTAAAACATATTCCAATTCAGATTCAGAGTGTGTAAGATAGAACAAGATCCAAACTAGTAATTTGTACAACGAGCTTTCCACCAATGGAGATGCACCAAAATTACCTAGTTTTATTCCTGAAAGGAATGGGAACTTGGATGCCTCAAATTCATCCATTTTGAAATTTAATAACATATATGCAACATAATTTTTTTGGATTACCTTGATCCCTGTATCATATTTCTCAATCTCTAAGCCAATAAATTGTTTCAACAATCGAAGGTTAGTCATGGAGAATTCACTATGCAAAGAAGAATTTATTGATCGTATATCATTAGTGCAGCTCCATGTAATAATTTTTTTATAAAAATACAATACTATGACCTTCAATAAATCACCAACATGATTAAAATATACATTAGGATCATATTTTCATCTTTCAAAGCCAAGCGATAGCAGAAAATTGTCCATCTTGGCATACCACGCCCTGGGGACTTGCTTGAGGCCATAGATAGACTTCTTCAACATGGAAACAAGTGAAGGATCATGAATGAAAAATTCAATATCTGGTATATATATATCCTCATGAATTTCAACATGAATAAAATCACTCTTCACATCCATGTGGTGAACCTCCCAATGCTTAGATGCAACAATGGCTAAAACTAGCCTAATAGAGTCCATCTTTGCAACCGGTGAAAATGTATCTGTATTGTACACTCCTTGGAATTAAGAGAATAATTTTGAAAAAAAACTAGAATTATAAATGATATCATAACCATAATCAGCCACTTTGGTCCTATATACCCACTTACATTTCACTAGTTTCCTCTTGGAGGGAAAGGGAACCAATTCCCAAGTCTCATTATCTTGAAAGGACTTGAACTCTTCTTGTATGGATGTTTTCCATATTGGATCAAGTGATGCTTCTTGATATGTCTAAGGATAATATAAAACCATAATAAATCATTTATCTGAGAGATTCAATTCAAAACTAGAGAAGGCATTGCAAAATTGAGATCCAGTCTTCCTAGAGTCTAGTGGATCTCCAGCAAGACCACCAACTTCTTGTATAGTTTTCTTATCCCAATTTAGCCGAATGGGTGAGTCATGATTTGAATGCATGTCATAATAATCATCATAAATATAAGAATAATAAAAATCAGAGGAATAATCATCACTTGCATCATCATGGAGTGGAGGATTTTAGCATTCCCCTTGAGCTAGTTCAATCTCCTACATGTGTTTTTCTTCGAACTAGACACTCCTTTCGATGAATGTTTTCTAAGATGATGAATAAAAGAGATTGTATCCCTTTTAATATTCAGAATATCCAACCATAATGGAATCCTTTTTTTGAGGTTTGAATACCTTTCTCTTCTCGACATGAATTCTAGCTTAATCCTTTGAGCAAAAAAACTTGAAATGAGAAACATTGGGCTTGTGACCACTCCAAGACCCAAATGGAGTTTTACCATACAATGCTTTGTTTGGATATCTATTATGAACATGTGAAGCACAATTGATATCTTCATCCCAGATCTTAGGATTCAAATCCTTTGATTCCATCATGCATGCAGCCATGTCCTTGAGAGCTCAGTTCTTGCGTTGTGCAACACCATTCTGTTGTGGTGTGTAGGGCACAGACTGATGCATTTGGATGCCACATTATTAAAAAAGATGCTGAAAATTATTATTGGAATACTCCTTACCATTTTCATTCCTAATAACCTTGATCTTTTTCCCACATGCACTCTCAACTAAAACTTTGTACACTTTGAAAGTCTCAAAACCGTCAGATTTTAGCTTGAGAAAATACACCCAACAATACCTTGAGAAATCATCTATGAAAGTAAAAACATACCTTTAATTCCCATATAAGGGTTTGGGAAGAGGACCTATTATTTATGAATGGATTATATCAAGAACTTGAACATCCCTCCTTCCCTTTCCTTTCTCATATTTGCGCTTGGCATGTTTCCCCACTACAAACCCTTTGCAAGTTCCATTGGAAAAATTGATGGTAGGAAGCATTTCAACCATGATTAGATTGCTTAGTGCTTGGAGGTACATGTACTTTATATGACCACATTTCTCATGCCACAAATTTATTGTCTTATTGGCATGTGACATGAGCGCATTTACTTGGGAGTATGGAAGGAAGTGACAAACTTTGCACATTCTCGAATCATGGTCAACAAAACCCACTGCAACAACTTGGCCTGTAGATATTTATGAGATATCCACATAAATTTGAGTAAATTTTACTCTCTTGGTTGTACCCATGTGTTTCATTTAATAGAAATATATTAGGTTCGCTATAAGATCAGGCACAAACAAAACATTGTTGAAGTACCCATCTTCAAGATCAATCCTTCCAATCCCTTTGGATTGGATTTATGAATCATCACCCATGAGGATGGATGGACCATTGTAAATATGTAGGGATGAGAAGAAATCAAGCATGAAATCCATGTTCCTTGAGGCGCTTGAATGTATGATGAAGGAAGAAGAACTTGAATATCGAACAACCAAAGCATGGAATCTCTCCTTGTTCTCTAATCTTGAACCTCCCTCTTTCTTCCTTGTGCCTTCTGGAAGTGGGATGTTGTTCTTCTCAAGGAGTTGTGGCATCATGTAAATGGTTTTCTTCATGCATTCACTCTCTAGATTCCAACCTTTGTGACAATAAGTATATTTTTTCTTCTCTTGCTTCTTCTTCTCTTTTTCCTTGCAAGGATTCAAAACCCCATATGAAGATTTGGGATTCTCATGCTTCTTCTTCTCTTTCTACTTTGAATCTCTGGATTTATTCTTGCCTTTGGTTATATTTGAAACTCCTATAGCAAGGGCTTGATCCTTGATGGATTTGATGGTACTCATTTGCACCAACTTGTATTTTTCTTGAGTCTGGGACTCCATGAAGTCTTCCAATGAAGGAATCCTTCGATTTCAAGCTGTGATCTTGCTTGAGTGGAATGTTGAAACAAACATTGATTAATTAGGTCCTATCTTCAAAATAATGGATAGTATCACTTGCTCCTCTTTCTTCTCAATACCATATTGTTTCAGCAGAAGCACCAATGATTTGAACTTTGTAAATAAGTGCTCTATCATCTCAAAGTGAGTAGGGCTCAATGAGATCAACTCATTTTCAGGTTGGTGGCCTATCATCTCATCAGTCTCCCTCAAAAATGGCTCAATATCGATCCATACATCATTGGTTGTTTTCGGATTATCTACATGGAAGAGAAGATCCCTTGAAATGTTGAGACAAAGAATCTTGAATGCCTAATATTGTATGTTTAAGTACTTCAATTTTTCCATAGCAGAGTTGGGCTCGGTCTTAGTTCCCATAATGAATCTGTAGAGGAATTTCAACCTCAGTTGGATCACTATTGCATCCTTCCATTCGAAATAGTTGAATGGGGTAAGCGATACATGAGTCTACTCCATTCTTGCTTGTGCACTGAATGGCATAAACCGTTGGATGTACCTATAATGCAAACACTCAATTTTTTATCTAGAGAATATCGTATATAGAAAATCAAATTATATAGATTTGATTTGCAGCTCCAAATAGCTCTGATACCATGTCAAAATATGATTCACAACAATATCTAGGAGCTAAGGGAATCCTCACAATTCAATATTATTTACAAATTACGCAGAAAACTATGAAAATAGTGAAATTAACAAAGAAAAGGTGTCAATAATAGAGTTTAATATGACTATTTTTAGAACAGTAATCCAACTCATTAGTACCCTTGATACACTTCTTAGTCAATTTTATTGCTTAATTGCATTAATACACTATGTGGTGGACTAGGGGTGCTTAGTTGGACAAATGCCAAGTCAAATTGGGGCATTCAAACCCACATGAGAAATCCATCTCAATCAACCAGAAACATGTGCACCCTCATCATTGCTGGTGTGCTCCCATTCATTGAATGCGGACAACTTGGCTGACTAGGAGTGCTAAAGGTGGATTTTGTCCATTTTTGGCTTGATTTGGTGCCATTAATGCCACACTGAGACTCTAAACCAACCAAGTTTCCACACCCACTCATACCAAGGTGTAATCATTGACCCATATCACTTCATCCATGTCCAGTCAGCAATTCATGCATCTTTGGGCTGATTTTGAGAGTGATTGGCCCACCTAGGGGGGATTGATGCCAATTTGGTAATTTTGACTTGTACAATCGCATTGGGATCCAAAAGCCTCACAAAAATTTCCAAATGTAATATAAAATTGGAAATAACATGTTTTTATGTTAGAAAGTTAAAATTATCCTGGTTCTATTCATATTTGTGAGTGTAAATTACTTCTCATTTCATGGTTTTTTTTGTTTTTGCACCAAATTTTATTTGTTAGCTTCACTACCACTCCTAGATTCTCTCGTGGTTTGAATTTATCACATGGTATCAGATTCGGGTTGGATATTATTGAGCTTCATTTGTTAGTGAAATTCTAAATAAAATCGAGTTGTTTTACAGTACTTCTGGAAAAAATTCATCACCAATTGCGGAGGAAGAAATGGAGGATACCCACATATTGCTAACACCCTTCAACTTATTTGATTTGAAGGAAAATATGGTGATTCAGTTGAGAGACAAGTTGCTTTACATAGTTACCATGGGCACTGAGGTGGATCCAAATTCTGCAGTTGAAAAATCCAAGTACTTCAATAGATTTGATGAGGCATTTGGATTGTTTTGTTTGACCATATCAAGAGAGATCTTGTTGCAAATTGACAGTTTGACAGCACCCAATGAGTTCTGGGTAAAAATAGAGGCATTATTTGGGAAAAATAATTAACTACGTGGTCACCAGCTTGAGAATGGGCCTATCATCTTGAGCTCAATGCACTTGATGAAGAACATTAGGTAAATCTACAAAAGGGAGAGGCAACCAAAGGAAAATCCATGCCCAAAGGAATAAGGACACTGGAAAGAATGTTTGATTTACATAACAAATTCAGAATTCCAGGCAACATCAAAACAACTAGTTCATCCATGCAATATGAACTAATAAATTTGGGGACGGAAGCTGAGCCCAAGTGTGTGAACTTGGGAAAGTGTTGCTCGCCTGGTGAAAGGAGTCATTTTATTAATATATTTAAGCAATATAAATATATATTCTCTTGGACATATGAATACCTAAGTACACATGACACATGTATCATTCAACACATTATTCCTATTAAAGCGGTCATAAAACCATTCCAACAACAACTAAGTAAAATGAATCCAAAGTTGGAACCTATAATCCAAAATGAGGTAAAGAAATTACTTGATGGAAATATTATTTTCAGAGTCTGACATTCAGAATGGGTAGCCAATTTAGTTCTAATGAGAAAGAAGTATGGAGAAATAAGGTTATGTGTTGACTTCTGAAATTTGAACAGAGCTTCAGATAAAGACAACTATTGAGTTCCATTGATGGAACAAATTCTCCATATGGTATCAGGTTCAGAATTTTTCTCCCTATTACATGGATTTTTAGGCTATAACCAAGTATTGGTGGTCGAACAAGATAGGATAAAAACTACGTTTCGAACAAAGTGGGGAACATTTGTTTATAGAAGAATTCCCTTTGGTCTCATAAATGTCGGAGCTACGTTTCAGAGGACAATGGACATCGCTTTCTAGGGATTGATTGGCCACTGCGTGGTGGTATATCTATATGATGTGATCGCTTTCTCTAAGAAAAGGGAAGATCATTATTTTCATTTAAAACAAATTTTCGATCGCTGAAGGAAATATGGCATATCTTCGAATCCGAAGAAAAGCATTTTTGCAATTCTAGAATGAAAGTTGTTGGATCATATTATTTCAAAGAAGGGGATCTCCATAGACCAAGAAAGAATTGAAGTTATATCTTAGATTCCCTTACCCCATCATAAAAAAACTATGGAATCATTTATGGTTAAAATAAATTTTGTTTGAAGGTTTGTACCAGACTGCACAAATTGTGAAACGTTTGCAACAAATGATGAAGCAAAGTGTGTAATTCAAATGGACTGATGTTGAGAAGATTGTGTTTAATGACATCAAAATAGAAATAACTCATGCACCTTATTGAAGAATTCCTAATTTTGAAAATGACTTTATTATGTATACTTTTTCCTCAGACAACTCACTTGCAGCGGTGCTAATGTAGAAGCGAGAATTGGGAGATGAATACCCAATATCATTTATGAGCACCAGATTACAATGGGATGAATTGAATTACCCTGTTGTAGACAAAAAAGCATATGCCATTTTCAAATCAGTCAAACAATTCAGACCTTACATTTGAAAAACTAGGACAAAAGTGATCGTTCCTCATCCAGCTATCAGAACCCTCTTCATACAGAAAGAATTGGGTGAGCGAAGGGGAAACTGGGTGACAACATTGCAGGAGTATGATTTAGAATTCAATCCAACCACTATTATTAAATTTCAAGGACTAATTAAGTTAATTGTGGAAGGTCATACTAATGAATATTGTGGTTGCGAGAATGAAGCAGAGTTAAACATGATTGATGTGTGTCCCATATTTACTGCTATCAAATCTTGGTATAGGGATCTGGTACATTACCTCCAACAAGGATATTTACCAGCGCATTGGAACTCTAAGAAATGAAGGGCACTTTGTATAAATTCATCCTCTTACCAAATAATAAATGGAATTCTTTTCAGAAAAAACTACAATGGAGTGTTCTTGAGGTGCCTCAAGCAAGAATATGCTTCCAAAGTAGTTAAAGAATTACATGATGGCCCTACGGGAGGACATTTCTTCGGAGATACTACAACTTATAATATCCTTAGAGTTGGATATTATTGGCCAACGTTATTCAAATATGCTCATGCTTATGCACGGAAATGCGATGTGTGTCAAAGAAGCGGTGGAAGATTGTCCAAAGACACTGGACCATTACAACCTATCATTATTTCAGAACCTTTTAAACAGTGGGGTATAGATATCATTGGGGAAATCAATTAAAATTATTCACTACAACATAAATAAATTGTCACAACTACGGATTATTTCATAATATGGTTTGAAGCGGTTCCGTTACATAAGGTGAACGAATATGTGGTCATCAACTTTCTACAAGAAAACATCATGACCAAGTTTGGGGTTCCAATTTCCCTTGTTTTTTATAATGCATCTTATTTCTCATCCATTAAGATAACTAAATTTGCTTGTGAAAATGGAATCAAATTACATTATTCAGCCAATTATTATCCCCAGGGAAATGGGTTAGAAGAATCAACAAACAAAAATCTCAGTAGAATTCTAAAGAAGTCCGTTAATGAAAATCAAAGAAATTGGCACACATCACTTCCCAATGCATTATGGGAAGATAGGGCCACCCCAAGGAACTCCTTAGGAGTGTCCCCTTATACTTGGGTTTATGGTAAATAAGTTATTTTACCCCTGAACTTTCTGCTTTCATGCTCTCAGTTAGCTCAAGCCTCACGAGGATCCAGTAGTGAAGTCTTACAAGCACATATTAACACTTAGTTGAAACTTGAAGAGTCCAGACTTAAGTCTAAAGAAATATTTAACTTATTTACCCCTGAACTTTCTGCTTTCATGCTCTCAGTTAGCTCAAGCCTCACGAGGATCCAGTAGTGAAGTCTTACAAGCACGTATTAACACTTAGTTGAAACTTGAAGAGTCCAGACTTAAGTCTAAAGAAATATTTAAACAACAACAAGACATTGTCAAGAGGTTGTTTGATATGAAAAAATATGGCAAAGGAAATTTTGAAATCGGAGACTTGGTTCTAAAATAGGATCACCCACGTGATGATAAGGGAAAACATACCAAATTTCAACATCTATGGGTTGGCCCCTATCAAATTTTTGAGAAGATAGGCCCCTCAATTTATAAGTTGCAATATTTAAAAGGGCAGGAAGAGAACCTTCCTATTAATTCCCTTGTTCTCAAACCATATTTCACCTAGTTCTTGTAGGAATCCTTTTGTACATAAATAAAACCCTTTATTTTCTTTTCTTGTTTTCTTTTTGTTTGATTTATTTTCTGATTTTTTTTGTTCATTTGATTTTGTTTCAGAATAAGCCAGCTCAATTTTTTATGCTTGGGTACATATGAATTTGAATAATCGCAAAATGATTTGAAATACAAGAACTTCTTATTGCAAGATATATGCAAGATTTTGATCAAAGATGAGATTCTTTAATTAATAGACTGCAAAAAGGGAAGCTATTTCAAGAACACATTGAAGTCTTGTTTAATCCCTGTAAAATAACCAAGGTTTATGAGGTCTAGAATAATATCTTGGGGCTCCATCTACCTTCACACTAATATCTATCCTAAGAATCTTGTCGCGATAAAACCACACAAAGGAGGAAGAACTGACAGATGTATGGCATTCAAAATATTCCCATACTCAGAAGAAAAAAAATTCCAAAAATCTTAAGATAAAGAGTCAAAATTCCAAAATAGAAAATATACATCAAGAAGATATACTCAAGAAATACATCAGTAAAATAAATGAATTGCTTAGAAAGGTTCTTCTCCGTCTGTGAGTTGAGACAAGTCATCACTCACACAAAAGGACACTATGGATGGAAGAACCTAAAATCAATTTCTCAAAGTAAAAGAAGCAATCAAGCAAGACTCAAAAGACAAATGTCTTTAAGCATCAAAATAATGTGAATAGCATGGGGATCATGAACAAACGAATACATCTGTCTCCCTTTGCCACGATCTTGTGGTGTCATATCCGGCAGTAATTAAAAGACATAGGTAAAAAGAATCTCACATTTTGGCCTCAAGAGAGTTATCGAGACTTCTAATTCTAGTTACCCTACCCCAAAAGACTGCAATCAATGTGATGCACAAAATTTTGATGTGTCAGTAGAACTTAGCGAGTTTAGCCAAAAAAACAGAAGATCTCAGAAAATTTTTCTGACGGATCAGATCAACTTGGCTAGTTCCATTGACGTATCGAAAGAGCTCAGTTAGTTCTCCCGACACAATCACAAAAAATTGGCGAGTCGTTTTCGATTATTTGTTGTTGATTTTATGTTGTTTGCCAAGTTTCTAGGTTTTTTTACCAAGTGAGGAGTCTGTGTCGGAATAGTTTCTGAGTTTTGTTGACGTTTATCGAAATAGGTTCTTGAGTTTTACCGACACTATCAGTGAAACTCACCCTTTCTTGTCGATGCTATCACGAAGAAACTCGATGTTCACCGACGATGTGTTTTATCAGAAAGATTCTCTAAGTTTATAGAAAGTTCTTAGTCGAGTGTTTCTTACACTATTTGTAAAACCCATAATTTGTAGCCAACGGTATTTCATCGGAAAACATTTGCGAGTTGTGCCGACATTGGTGTTACCGGATTTTTTCAAAGAGTTTCCACCGAAAATGTCAGCAAAACTCAGCCTTTGTTGCAGAAACAGTCCTGGAAAACTTAGGTTTCGACGCTGACTTATCAACAAACGCGGTGAAAACTTTTGATAGATTTTAAAGCTAGCGCCAAAATGGCGTTTCAAGCCTATCGTATTTAATGCACCCAACCATCACATTAATTACCATTTAGAAGGTTTTTTATATATAAACGTGGTGGGTATTTTACGGTTGTTACTACAATCCTGTTTTGGATGAATCGAATGACCACTGGACACATGGATCTTTCAAATTTCCTTGACAACCACTGCACCCATATCAACCGTTGCTAGGTAGGACCTTAAACTTATCTTTTGTCCTATGTTATTATATAATCATGAAAGGACTATATCATTGGAAGTTTAGGGTTACTATGGTGAGTTTTTTTCTATCGTTGTTTGTGGCCTTGTTTTAAAGCTAGATTTATCCCATAGGGTTCCCGGTTTTAATTGGTCAACCACCAGAGTCTTCCCCAGTGTGGTTTCAAGGAAAACCTTGAATTTTTCGAGCACTCTTCAGGCCAGCTACCCTGACCATCATAGGATTTGTCTCAACCTTCATTGCACCATCTAGTTTATTATTCGAGTCATTGATATATGTATGTTGAACCTCAAGGTTTTTGTGATGAGACTTCTCTTGGCTGGATGGCTTGCCTTCTATGTAGTGTTTAGGTTTAGTATGGCATATGATAAGCTTGCGTTGAAGGGGAGACCCTTTATGGTTTCATACCCTGAGCGTTGCCACATTTTGAAACCTCAGGGTGGATTCTCTTCTCAGCCTACATTTGGAAGGATGCGTTGTCCGCAACCTCCCTTAGGGATATTTGTGAAAAAGGTTTTTAAAGGGATCTTAGATGCAAATCGAAGTTTTACGGTTCCCTAAAGTATTCTCAGATTCGGGGTTTTTTAGTCATTGTCGTGTATCCTTTGTTGGGATTAGTGAGAATAAAACTTGATGTTGTAATGATGATAAGCTAAAAGGAATAAAAGGGAAACCCTTGGAAAATTTTACCTCTGGGTATTGCTACGTCTTAGGAATTTGGGATAGGTTTCTCCTTCAAACCGCATGTGGAAGGAAGTATTGCTGATGATCTCCTTTAGGGATGATATTTTTCATAACATGTTTTTAAAGGTTTTAGATGAAAACCATGACTTCACAGTACCCTGAGTCGTTAATTTGAGCAGAAACTTAGATCCCTCACAATCCTGAGCTTAATAAACAAGAGAATAACCTTAAGATTTGTAAACTCTGTGGATTAGATCAAAACGCAGTTAACATTAATGCTTTGAAAAAATAGTGGAAACTAATCAGCCTCTAGTATGTTGACTTGTTCAGAAGAACAAAATGATGTATGAAAACAGAGATATAACTCACAAAATGATTTGTGTGAATTTTCATTTTAACTTTGCAAACATGCACTCTTGGTGCAAATATAAAATGATTAGGAAACCTCTGGGCAATGATTTCTCTTCTCCGCACAAGACTTTTTCTGAGTGGCTAACAAAGAAATGGTAAATACTGTTATGTTTTCTTATGTCATGTTAGACACTAGTTGTAATATCATATTTTAAAAGAATAAGTGTTTTTTAAACATTGATTCATATATTTTGTAACTAGGATTCTCATTTCGGTTATTTCATATTGATGTAAATGCACATTGTTTTTAATCATTAGAATGAATAAGACATATTTGGTTGTTACCATGCTACATTTTCAGTTCTCCCTTCACACCATGCCTAAAAAGAGTGGAAAGAAGAAATCAAAGGCCACCGAAGCTGATTCAAACATCGAGATTATATCCACGATTGAAATCACATATGAAGACACTAAGGATATCACAGGGGCCGATTAGGAGTTCAGGTGGGGAGAAATATATCAAATGATCATAGACCAAAATGTCCCTAAGGAAGGTCTAGAAGATATGATTTTACATGAAAATATCAGAAAATCAAGAATCACTAAGGCGACCACATGCCCAGATATTTTTTCATGTGCTGAAATTGGATGGATTCTACCTCGGACAGACCTGTCCACGATGATGATTTCCAAAATAGAAGGGGAAGCTTTTGCTTCTTTCACTCCGGCATGCATAGCTAAGTCCTACAAACTACCAATCCCATGGGTTATGATGAAAGATGAATGGGTTAAAAATGTGGATTAGGACATGATGGAATATGCCAAAAGGATGATGGTTGCAGGTAAACAGTTGCGACATAAATCCACTAGCGAATATGAGACTGCAAGTTTACGAACCCCTTACAAATTCATAGCCTTAATGCTGAACAAGATCTTTGGCCAGGAAAATGGGAGATTCTACAAGTAATTAAGTTGCATCCCATTGATGTACTGTGTGATCGTTGAGGGCACGATTTTCAATTGGGTGGACATTATATCAACTAGTCTGTCATCATGTGTTGTTTTCACATAGGGAGGTGTTATCCCTAAAGTTGAACCTAGACTACAGGGGTTCAAGCTTAAAGAAATATTTTTCAAAAGTATAATTCAATGAAATCAAGATAAAAAACTAGGTTGGTATGTAATCAAAGCTATAGGAAAATCACATAATCATTAAAGAACTGTATAACATAAAACATAATACAAAATCCAATATCAAAGGAACTATGATCATGAATTTATGAAATGAGACTAACTCTGTTATTAAAAGTTTAAAAGATAACTATATTTCACCATAAGAATCATGTAATGGGATTCAATTGACCATATATAGGATAAATCATAAGAAATACAATTCATAAAATACACAGCCAAATCATAATTATAATCATATCAAAGCAGAACCTGTATTGAAGATGTAGAGTATTTCATGTCATACAGAATATCATCAAAACTGGATTTACATCACTCCAATTCCCACCCTCTTTACATCCAGTGACTATCCTTATATACAAAATATCTACTTTTCTAAGATAGTTATAAGATCCTACTTCTATGGATCGAGCTCTTTCAAAAATAGAAAGGTCAATCTCCTTTAAATAGTTTTTTAATACAAGTGTAAAATAAAAGAGACATCTATCAAAAAAAACAAAATTGCTTTTAAAAGCAAACTATAACTCTAAATATAAAGACTTTTGGAAGCCTCTACCAAGATAGTTAGATCACTTAAAACCTAGGATCGCTTTTCCAACTTGGCAAACTCAGCATCTTTGTTCTCCTCCTTACTCTGAGACTTCATGTGTTCAAGCTGCTTCTAGATGGTTCTTTTTTCCTTTAGAATATTTTTAGACATTGACAGCAATTTCTGATAATCTGCCTCCTTATCCTCTAGATCCTCTCGAAGTATTTTATTTGTTATTAAATTTTCATTAATGTTTTGTAAAAACCTAGTTTGCTCCTTGTATGTTTGCAAAGACTTCTTGACTTGATTGAATTCAGAGTTATATCAAGGTCTTCTTCTTTCATGTGGACCTCATCTTCCTGTGAAATGTTTGGCTATAGGGCAGACCCGGGTTTTATACCATTCACTTCGCACCAACAAAAGACCCACAGTGTTGGCCCTTTCAGCAACAACCTGCGAGCAGGTTGCAGTCTCACTCGAAACATCTATGGGGTGCCACCGAATCAGGTTTCTGCAAGAAGAAGAGGGATATTACTGTACCTTTATCCTTTAATAACTTATACTCATATAACGCAGAGCTTCAACATTCACATATATAACTTCGCATCTAGATAAACAGACAGTGACTTGCTTAACCCTTTACTGGGAATTCATAGCGAAGTTAGTATTTTAGCAGTGACCTTACTTATCAGATATATATTTATTAATGCATGAAAGAACATAATAGAAACACCACAAAGAGCCACAACACAAGATATAACGTGGTTCACCCCCAGTGTAGGGGCTACGTCCACAGAACTGTGTTTTATTCAACTCTTTACTAAAACCACAGTTCTGATCTGCGCACTCAGCTGCAGATCCCTTCAAGTCCCCAAAGCCACGCAAATAGCTGCAGATCTTCTTAATCACCCACAAACCCTCTACGCACACAACTACAAAGGTCATCCACGCACACAGCTAAGACTTAACATTCTCTTACAAAATAGCCTTAGCTTCGTATCAATTCATCTTGCATCATAAGCCTAACCTGACTTCTTTACAAGAGTGCTTATTTATAAATTGCATTTATTACAAAACCATGGGCTCAAACCATGGGCACCCTGAACCCTAAACCCTAGACTTAAACCATGGGTTTATTACAAAAATCAGACTTTGACTCAACCCCGACACCCCTAAGACTATTTTGAGTCGTAACTCCGCTTACAAACTCCCATAAACCGGTGGAGTTACCCACCTTAAGGACCGTTAGGGTGCGCGCCCCAACATGCCCTTAAGACTAACCAGTGTCCCATCCCGAGACACTCATCTGCTTTTCTGGTGGTAGAATCTTGTTGGCGAAACATAGTGCGCTGCTTGCTGAAGCCATACATGTGGTTGTCAGCTACTTGTTCCTTTCCTTCATAATATTATTTTGGTTAAGGCCTTCTGGATCTATCAGTGACCCCATCCTTCGATCTGCTTGCCGAACATTTAACCATCCACAACTTAGGGTCCCCAGAATTATGTGTCAAGGTGCATAAGACAAACAGCTGCCTCAGTTCTGCCAAACCAGGAGGATACATCTTGGGATGTTTCAGAGTTTTCTTGTGAAGACCGGTGCTTTTCTTTGTGCGGCTTAGAGCGCACTTCTGCCTTTCTTCCTTCCTCTTAGAGTGAACTTCTGCCTTTCTTTGTTCCTTGGTCGAACATGGTTGCATGGGTGGATTGCTCAGAAGGTTCAACAGATCTCTCTCCTTGACCACTCATAATAACTCCTGGACTTCACGATCATTCGACATAGTTCTAACTGAAGAAACTCAAAGAAATGCACAATGCAGGAGTCGCAGGCCGGTGTAGCTTCTTATAGAATCCCGCAACATAATATGTCATCATGGTGCATTAATGACACCAAATCTGATGGAGTGGTGGAAATCTTGTCCACACGGCACCAGATTTTCCAAAAATCTCATCATTGTAGGCAGTTAGGGTAGTTCTCATGCCGGCGCCGCCAAGTCTAGTTTGTCCCATCCGTCACATTTTAGGCTGCGACACACCTTTGATCTTCAACATAAATACTAACTTCAGCTTCGCCTTGATAAGTACCTTCGACACAATATTAACCTTCGACCCTTCCTGACCCACGCGACACCCAAACTTCGACCTTTGAACTTTGACAGTCTTCCATACTTCGTAGCTTTGAGGACAACTTCATTATAGTCTAGCACCCAATTTCAACTGTTCTTGGTACTTAGACTTTCCTTCTTGGTGTTACTTCTGATTGGGAGGTCCTAGCTTGTCCCTGTACTTATTTAAATGACTGCCATTTACCATAGAAGGTAAAATTTCTCCATTCAACTTAGCTAACTGGACTGCGCCACCAGCAGTAACTTTCTGCACTATGTATGGTCCTTTCCAATGTGTCTTGAATTTACCCGGGAATTTCATGAATTTGCTGTCATATAAGAGCACAAGATCACCCTGTTGGAACTGCTTCTTAATGATATGTCTATCATGCCATGCTTTTTCTCGAGCTTTCTGCACTTGCTGCTGGAACCCTGCAATAAATATGTCCTCTTCAAGTTCTAGTATCTTTGTCAGCCTTTCTATCATTATAGTTGGGTCATCCATCTCTGTGAAAGTAGATATTCTGAGGCTAGGAACAATGTACTCCATGGGCATGACTGCTTCTTGGCCATAGACCAACCTAAAAGGTGTATGGCCTGTCAATTTCTTGCAGGTAGTCCTATAAGCCCATAGTACTGCTGGAATTCTAAGATCCCAGTCGTTTCTGTTAACATTGCAAACCTTCGTTAGAGCATGTTCAAGGATCTTGTTAAAAGCTTCGACAGTTCCATTTGCTTGTGGATGATAGGCAGTACTCTTCTGATGATACAGCTGAAATTATTCAGTCAATACTTCAATAGTCTTATTTAGAAAATGGGATCCTTGATCATTCATAAGAACTCTAGGAAACCCAAATCTGGACAATATGTTATCGAAGATGAACTTCACAGCTGTAGCAGCGCTACAGTTATTGACTAGTTGAGCTTCAGCACAACGGGTAAGGTAGTCAGTTGCTGTAATAATGTATCTTGCTCCTGACTTCTTCACAGGGGGATTGATAGGGTCAACAAAATCAATAGCCCACTTGTCAAATGCTTGTAGAGTTACCTGCGGGGCTAGAGGCATCTCATCCCTCCTGGGTTTTGCCTTCCCTTTGACAGATATCGCAGCTGTGGCAATATTCTCTTGCATCCTTGTGAATTGTGGGCCACCACAATCCGGCTGTCAAAATCTTCTGTGTTGTAGATTTTCCTGCATAATGACCTCTTGCTGCTCCGGTGTGTGCCTCAGCCAAAATCAGTGGCTTTTCGTGCTCCAAGACACATCTACGCAGTTTTTCATCTGGTCCCATTTTATACAGCTGTCTTGCTATTAGGGTAAAGTCAGCTGCTCGAACCACCAACTGCTTCTTCTGCTGTGTTTTCATCTCGGCTGGTGGAAAACCTGTAGACAAATACTGAACAATATCCTGAAAGTATTCATCAACCATCTGGATGGCAAACAACTGGGCATCAGGAAGACCTTCATCCAAAATGGTAGGTTCTTTTCCCGACTCGAGCCTCGACAAGTGGTCAGGTCCTAGGTTAAGTCTTCTAGGCTTAACTATGATCTCAAAGTCATATTCCTGAAACAGAATCAACCATCTGCATATCCTTCCACCTAGCACAGGATTGTTAACCAAATAATTCAAAACAGAATGGTCAGTGAACATCTTAAAATGAGATCCTAACAGATAATGTCTAAACGTCTGTAGTGCATACACCATAGTGAGACCTTCTCGTTCTGTCGTAGTATAATTTTTCTCTGCAGTGGACAATTTTCTACTTGCAAAAGAAATAGGGTGATCGATATGACCTTCACCTAACTGAGCCAATACTATACCCATAGCAATGGAGGATGCATCGACATGCACATGAAACTCATTCCAGTCAGGGAATACTAAGATAGGGGTAGTGACCATCTTTTCCTTCAAAATATCCAAGCTTGCTTGGCACTCAGGTGTCCACTCGAACTTAATATCTTTCTTCAATTGCTTTTCCATCGGAGCTGTAATCTGAGCATATCCTTTGATGAATTTCCTGTAATATCCAGTGTGACCAAGTGTAGTGCGGAGTTGTTTAATGGACTTCGGGGGTGGCGGGTTCACAATAATAGATATCTTCACAGAATCCATCATCAATCCTTGCTTACATACAATGTGACCGAGCAGAATTCCAAAAGGTGCACAAAAGATACACTTTTTTAAGTTCAAGGAAATCTGGTGCTGTCTACATTTATCCAGCATAAGTCTTAAACTAGTTATATGGTTTTTTAGTAGCCCAAAGATAGTCCAATCATCAAAATAAACTTCTAAGAATTTATGTATAAATTCCTTAAATGCAGAGATGACTACTCTAGAAAACATAGCAGGTGCATTCTTCAATCCAAAGGGCATAACTGTATATTGAAAGGATCCCATTTCTGTAGCAAAGGTTGTCTTATGTCGATCCTCTGGAGCAATTCTGATCTAATGGTAACCTGAAAATCCATCAGTAAAAGAGTACACTTCTTGACCCCCGACATTGTCTAACACTTCATCTGTAAAGGGGGTGGGGAAAGGATCATGTAGAAAAGCATCATTCAGTTTCCTTAGATCAACATAGATTCGGATTTCACCCTTAGTCTTCTTCTCTTGCACCACCATAGGACTGGCCCACTCGGATTCATCAACAGGCTCAATGATTCTTGCAGTAAGCATCTTATCCAGCTCCATCCTAACTTTTTCCTTATACTTAGGGTTCAACCTATAGGGGCATTGTTTCATAGGCTTCACATCAGGTTTCAAAGGGATCTTCATCACACCAATATCACCAAGGATACCTTTCATCTCTGAGAACTTCATTGGAAATAGGTCCTGATATTCATGGAGAAGTTGGGTCACTTTGCTTACCATCTCTTCATCCCAATAATCTCCAATGGTAGCACACTTAGGCTGTTCTTCTGATCCAATGTTGACTGTCCACATCTTCAGGGGCTGAGTCACTTCAGGGGCTTTGACTGCTGGTCCGTGTACGTCGTAGTGTCCTTCTGACTCAGGAATACCAATATTGCATGGATCATCATCCTCGTCAATTGCGAGGTTATAACATTCTACTGCATAAGATTCTTGTGCTTTCTAATCAGGTCAGTATTCTATTATTTCTTGATCATCAAATACCTTAGTATGGATCAACCTGATAGCTGCATCTAAAGCTAGGAAATCTTCATTAGTAAAAAAGGTAAGCACAAAACTATCAACAAGACAATCCCAACTTAGAGTATCCTGGTGAAGCTCAGCCTCCGCATACCAATTCTTTGCTATTAGTTCCAGAGTATGTACAAACTGATGTACCCACTCTTCCTAAGGTACGTGCTGCCATGCTTCATAGCACTATGCCAAATGTTCCTGAGGGCTAGTCTTTCCATCAAACCTGCTTTGCACCTCCTGGGGCTGATCCATAAATCTAAGGCGAAGGAAATTTTGACAAGCTTCCCAACTAGGAATGTTATTCTTATGGCCATTCCACCATCTGGCTGCTGTGGCTTTGAATGTTGAATCCAGAGTCTCCATTTTCTGTGAATCTGGTATCTGTTTTGAGAATGGTTCAATAAACTATTCTGGGTCTGACAAGCCATCAAAAATAGGTAGGACTCTTACCTGTGCACCAATCCATCTGAGAGATTTGGTAATTCTGGCACATCTATGTCCATGTAGCTCATAAAGTCTGTTCTGCTAGTTTTCTAACCCATCATCTAAATCCGTCATGCAGGAGCTGTCACACTGCCAATCCATGATACCTTCGGCAGTAGGATCAACATAATCTTTTTCCTTAGCTGTGATATTATAAATATGGTCCAGGACATCCTGATCTTCATCGCTGAGTGGTTCTGTGTACCTTTCTCCTTGAGAAGGGTCCAGTGGTATTATGACTCTTAAACCCTTCCCTTCGAAAGTCATCCGTCTCTTCTTAAGGTTAATGACTGCAGCATTTTCCATTTCCCATTCAATTCCTAACAAGGCTGGATAGGGGTTGCTGTCATCAATGATCTCAATAACTTCGAAGTTTGCTACAGTACAGATGCCGTCAATATCTACTAGGACATTAGGGAATCGTCCTAGGGGCACAATCTTCTACTGATTGGCTAATCTCAACTGTATAGGGGACCAATCAAGGGTATGTTTTCCCATTTTTTCCTAGGCTTTCTTAGTTAAAACATTTACCTCTAATCCTAGGTCCAAGATAACATCAGTCATATCATACTCTCCTATCTGAGCATTCAATCTCATTTCCTTGCCAGTTCTCTTGACTCTATCAATAGTTTTTGCCTGACCAGAAATTTGCTGAGGTTCGAAGGAAGCAATAACTTTCTAAAACTCACTTAAAGCATTCTGATTTCTTAAGAGCTTCAGACAACTCTGTAAAAAGGAGGACAATGTACTTAATTTGTCTGTTGAAGCTTCTTGCGGCTGCAACAGCTACTGATGTTGTTGCGCAGGTGCTACTAATGTTCTAGGAGCAACAAAATATCTCTTGGCTTCCATGAATGTCTCTTTTTCTCTTTCGATATCAAATTTTGGGACTTTCTCTGGGGCCTGACGAACCCAAGCCTCATTAGGCTGTTTCTCCTTATTCTGTATGTGCGTCATAGCTCCACTCCGGGTAACAACATTAATGGCTGGGGCAGGTCTTTCCTTGACGGAAATCATCTGAATATTCTGAGTAGGGGCACTGTTTCTTTCCTGAATCTTAGCTATCAATTGTGGGCACTGCTCGATCACATGATCTACTGCTCGGCAATACTGACATGTCGTAGTTGGGTTCCGATAGTCTCTCGCTAGATGCCCGGCCTGGTTACAGTTGTAACACACAACCTAGCCTCTTCCTCTTCCAACCATACCACCGCGACCACGACCTCCAAAAGCACCTCTACCTGAAGCACCGCCACGGTAACCATAGCCATCATTGCTCTGTCCCTCATTTTGTACCCGATAGGTGTCGTAGGTGCATTCTCTCATGAGGTCATAACTGTGACACTCATCTTCATTATGTCCTATGGACTTACAAAATTTACAATAGGGGTTCTTAAATACTTTCCCATACCTCTGTAGCAGATAGTAGTCTTCAGGTCGATGCTGAGCTGTTGTTCTGCAGAGCTCACAATATAGAACTTGCGGGTTAAACGGGTTGGGCACACCAGTATTCAGGTAATTTCTTACCACAGGACACTGTTCCTTGGCATGACCTTCTGTCCGACATTATGTACACCAAACCTCTTCATGACCGATTTTTCCTCTCTTCATATCGCGAAGCTCCAGAGCCATCGCTGCCAACTACGCTTGGATTTGAGCGATACCAGAATTATCTTCGACAGGAGCGGTTTCAAGCTTCGTCGCGATTTCCAGAGCCTCCTACTGGTCAGCAACCTTCTATTGCATGAGTGGAGTTCTGATATGTGGTAGCAACGCTACAATGAACCATTCCTTGTGTTGCGCAGGTCCAATGGTGAAACTGACTTGGTATAGCAGAACTTTGAACCTCTGATCAAAGTCCCACACTGATTCGCCATGCCTCTGCTGAATCTCTTTCTCTGGGGCCTGGTTACAGGACATACAAGAACAGGAAGAGAGATGCGACTCATAGCGTAGGTTGGAGAATTTGAAATGGATGAGGTGATCCTAGATCTAGGATCGGATGTAAATGTTCTGACTAAGCAGACATGGGAACAGATGGGTAGCCCTAAGTTAGTCAGATCTCCTATCCATCTGAGATTAGCTAATCAGCAGCGAGTATCACCTCTGGGTCGGTTACCGCAGGTGCCAGTTGACATTGACGGAGTTCGCAGCTTTGTGGACTTTGAAGTTATAGAAATCATTGGCGATAGTAGACTGTATCCAGCACTATTAGGCATTGATTGGGAGATTGGTAACATTGTTGTTATCGACCTAAAGAGAAGACAAATGACCTTTGAGGACGCGCAGATCTGGGTCATCGCGCCGTTGGATCCCTTTCAGGGTCCTATATATATCGAGCCTATCCGAGCAGAGGAGGAGGCACGTAACATGGAAAGTCTCTATCAGATGACCACAAACCAGAGCGACTACGTCAATCCGACTAAAGAAGGGAACATTAGTTGGCGATGTGATAGCTCATGTGCATCGGATTCAGATGTTGGTCTAGAGAACTGGCAGAACAGACTTCATGAAGTCTCAGCACACAGATGCGCGTACTTAACTAAGTCACTGCGATGGATTGGCATAGAGATCAATGAGATTCCATCATTTCATGGTCTAATAGATATCTAGGACTTCCTTGAGCAGTTTGAACAACAGATTCCTCACGAGCAGAGGATCGCAGCTATGGACCTTGCAGTACGAGCCACACCTGCAAGATGGTGGTACGCACATAAAGAGAACATCGCATCATGGGATGATATTAAGAGATTCATGGTGATTAGATTTTCTGTCGACATGGAGTATGTCCAGCAGAAATACACAGGAGAGAGTGACCCCAAGACACATATTCAGACATGCGAACAGAGCTGGTTGGACATTCCCGAGGATGAAAGGGTTCACCGATTCATTCATACTTTGGATATAGTTCCAAGGAACTGGTATACAGAGACTGAACTGCGCAAGGGAACAACTACATGGCCACTAATGATAGACAACTTCCTATTCACCTTCGCTTTTGAATCTGAGCATCCAAGTGTTGATAAGGCCCTAGACGTAATAAAGAGTAAGATATTTGAGGACTGTACCATATCAGTGCCAGCTCAACCTGAGTGGGCTATCCAGCTAAAAGAGGCACTAGAGTGTTATAATTTTTCATATGAACCAGAGGAGGAGGATGAAGATCCTTGCAACACCAACATTCCGGAGTCAGAAGGGACTCGCGACGTTGAGGGACCACAGTTAGAAATTCCAGCAATCACAGAGCCCATCAATATTAAAAAGATCAATATTGGCACAGACACAGAACCTAAGTTTGCCTCTATTGGAGACTATTGGAACGATGAAATAGTCAGACAGATTGCAGACTTGTTACATGACTATCAGGACCTATTTCCCACCAAGTTCATAGAGATGAAGGGAATAGTTGGAGACCTGGGAGTCATGAGGATACCAGTGAAGGAGGATGCTAGACCAGTGAAACAACGCCCATATAGATTAAATCCGCACTACAAAGAAAAAGTCAAGGATGAGATTGATAAGATGCTAGCAGTAGGCATCATTGAGCCAGTAGAAGAAAGCGAATGGGTTAGCCCCATGGTTGTGCAAGAGAAGAAAACCAAAGGAGACATCAGGATCTGTGTCGATCTGCACAAGCTCAATGATGCATCGCTTCACGATCCATTTCCGACACCGTTCACTGATGAGGTATTAGACAATGTGGGAGGACAGGAGGTCTACTCCTTCACTGATGGCTTCTCAAGCTACCATCAGATAAGAATACATCCAGAAGATCGATCCAAGACCACCTTTGCAACAGAATGGGGCTCGTTCCATTATACGGTAATGCCCTTTGGTATTAAGAATGCCCCAGCTATATTTTCTAGAGTAGTAGTTGCTGTATTTAAAGAATACATCCATAAATTCCTAGAAGTATATTTTGATGATTAGACTGTATTTAGACTAATTGGCAAGCACATGGGAGATCTAAGACTGATGTTAGAGAAATGTAGGAAGTACCAGATTTCTCTAAACTTGAAGAAATGTATATTTTGTGCACCATTTGGTATTTTGTTGCGTCACATTGTTTGCAGACAAGGATTGATGGTAGATCCTACAAAGATCGCCATCATTGTAAATATTCCAACACCAAACTCAGTCAAGCAACTGAGGACAGTACTTGGTCATACCGGGTATTACAGAAAGTTCATCAAGGGCTACGCAAAGATTACAGCGCCAATGGAGAAATTACTAAAGAAAGATGTAAAATTCCTATGGAATGAGGAATGTCAGCAGAGCCTAGACACACTTAAAGAGAAGATGGTTACAGCGCCCATCCTAGTATTTCCAGATTGGACTAAGCCATTTCATGTACATGTGGATGCATCTGGCATCGCACTAGGGGTTGTTTTAATGCAACTAGGAGAAGGGGATATTGATCATCCTATTGCATATTCCAGTAGAAATCTATCGACGGCAGAAAAGAACTACACCACAATAGAAAGAGAAGGCCTAGCTATGGTGTATGCGCTGCAGAAGTTCAGGCACTACCTATTGGGTGCCTCATTCAAGATGTTTACTGACCATTCCACATTGAAGTAACTGGTCAATAAGCCAGTGTTAGGGGGGAGAATCTGCAGATGGTTACTCCTCTTTCAGGAGTATGATTTTGAAATCATTGTTAAACCAGGAAGATTGAACGCTGGACCTGATCATCTGTCGCAGATAGACTCAGGAGAAGAGCCAAGTAACCTAGAGGACAATTTGCCAAATGCGCAGTTGTTTTCTATCTAGATCGCAGACGACTACTATGCTGATATTATTCACTTTCTCACTACAGGATTAGCACCTGATGAGTTCACTAAGTAGAAAAAGAAGCAGTTGGTTGTTAAAGCAACAGACTTCACCTTGATCGCAGGATACCTATACAAGTTAGGACCGGATGAAGTTTTGCACAGATGTGTGATGCCGTATGAAAAAGACGCTATTATCAGAGAGGCACATTCAGGAACCGCAGGAGGTCATTTCGCAGGAAAGCCGACTACGCAGAAAATCCTAGCCGCAGGATTATGGTGGCCTATGTTGCATAAGGATACCAAGGACTTCTACAGATGCTGCGATATCTTCCAGAGGGTAGGAAAACCCTCGCAACGTGATGAAATGCTGCTGCAACCGCAGGTTACGCTGCGTACATTTGACAAGTGGGATATAGACTTTGTGGGTCCTATCAACCCACCAGGAAAGTGCAATGGCACGAGATATATTATCACCGGAACAGAGTACCTCACCAGATGGGCAGAGGCCAAAGCAGTAAGAAATTGTGATGTTGCTACAGCCGCACAGTTCCTTTTTGAGAACATCATAAGTAGATTTGGATGCCCAGTAATTTTGATGAGTGATCAAGGCACACATTTCTTGAACCGCACCATTGAGGCATTGACAAAAGAATTCCAGATTCAGCACCATAAGAGCACTCCCTACCACCCACAGGCTAATGGTACGGTGGAGGCCTTTAACAAAATCTTAGAAAACGCTCTTACTAAGATCTACAATAGCCAAAGGAATGATTGGGACCTCAGAGTTAACGCTTTATTATAGGCGTATAGGACCACATGCAAGAAACTTACAGGACACACACCTTTCAGCTTGGTGTATGGACAGGAGGCTGTTATGCCTTTGGAGTATACTCTTCCTAGCTTACCAATCGCTCAGATCACCGGGATGACTGGTACAGACACAGTGGAGGAAAGGCTAGTGCAGCTTCTTGCCTTAGAGGAAGACAGATTCATTGTCGGATTCCATCAGAAAGTGAAAAAGGCACAAGAAAAATCTTGGCATGACAGACACATTAAGAGTAAGACTTTCCAGATTGGAGACCTAGTACTCCTCTATGACAGTAAATTCATTAAGTTTCCAGGGAAGTTCAAGACGCATTGGCTGGGGCCATATCAGATACAACAAGTTATAGAGGGAGGTGTCGTTCAACTCAGCCAGCAGAATGGGGAGCTTCTTCCCACATTGATTAATGGTAGCAGGATTAAGCTCTATGGTGATAGCCACCCCGCCTCTCAGCCCTAGCTTAGCCAGTTTATGGTGGTGCAGACGTCCAGTGTAGTTGAAAGGAGGCATCGCACCGGGAACTAGTCTACACCAACAGGTATTATAAGTATGAGGAATCACATAAGGTCGGTTCATTTTGCGCAAGTCATCAGTGGCTTGCAAAAAAAAAAAAATGCTTGTTTGTTTGCGTAGGTGATGCGGTGTTTCAGCGCATCAGTGCGATGTTTCCCCGTGCCACGTATCCAGTTTTGCAACCGACAGAGGGCCCGTCATGTCACCCTCTGACAGGCCATTAATGAGGAAATGACCGGTATACCTTACTGTAGATTTGTCTACAGCATAATTAAGTTTCCAGATTTGGAAAATCTTCTACGAGACCGGTGCCTGTATACACACGCTTCGAGGGAAGTGTGATCGGATTTCACCATTTATTGAGGATCGGATGACGGGTGTGGTCTTTTCCATGCAATTATTACGACCGACGGGTCCAGTCAAGATGACTGTTGTGTCCGGAATTATCACCTTTGGCATAAAAGCAAAAAGTGTTCATTCGATAGGGTTACACTTTCAAAAACCCGAGAGCTATAGAGTAATCTGTTAAGAGTTTCCTGTGCAGAGTTCACCGCGTTACAGAGTGCTGTGATTCCCAGAGTTTGAAGCCATTGCACGCTCAGTACATTCCACCAAGTGGGTTCTGCCCTAGGACGAACCTATAGAAGACATGTTAGAAAGGTCGGAGCATGGTGGCCTTGTGTCCGCCATGACGATGCCGCCTAAGGTTGTGAAATTAGGTGCATCACAGGTCAGACAGCTGCCAAGGATGAGGAGTCAAGCATAGGATGTAGAATATGTCATCAAAGTCTTGGCTAAGGAGAATAAGAAAGACGAGTCGATCATTGAAGATAAGAAAGCAAAGCCGAAGAATGATGAGAAGAAATCTCCCGTGAGGAAGAAAGTAAAAATGAGAAAAAGAAAGCAACGGGAGAAGGCCACTGACCTGTCTGATCAACTAAGAGAAGAACAAGAGATTGTTGAGGTAAAGAAGAAAAAATTTGAAGATCAAAAGCAACGTTAAAACCTGGAGCGATTTGCTGAGAAAGAAAAAGAAAAAGAACAGCAAATCCAGCAAGCAGAACTCCAGCATGCAGACAAAGGCCTGTTCCCGGAATGGAATTCATGGTTTGTATCATGCGCATATGAAGGGTTCGAGACCAAGTGAAGTGTTACGTGAAGGCAGGAAGATACAGATTCATATCTTCCTTATAGCACGAGCTCTAGTACAGATAGAGAGGAGTTCTCGTGATACCAGGGATTTGAATCCTTATAGTCATATACGGGATAGCAAAGCCTTGCAAGTGATAGAAATACGAACATTACAATAAGGAAAAATAAGAGAGCCCTACGAACTCAGCTAAATAGAAGACTCCAGTATTAGTCAAGCTTTGCTCGGCTCGGCATGAGAGTGTGTCGAAGTGATGCAGAAGGAAGTCGCAGGACTTCGTGACAAGTTGCAACCGACTTCGCAGGAAGCCAAGAAGAAGCTACAACAGGAGAAGCCCGCTGGTAGTGGCTCGGGGGTGAGCCACAAGTAAGTGTTAGGGGGCTATTGGAGCAGGGTCCCGCAGCTACAGAAGAAGCTGCCAGTTTAGCAGATAGGCAGTCTTGGCAGAGAGGAGACAAGATAGAGCTACGACGCCGTAGCAGGGTTCCAGCTGCAGAGCAGAGCCAGAAACCATGACTTCTAAGATAGAGAAGTCAAGGAAGACGACGGTACTTGAGCGGCCGAGAAGAGAGAGCCCACCCACTGCATTGAAGGCAGCGGTGGAATATAGAAGGGATCAACTACCCTCATAAAGGAAAAGGAGCAACGAGGCCAAGGCATTGATGACGAAGGACAGAAGCAGGGAAGCAGTGCATAGTACCCATGATCAGCGCCAGGAAGCATGGAAGACCGCAAAGAGCTCTGGTGTGACGGATAGCGGCTACCTCAAAGTACAGATATGCCGACTGTCACTAGTTAGGGTTTTGGGTTACTGTTGGGACAGGCCCACAGTGTTGTAATGGCGAGACCTTCGGGCCGCCTATAAAGGGATATATTTTTGTATTGTAAAGGGTTGGACAATTGTATAGGGTTAGATAAGATTTGGTTGGTTGATTATTAGACAGTTGTAGAAGCTGAGCTCTGGTTCTGTTATTAGCTGTAGTATCTTCCTGTAACCAGTAGCTGGCTCATAGAGCATGCATGTAACGATCCGCAGGGATCAACAGAGAGGGAAGAGCATATTGTAAGAGGTGCAATATAGAGGTAGAGAAGAGATCTAAGAGAAAAGATCTCAAGTTGCATATGCGGTGCAGCAGAACTGTGTTTACCTTCCCCTGAGCTATAATAGAAACACAGTTCTGTGGACGTAACTTCCATCCTGGAGGTGAAACACGTTAAAATCGAGTGTTATGTGATTGAGTTATGTGTTGTGTTTACTTTTTGCATCTATTAGTTATTATATGAACCTTGTTTACAGTTTAATGTATGTATGCGTTATTCAGTTCACAGCAATATAGAAGGATAGACATAAGTTGAAGTCTTTGGCGTGTTGTATGCGGGTTCATTTATGCTTTTCTTGAAACAGTCACTAGTCGTAGTGTTAAATAGCCTGTCATGTTGAGTCTTGCAAGTCGACATGAACAACGCTAAGTGCACTGAGCCGCGGGAGTAGAATATCGCAGAGAGGCGACACCGCATTGGCAGAGGAGCTGCGGTGCGTGATACCGTAGGTTAAGGACTTAGCGTTGGGAGGAAGTTACGTGTCGCCTGGTGCATGGATATGTGATAAGGCTGGAGTCCTCGCGAGTCAGTGGAAGTTGCGCGACACGGAAAGGGAACCGTGCGACGGGAAGAGAGAGATATCGTGGCTAGAAGAGCTGCGAAACAAGGAGATCGAACGATGCGAGCAGAGGGTCGCGCGACGTGCAGAGAAAGAGACCTCGCAGCTAGCAGAGCTGCGAGCCACAAGTAGGATGCCACAGAACTTGGTCCAAGACACTTGAGTCCTTGGCCATCCCATTAGAATCCCTTCGGGTGAGACTTCAGGCCGCTTCGTGGTCTGTCGCCGAAAGGGCCAGTGAGCTAGGGGTATTGTTGGTTAAATACAGCAAACCTGGGTCTGCCCATGATAGCCAACAGTAACTGGAAGTAGGCGGGGGGGAACTTACTGGGGTAGACTGACCTGCGACAGTAATATTCGAGCTAGGGTGACTTTCGGACTGCAACGGGTTCTCAAGGATAACAGGTCTGCGCTGCAGGGTTACCAGAGGGTTTCCAACAGAAGGGGTTTCTTCGGGTTCTGAGTCTGCGGGAATTACAGGGGAATAATCGGTATGCTGACCCAGGGAATAGGATCCAAAATCTCTCTTGTACCTTTTGCCACTTCGCAGCAAACCACTTTGCTCGTCGAAGGTATTTTCACTTGCAAACATAGGTTAGTAATACGAAATCTAACAGTTTGATTCAATGAGCAATATACCTTTTTCAACTAATAGCATTTTAATTCTCAAACTAAATGAATTCAAAAACTTACCCCTTGGTCCTTTGAAAAACTACCACTCGGATTCACTAAAGGAAGTACTCGTGTCGATGGTGAAACTCTGTCACAAATGCTTCAAGGATTCGTGTCGTCTAGAAATCAATAGCTCGAGATATCTCGTTGGTCACCCTTTTCAATATATTAATTCTTGCGGGGGTCCAAGCAAGAAACTGGCCTTCTTGGAAGTTCGTCCTTCTCTCTGTCAACCTGGATAACCACTGGTGCAACTCTATGTGGATACTACCAAAGAAAATTTCATAAACATCACAAAAAACATACCTTTGTAAAAAGTCATTTGCACTATGACGCAGATATTTGTTCTCTTACTCAGCGAATTTCAGATAAGTATCATCAAGCCAATCACTGATTTCCTTCACAGAGGGTCTCCAGAACATAGCCCTCGAGGTACGACGTAAATCCCTCTTGAGCAGATACTGAGTTCAACTGGCAACGGAACCAATTTGTTGGCCTATAGGGTAGACCTGGGTTTTATACCATTCATTTTGCACCAACAAAAGACCCACAGTGTTGGCCCTTTCGGCAACAACCTGCGAGCAAGTTGCAGTCTCACTCGAAATAGCTATGGGGTGCCGCAGAATCAGGTTTCTGCAAGCAAAAGAGGGATATTACTGTACCTTTAGCCTTTAATAACTTATACCCATATAACACAGAGCTTCAACATTCACATATATAACTTCGCATCTAGATAAATAGACAGTGACTTGCTTAACCCTTTACTGGGAATTCACAGTGAAGTTAGTGTTTTAGCAGTGACCTTACTTATCAGATATATATTTATTAATGCATGAAAGAACATAACAGAAACAACACAAAGAGCCACAACACAAGATATAACATGTTTCACCCCCAATGTAGGGGCTACGTCCACAGAACTGTGTTTTATTCAACTCTTTACAAAAACCACAGTTCTGATCTACGCACTCAACTGCAGATCCCTTTAAGTCCCCAAAGCTGCACACACAGCTGCAGATCTTCTTAATCACCCACAAACCCTCTACGCACACAGCTGCAGAGGTCGTCCATGCACACAGTTGGGATTTAACCTTCTCTTACAAAATAGCCTTAGCTTCGTATCAATTCATCTTACATCAAAATCCTAACTTGACTTCTTTACAAGAGTGCTTATATACATTTCACTTAGTACAAAACCATGGGCTCAAACCATGGGCACCCCGAACCCTAAACCCTGGACTTAAACCATGGGGTTATTACAAAAAGCAGACTTTGACTCAACCTCAACACCCCTAAGACTATTTTGAGTCGTAACTCCGCTTACAAACTCCCATAAACCCACGGAGTTACCCACCCTAAGGACCGTTAGGGTGTGTGCCCCAACATGGAATCCTTGATACTGAGCAATCCTCTGAATCAACCTGTTTGTTTGTGCAAAAGATTTCTGGTATAAACTGTGGAACTCCTTGAACATCAATGAAATTTTCATTATTTGAACAATACTGACCTTTAGATGTATGTACAGTCTCTTCACTAAAATAATCATCTATCATCACGATTTCCTCACAGTCTTCATGTGTTGATTTCATCTCTGCCTGCAACTTCCTTCTTAACCTAGTCCTAGGCTTGACATTCATGCTCTGTGACTTCAATAGCTAATTATGAGCTTCATTTTTTGAAGTTATATTCTTTAACATAACACTTAACTTTTCAGGGTTTTCATCTGTGAATGAAGTTTCAGGACATAAACTTTTCTGAGCTGGTTTCTCTATAAAACCCTTACCTTCTTCTATAGTAGCTTCAATTTGTTTTTTGTGATTTGTTGTTTGCTGGTCCAAATCTTCCATTACCCTTTTTTCTTTCTCTTTATTCTTTTCTTCAAACCCTAGATTTGACAGCATATTTTCCCAAGTTCATCCCTTTCCTATGCAATTGTGAAACAATCAACAGTTTTATTAAACCCTGATGGTATACTGAACGAGCAGTATGCTCTGGATGTCCCTGAACCCATGCAATCATCTTTTGCAGGCTTTTCAATAGGTAGAATGGGAGATTGAACTACAAGCTTCCACTGAGGTGCATCAACAACCTTAAGTGGCATTTGAGAACCCTGTCATACCGACCATCGCATGTAATATAATTTTGCACCATTTCTAAAGGAATTTTCCAGCTAGGTTTTATCTTGATCACATGGATACCATTTTTCCAGTCTAATTTTTCAAAACCTAGCATTAAAAACTCACTGTAATCTCCTTGAAAGTCCTATTTCTTAAACCATATTTCTCCTTGCACCGGAACATCTATTGCTTTAGCAATAGACTCTTCATTTACCCTGACTGTTAAACTTTTGAGCTGAACCATTTCATATTTATAATTTTTGATAAAAGCCATAGTTACCTGTGAATGATAACCCTGCAATTTTTTACAGAAAGCAAACCATCCAGCATTCTTCATCAATTGGGATGATCCTGGAAACTTCAGTATCCATTCTGTGTTATTGGGTTCCAATCTGTAAATCAGGCCTCCTGGTTTTCTTCTCACCATGATTTATGAATCCTATTCCTCTATTATCTTTGACATTTCTGCAACCCTTTCACAATATACACTTCCAAAAAGAATTTATGATGTTTTTGTTTCCCTACAGTAGTTTACATTCAAATGTAGAAAACTATACAATTTAAACTTTTCCTTCTTCAAGAACGAGAATACAGGATCAAAACAAACCCCTGCTGTTTTCAGAACTACTGTACACAATTTTCCATTATTTTAGCCTTCCAAATTTCGGGATCCTGAACAATAAATATACATAGCACAGAGACAGTTCTCTAATGATCTTCACCAAGTTCAAAAGAGCATTCAGGCACAATAACATGACAAGTTTTAGGGAAAATAGAATATCATATTCAATCTGTCAACTCTGCCATTGTTGGTACCAATACTCATTACATGAAGTGCCTTGATTTCATATGCAAAACAGTTGTGCAAGCTAATGAGTGACATGATGTAACACATTATTTCTTAAATAGGATTGCTTTTAAGGAGTAATTATACCAAGTACCGAGTCTGTCAAATATGAATATGTTACATATACCATAGTTTCATTTTCATATTTTTTACACCCAATGGTACTTATGAATAAAAACATTAATGAAATACTCTTTGAAGAAATGCTGCCAGTTTGTAAAATGCTGCCAGTTTGAGAAATGCTACCAGTTTTAACAATCCAATTCATAATATAAAACCTCCTGCACTTAATATAGGTTCATAGCTTTAAATGAGTGATGATTTTGAGGCTTCAAAAGATATAATAAGAAAAATATAAAATAATGGCATTCAAACAAAAAGGTGTAAAACAAGGTAGATGTTAAAAACAAAAATTCATCATAATAAAAAATCTATAAAACCCTAAGATAAAAAATCAAACAACCTTAGAGATAACAACTGGCTCCATCTGGGGACAAAGTTTTCCCTGTGAAACTTTGAGAACATGTTGACCTATGCCTTCATAAATCCGCTAAAGTCATTTCTGCCTTATTGGGCTGGAGTCTTATTCAAAGCAAAATGATATATACAGTGAATATGTACATTGACCCTTTATCCCTCAATACGTATAAAAATGCTTTAAAAATGTCCATTGATTGGACCTGCAATCTCCTCACCATTCAAATTTTGCAAAACAAAAGTGTTGTTTCCCAGGATCTTGATCACTGAAAAAGGACCTATCCATAAATTATCGAATTTCCCATGCTTACCTTTTTCCTCCTTTCGTGTATCCCACCTGAGAACAAGGTCACCCACTGCAAAAATATCTTTTTTAACTTTCTTATCAAAGCTTTCCTTCATTCTTATTTTATGCCTCTTAGCTTTATTTTCGATAGCTTCTCTCTCCTGTTGCAATTGAATTATCTGAAACATTCTTCTTCTTATATCATCAGGTTTTTCTTTTATTTCCTACATAAATTTAATGACTGGAGCCACTAATTGAACAGGGAAAACATCATCAACTCCATATACCAATTGGAAAGGGGATGTCCTAATTGACTTCTTAATAGTTACTCTATTGGCCCAAAGAGCAATTTTTAATTTGGTATCCCAACTCCTTTTATTCTAAAATAACATTTTATTGATACTGTTTACAATGTTTTTATTACTGGATTCTGCTAATCCATTACCCTGTGGGTAGTATGGTGTGGACTGTTTCAAGTTAATATTATTTTCTTCACAAAATTTCACCATCTTTCTTGATTTAAAAGCAGGAGCATTATCAGTGACTAATTTCCTAGGGCATCCAAACCTACTAAGAATGTTTTCCTGAAGGAAATTAATTATGATTTGTTCAGTTGCTCTCCTTGTAGGAACTGCCTCCACCCATTTAGTGAAAAAATTAGTAGCAGTTAGAATCCATTTATGCTTCCCACTAGAAGGAGCATGAATTTCACCAATGAAGTCTAAACCCCACTGCTTAAATAGACCATTTACTGAAATAGGCTTCAAGGATAAGGACTGAAGTTTATGCTTACCTGTAAACTTTTGACACTCCACACATGATCTAACCTGATGATACACATCTGAGAAAAGGGTAGGCCAATAATATCCTACTCTTAGGATTTTAAAAGCAGTTGCCTTCCAATAATTGTGCTCTCCACATACTCCACTGTGCAATTCTGAGATGGATGATAACTTTGAGACTTTAATTAAAAATCAAATCTTAGAAATCTGGCATGTGATGAGATTCCTCCATGCACTCCACCGAATGACAAATATTTGGAAAGTTGGGTCCCTTGTGATATATTTGAAACCTATCTTTTTGAAGAAGATTGTTTTGAGCAAAATGAGAAGTGTAGACAGGGACTTAATACTAGTGATGAGACATCTCTCATATCCGACATAGATGGTAATGATGACTATTGGACTTTTATTGAAAATCCAACCTATGATACCTTTGAGAATATTTTTGAGAATCTCATCTATGATATGTCCAACAAGGGGAGTTGTTATTCTGAGACTTATAAAAGTTGTAAGGAAGAGCAGTCAAAGTTCTCATATGATCAATCAGAATTGTATCTATGTATCGATAATAAGGATTTGAAAAAGCAGTGTGGTGAAGAATCAGATGGGATACAACCAGTTGAAGTTTTTTCTCAATTGTCGTCTTCACATATATATGTTCCTTATGTTTTGGAGCACCTTGGGGCTTATACAACTAGTTATTATTTGATAAGCCTTGATGATCAGCATGATGGAGTAGTCGACCTACCGCAACATCTCGATTTGTATATCAGCGCTATTCAGTCATGGATAGAAGAAGCATGTGCAAGCACCTACCAGTTTGGGAAGAAGTTTGACGACATTATTCATGCCTATGATTCCCCATCCAGCCCGCCCATTCTGGATCATCATGCAGGTTTGCATTTTCTGAAAATTGTGTCCTTACTTTGGCCGGTAACCAAAGACAAGGCAACACTTTGTTATATTAATAAAATGCTTAGGTGGATACACTGGATTTATGGTTACACCTAACCTTTTGTGTATCATGCTTAGAGTAGGAAAATAGGCTCCTTAAAGTGAGCGTTTACTTTAGCATTTTCTTTATGTACTTAGAAATAAATAAATTTTTCAGTGAAGTTTTTTCTTTGAATAAAGCAACTTTTGGATCATTGGCACTTTTTCATAAAACTTGTGCTACTAAGGTTTTCTTGTCAAGTTGAGATGTTTTTACAGGAAATGGAAACCAAAGATTCTGGGGTTCTCGTATGCTCTCCTTGCGTAAGAGACTAGATCGAGCATACATCCTGCAGTTGGAGCCAGATGTTATCCAACTTTTTGTACCATAAGTTGGGTTGCCTGAGGAGCTGCCAGTTGACAGACTTGTTCAAATTCTAATTCCAGTGTATCAGTTGATCCGTCTGCTTGTCTAGACAATATTGGCTAGTCACTTTTTTATTTGAATAATTTTGACCATGGCCCCGCACGATTTGTAATAAAATGTGCTAGTAGGATATTTTTTGAGTGGTTCGGTCTCCTGAGACATAGAATCTCAAATAGGGTATTCCAAGGAGTTTTTTTCCCCTGAAAATTATCCTTTGCCTTCAGCCAAGTATAACTGACGAGGTTTTCCCCCACTTCCTCCAAAGCTGGAATGCCCGATGTTGAATTCTGGGTCTTGGGGGGTTATTAGAGCCCAACTGAGTGTTATAATCCTACTAGACATTATTTAGATAGATCATGGTCACGTCCTAAGTCATCTGGACACATAAAAAAAAATTGAAAAAATCTTTTTCGAACAGTGAAAAATTATTTTTTAATTTTTTTAATTTTTAATTACTTTCCCTAAGTTTTTTGGGATAATTTTTCCATAAATTAAATGGAAAAAACCCGTTCGTGATCCGGACTCAGAATTCAGTGGTTGAAGGCTCTAAACTAAAGCCAAAAAACATTCTTGATCAGCCAGCTAGTCAGAACCAACTTTCAGATCAGCAATCGGACACATAATGCCTTTTTACTCAAAAAAGTCAGTTTTGAGTAAAAAAATGATTTTGAGTAAAAAAATGATTTTTATTAAAAAAATGATTATTTTGGAGAAAACTAAAACTCTCCAAATTAATCCAAATTTAGTAAAATAAAAGGCTAAATGACATCTCATGGAACACTTATGATGATTGGAGTTATCATAACTCAGCTTCAGTCATCATTAACAGAGCAATTAATTTATTATCAGTTATCAGACATGTCATCTCCAGCTAAAGATGAGATGGAGAACTCTCATTGTTCCGGTGATTTGATTGAGGTGAAGACTAAAGCTTGCACCATCAGTGGGCTTTCCAAACCTAGCTCAGGCTCCTTCCAAACCTAAAGGATGAGCTTACTTACTTCCAGACTCACACATGTGGCCTCATCCTTGGCTTGTTTTCAGTGCAGAGGTTTGGAGTGGGGGAGCCTTGCCTGGGTGGAGGCCTCCCCTCACTCCTGATTCTTCGGTTTAGGTCTGGGATCTTTGTTAGGTGGCTAAGTTGGTTAGGGTTGGTTTTTTGGTTTTAGGGTTTTAGCACTCTCTCATTTATTAAATAGAGGCTCTTTCAGCTCTATTAAGATGGACTTTGTGGGCATAGAAACTCTGCAAAAATTGTAATCATAATTTCATTGAATAAAGCTTTTCGACTTTGGAGGTCTACAGGATTGTCTCTTCATTGGTGGATGTGTTGTATGAGGTGATTTCTTTCCATGCTTTCAATTTGTTATTTATGTGTTGAATCAAACAACTAGCTTTAGAAGTCTATTATTATAACATAATATTTACCATTTGCTGCTATCAAGTTGGTTTATTATGCAAAGTTTATCATAATCTAGATGGGTACAAATATTCAGTTATATGAAGTATTGATCTTGATATGCATATTCCTAGCATACTAGTTTTTATTGTTTGATCTCACTGGGTATCAAGTTGGATTGTTTTTACAGATCTCGCCATTTGGAGAAGGGTGCGAGCTCAGCTGCATCAAACTCATCTCCATCATCATAAGAACCTTCTAACATTGTTGACTTTCAGGTCCTACAGAAAGTTTGGATTTTTCCAAGAGGAAAAAACAAGGAGATCTTCCTCCAAAGTTCCATCTCAAATTCTTTCATAAATTTAAATACTTCTTGGTTATCGAACTTCCTTCCTCTAGTTCTCCCTTTGCTCCTTGACTTCTTTTGTTCCCTTGCTTGCTAGCCCCTTTCCTCCTTGACTTGTTTTCCTTTTCTCACTTTTTCTTCATCACTGCCCCATTTTTTCTCTCTTTTACCATCCCTTTTCTCCATTTTGGACAGCCCTAGTGTGCCCTAGCTTTCTTCCCTTGTTTGCCTCTTTTTGCCCTAGTTTTTGGGCTTCCTTTAACCTTGTTTTTGGCCATTTATTTTACTTTTTGTACGCTGTCCCGTTTTGCATTTTTTTATGACAGCCACTTATTTCATGGTTCGCTGTCCCGTTCCACACTTTTTATGACATCCACTTATTTCATTGTTCGCTGTCCCATTTTGCACTTTTTATGACAGTCACTTATTTCATTGTTCGCTGTCCCATTTTCTTCAATTTTGTTCATCCCTTAGCTTCTTAGTTGGCTTCCCTATTCTCCCCTTTCTTTCATTTTGATCCTTGCTTAGTTTGTTTTCCTTCCTTCTCTCATCTTCTATTGTTTCAACCCCCCTTTCCTTTTGTTCTTTTTACTCTCTTCAAACTTCTTCCCTTTACCCTTTTCAAAGTTTCATAAAAAATCTCCAAAGTAAAAATACAAGGCACTCTCCTTTTTATAGGTAATCATTTTTGTAGAGTTACTTTTCCTTTATCTAAAAAGTCCTTTCAAGGATCACGTTCCTTAAGGCACATTGTAAATTTTAATAAAACATCTCTGTTTGAGTGGGGTTTTTAAGTCCCCACTCTCTTCCTCCCCCATTTGGGGATGCTTGTGTTGTGTGTATGCTTTGAGCAGTGCTAGTTTTCATCATTCATTACATCTCATGCTTAGATCACTAATTGTTAATTCATTACTTTTAAGTTGATTATTCAGTTTAAATTGTTTATCTTTCTAAAATTAATCAACTACTTAAATCTCTTGAATCTCACCATAAGGTGGATCAAGAGTGCTCTCTATCGAAGAGTTTAAGCAACTAATATCATCTTGTGCTTGTTTAATCAATTAATAATCCATAAGTACGACTCTTGAACTTGCAAGAACACAAGTCAAGAGCACTCTTTATCGGAGAGCATTTTATACTTGCATAATCCTTGCATTAGCTTCATATAGATTAGCTAAGTCTCTTGAACCACGGTCATGAGACGAGGTCAAGAGCGCTCTCTATCGGAGAATTTTAATTAATTAACTTAATAAAATTTGCAACTCACACCTCTTTTAATTAATTAACCCCCTTTCCTCCTTGCCGGAGTATGCTCTGACCGATCCTAGATCAGAATACCCAGAAACGACATTGGATCTCTAAACCCCACAAGAGGAACTTAAATAAAACTTTTCCCCATAACCAACGCACCAGCGTTGTTCGATAAATACCGAGGCATGTGGGAAAATTCCAATTGTGGGCGCCGGGATACCTAATCTGGGCACTGGTAATTAAGTTATTGAACACTTACCTTTGACCCCAGAGAAGTCCATCATGTCTTCGAATGCATCCACTGAAGGTATTACCGGTTAGGACATCCAGCTACCATAAGCGAAGATCACAAGTAAAAAATTGTAAATATTACCAAGAGCACTTGCAAAACCTCACATTCACTGGCATATTTTGCGATTCGCATCATATTTACATTCGAAGCATCTGTGATAAGTTGAATCCTAGGCACTGGTCCTATATTTTACGCATTGTTGATAATCTGGTCCATTTTTCCATCGAATGTTTGATTGTAGATCATATTTGTGAATGCCTTATCTATTTCGTGAAGTTCTCAAATATTTGTCTATCTTTCAATTCCAGTGATAGCAACTTGGATTGCTTTGTCTTGTGGTCAATTCATCACATTAATCATTTAAAATCACAATAAATCCTAAAAAACACCCATCTACATCTGAAACATCTAAAAATTAACTTAAAACATCGAGCCATAGAAAACTCTTTGTTAGGGACTACCCCCCTTGGCTTCGTTAGGAGTTAGCCTAAACGGAGGAGCTAGGAGTAGGTGACAGTACCTAGCTCTGTGCTTGCCCCCAAGGTCACACCTCTCCCGCTTTCTCAAGTGAGGAGACAACTTTCAGAATATTTCTGCTGCTAGTGTGCAATTGATAAACAACACCATCCTTATGTCAACGTATGATCAGTTTTTGGCTTTTGATAGAAGAACTAGTCAAACTATGGGAATTCTTTATCAAGTACTTGCTACTTTGAGTAGGAATATTGTCTTAGTTCATTTCAGGGTTATTGAGGACCCCTTGTACTTCAATATGCTCCTTGGGCATGATTACGTGTATGTTATGAAAGATGTGATGTCTACACTCTTTCATGTGATGTATTTCCCTCATAATGAAAGAATTGTCACTATTAATCAGCTGCCTTTTCTTGATCCTCCTCCTCAGCCGACTATAGAGAAAGTATTTCCTCTGTTAATTCCCAGTGTTTCAGTAGAAACTTACCCGCTGTGGGTGAATTATGTGGCCTCATACCCTTCATGATTGATTTCTACTGAGAAGATTCCTCTGGATTCATGCTTACCTTCTTGGGACTCGGTCCCAGTAGTTGAACCGATGTTTTATTCAATGGAGAATTTGGAACCTTCTTTCCATGCCATTGATCCAATTGAATATTTAGACATGTGTCTTAATGGATCAGGTCTTGTCACTGAGGAGGGGGAGTGAATCAGTGACAAAACTTTAAACACAATTTATTTTATTTTAGAAAATGTAAAAACAAATTTGGACACAATGTTTTAACGTGGAACCCAATAAGGTAAACCACCAACACATTTCTATTATCTGCAAAACTTTGTTTTTAAAATAAGCAATAGTTATTTGCAAGCACCCACTTGTTGGAGACCAAAATCCCCAAGTTTCTCAACCACTACTGAAGATGCATCCATACCCTAGTTTCTGTCTGCACCTACAGACAAGGATACACCAATACCCTGATTCTCTAGCCACTACTAGAAGGAGGCTAATACATCCTTGCAGGAATGTATCCAGCCCTAGAACCACCCTGCCATCCTTGTATGTATTTTTATCAGACTTCCATATCTTCTCTAAAAACTCTGTCTCTTATTACTCTACTTTGGTCTTTGTCTTATGCTTTAGTTGTATAGATCTAGATGACAAAGACTCTTTACTTACATTTGATCTTCTATTTATATATCCTTCAATAATCTCTTCAAACCATTCTCACACCCTTTCAACATTCTGACTCTTTAGAGCTCTTCATTGATTGAACTAAAAATCTTTTCAATCACACCTCTTCGAATCTCTTCTGCATGCATCATCTTCCCACAGCACAAGCTTCCACACTTCACTGGTCTGTGGGCTTCATTATCTTTGATTGTTGGGCGTGTTTTACTCCCAAAACATGGGTTTGAGTTCTTTGCTAATCACACCCATGTCTTCTTTAAATCCTCTACGAGCATCTCTTCTTAATGTAGACATATTTCTGCACTGACCTTTCCGCAATGGCTTTTTCGCACGCAAATGGCAAAAATCAGAAAACAAAACTTTCCAGTTTTCCAATAATTTTCCTTTCCATTTTTTCACTTCCGTAAATATTCTTTTGCCATTGGATTTCTGCAATGGCCTTCCTGCTTTCCACATTTTCCATAATACGAAATGTGGAAATTGGAAACTTAACTTTTCCACAACCTCCAGTTTTTAATTTATGCACTTCCGCACCCGCACTTCCACTCCCACACAGAAATCAAAAACTTAACTTTTCACAACTCTGAATTTTTGTTTTCCACGGTTCTGGACCCGCACTTCAGCTCCCGCACAAAAATTAGAAAGTCAACTTTTCATGATTTCGACTCTATGTTTTCCACAGTTCCACACCCACACTTCTTTTCTAAACCATCGATTTGCTTGTAGAACTATTCTCAGTCGTCTAATCTCGATCTTTTGCGAAACTTTTCTCTTGTCCATTTTCCTTGTGAATCTCTTCTTGAACTTAGATTTTTTGAGGATATTTGTTTTGACTGTTGATCTATTGCAGAATGATTTCTGACCGTCTAATATAACTCTTTTGTGGAACCTCACCTTTTTCGCCTATCCTTTGTGGACTGATCCTTAACTGTCTGATCTCATGTGGGATGCTTCATGACTGTCGATTTTAGATCAAATGCGGATCTCACTATGACTTTGTGGATCTTCCCTATTTCTTTGCAAAATATTATCTATAGTTGTATCTTTCCCCATGGCTTCAATCTAAACCTTCAATATACTTGAATCTTATATATCGATCATTTGATCCGACGATCCTTGAGTCTCCTGCCTGATTGAACCATTGTAGTTCATCCTAATCTCTCTGTACAATTCCTTTGTCTTAAAAATATGGGCTCCTTCATCTTCAACATGTGGCCTTCCTTCTCTACTGGCCTATAGGCTTCATCAGTTGCCATAAATGCAAACCTATATTGCCATGTTGCCAACAATATCCCCCTTTGGCTTTGATGGAAATATTATTTTCATCCCCCCCCCCCCCTTTTACATCAAGGGAAAAGGGTTGAGTGATTCCCCTGAACTTTGATCACTATCTCCCCTTGAACTGATGCCAACTGATACATTCTTTTGAAATATTATATTAGAAAAGAAACTACTCCTAATCTTTGTCTGAGTTATTCAAATACATCTCTACTTAAGGGTTTAGTGAAAATGTCTACAATTTGTTCTTGAGTTGGGACATATTCCAATTTGATTATCTTCTTCTCAGCCTAATCCCTTAGATAGTGGTATTTTATTGGAATGTGTTTTGCTTTCAAGTGTTGGACATGATTCTTGGAGAGACTTATAACACTTGTATTATCACAGTAGATAACCATGGGTTCTTCAAACACTACTTTGATGTCTTGTAGAATTTGTTTCATCCATTCCACTTGTGTGCAACATTCTACTGCTGTAATATACTCAGCTTCAATAGTAGACATAGAAAGTGAGGTTTGTTTCTAGCTCGTCCAAGCTACCAATGATTCTCCCAAGAATAATGATCCTCCAATTATACTTTTTCTGTCATCTACACAACCTTCCCAATATGCATATGAATAGTCTTTTAAAGTGAATGGATTCTTTCTAGGATACAACATTCCAAGATCTGTGGTTCCTTTTAAGTACGTAATTTTTTTTTTCACAACTTGAACATGGCTCTCTTTTGGTCCAGCTTGAAATATAGCTACTATTCCAACAGCTTGCTTGACATTAGGTCTAGAAGTTGTTACATAGAGAAAACTCCCAATCATTTATCTATGATTTTTTGGATCTACAGTCTTGGAATCATCTTCCTTGCTTAGTTTTCATCCTATTGTCATAGGCATACAAACAGGTTTGCAATCTTCAAACTAGAATTTTTTAAGCATATATTTCACATACTTGGACTGATGAATAAATATTCCCTTTTTGGACTAAACTATTTGAAATCCTATAAAGAAATTCAGTTCACCAAGAAAAGACATTTCAAATTCTTGTTGCATCTTACTAACAAACTCCTTACTCATTTTTTCATCATCACTCCCAAATATGATATCATCAACATATACTTCCACAATAATCATGTTATCACCAATAATTTTATAATAAATATTACTATCTACTTATCCTCTTTTGAAGCCTTGTACCTGTATGTAAAAGTATAGCCTTGCATACCATGCTCTGGGTGCTTGTTTTAGCCCATAGAGAGCTTTCTTTAGTTTATAAACGTAATTTCCTTTATCAGTTAATTTAAATCCTTTTGGTTGCTATATGTAGACTTCCTCTTCTAAGTTTCCATTGATAAACATTGATTTGACATCCATCTAGTATACTTTCAATTTTTTGTAGCTTCCAAAGGCTAAGAACATCCTAATTGCCTCCAATTTGGTCACAGGTGCAAAAGTTTCTTCAAAATCTACTCCTTCAACCTGAGCATACCCTTTACATACCAATCTGGTTTTGTTCCTAATTACTTGTCCATTTTCATTTACCTTGTTTTTGAACACCCATTTAGTTCCAATGACATTCGTGTCTTGTGGTTTTGGAAGTAGTTCCCAAGTTTTATTCTTTTCTATTTGGTCTAATTCTTTGTTCATAGCTTTGACCCAAATTTCATCATTGCATTCTTCTTTGATTGAGTTGGGATCAATACATGACAAAAGTGTTATTTATGTTTGATAAAACAATTGTCTCCTTGTTTTTACTCCTGTACTTTTATCTCCAATAATTAGGTCTTCTGGATTATTCTTTTGGTTTATTCTTGAGGGCGTATTTGTGTCTCTTCTTGGGGATTCTTTTGTTATATTTTGTTCTCAAGTATCTTTCTCTTAATTTCTAGTATCTATTTCATCTTCTTGTGTATCAACTAACTCATCATCATCTTCATCGTCAGGTATGGTCTCTTGATGTTTGAATTTCTTTATTTTTAAATCATCCACCTTAACATATGCACTCTCAACAATCTTATGTAATCTAAGATTGTAGCATTTGTATTCCTTTTTGGTATAATCATATCCAAGAAATATACCTTCATCGGATCTAGCATCAAATGTTCCAAGGTTCTCATCAATCCTTTTGATGTAACACATACTTCCAAAGACCTTGAATTATTTTACCGAAGGAGTTATCCCAAACCACAACTCATAAGGAGTCTTATTACTATTAATCCTGAGCTGGCCTTTATTTAATATGTGTACTGTTGTGTTTACAACTTCCTTCTAATATCCATCAGACAATTTTTCTTCATTGAGCATAGTCCTTGCAGCCTCTTGAAGTGTCTATTTCTCCTCTCAGCAATCCCATTTTGCCGAGGTGTTCTAGCAGTAGAGAATTTTCTCTTAATTCCATGTGTTTCACAAAAGAGATCAAACTCTCTAAAGGTGAACTCACCACCATTGTCTGATCTAAGACATTTGATTTTTTCCTCTATTTCATTTTCAACAAGGATTTTAAAGGCTTTGAACTTATTAAAAGCTTCTAATTTTTCCTTGAGAAAAGATACCCAAGCCATTCTAATAAAATCACCAATGAACAACATAAAGTAGGATTCTCCTTGCAAACTTTTGGTCCTTGTAGGTCCACAGAGGTCAGTGTGAACCAGCTCTAAAGTTTTTGAGTTTGTGTACTCTTTTGTTTTGAACCTTATTCTAGTTTTCTTCCCTAATTGACAATGTCTACATATAGGATTTGAAGGCTTTGTGATCTTTGGTAACTTTCTTATTGCCTCAAGATTGCTAAATTTTACTAGATTATCAAATGTATTGTTCCCCAACCTTCTATTCCATATCAAACTTTCATCCACTAAATCCATATCAAATTTCTCAGACTGTCTTGTATTTAGTATGTATACATTTTCGAGAGTTCTAGAAGCAACACCAACTAATTTTCCCGTGTTATTCCTTCTTATATCACATTTCTGAGAATCAAAAATGAAAATGTGCCCTTGATAACAGGTGTGGCCGACACTTAATTGACTAGGCTTTAGATTTTCTACAAGTAACATATTTTTGGATTTGTCTTTTCCCACATTCACAGTGTCTTTCTCAATAATATTACCTGAAGCATTGTCACCAAATGTAAATCTACCCTTTCGTTTTTTTAAGTTTAGAAACTTGTCCTTATTTCCTATCATATATTTTGAACATCCACTATCAACATACCAGAAATATCTTTTATCTTGTGTTTGAAAGGAAATAAGGCATTCCTCTTTTAATGTTCTTTCTTTCCACAACTTCTTTTACTCTCTAATATCCTTTGGTCTTTCTGATATTTTCATTAATCTCCAATTGCTTGCTTTATGTCCATATTTATGACATTTGAAGCATTCTAAATCCCTTTCTTGTAAAGGTGCAAATGAGTTATAATTTATGTTCTTAACTTGACCAATTGTTTGATTGTTCTTGAGGTTATAGTTTTTAACCTTCAAACTTTTCCTTTAATATGCTATACAATTCATAGCTTCGTGTCCAAAGTTGAAGCATGAAAAACAATAACCAAGGAAAATGTGAGGATACTTGTTTTGATAAACCTTCCTTGGAGTTGCCCTGAATTCCTTCTTGATGGGTGGAAATGATCTTTTGGAGTTCTGAGCATTCCTTCTCTTTTCTTCATATTTCTTCTTGAATGTACTAAGAAGAGCAGCTACATAATATTTTTAGCTCACTTGGTTTTCTTCTTAAGAATAACCTATTCCATTTTTGTTACTTGGATCTCTTTGTGTGGTTAGAATCTCATCTAAAATTTTAGAGCGATTTTCATTTATAGTTTGACTAAATTTTGCATCAAGCTCTTTCCTTAAGTGAACTAATTATTCCTCCATTTTTTCATAGATCAGTTGTTTTTCTTTAAAAGATTTCTTTGGTCTTTCTTCTATCTTATTTGCATCTTGAATTTGGTGTTTCAGATTGCTCATGATTTTCTTCATCTCTTTTTCTCTCTATTCATGCTCTTCCTATTTTTCAACTACAAAACTTTTCAGCTGTCTATATTTGTTTTTGTATCTTCTTAATCCATCCAAAGCACTAAGTAGTTATAATTCCATATTATCCTATGCTTCACCTTCTGATTCTTTGTTAGGATCAATTTATTTTATCTCGTTAGACTCTTCAATACCTAGAAAAAGGAATTCATCATCACTGTCACTAACCTCAGATGAACATTTGTCTTCTTCTTTTGAGTAGAAATTCTCTTTTCCTTTGTAATTTTTCTTATAGTGTAATTTTCCAGTTTTCTTGTATTGTTTGTTTTTTTCGTCTTCATCTTCAGAGTCTTCATTGGGTTAAGGACATTTGTCTTGAAAGTGCTCAACTTTTACACAATTAAAACATTTGAAGGGAAGCTTTCCTTTGTACTTTCCTGATCCTTTCTGGATTTTTTTAATAAAATTGGTTTCTTCTTCATCAGATTCTTCATTATGGTTAGTTTGAGGTTTTTGCTTCTGACTTTTTGTTTTCTTGATCACCTTGAAAGCTGCTTCTCCTTTTGGGATATTATCAATACCTAGACTTAATTCATAGGCTGTGAGGATTCCATACAATTCATCCATGGTAAGATCTTCTAGTTTCTCTTGGTCTTCAAGAGTGGATACTTTGGGATTATATGCCATAGGAAGTGTTCTTAATATCTTTTCAACTAAATAATATTCTAGTACTTCTACTCCCAAACCTTGATTGTATTAACAATATTCTCAACTCTTTCGAGGTACTTTGAAATATTTTCTTCATCCTTTATTTTTAGACTTTCATATTGTACTTTGAGAGATTGAATTTTTTCCATCTTTACTTTGGATTATCCTACATATATGGCTTCAAATTTGTCCCAGAGCTCTTTTTCACTTTTACAGGTCAGTACTTTTGCAAGAACCTTCTTACTTATTCCATCTTGTAATGTATTTAAGGACATTGCATGTTCCCAAAATTTCTTCCTTTCTTCTGCTTCTGTGGGAGTGTCATTATCTCTGACTGTTGGGTGTTTTTTCTCCCAAAATGTGGGCTTGAGTTCTATGCTAGTTGTGCCTGCATATTCTTTAAACCCTCTGTGAGCATCTATTCTTAATGTGGGCATATTTCTGCACTGGTCTTTCCGCACATGGATGGCGGAAATCGAAAAAGACAACTTTCTAGATTTCCAAGCTTTTTCCTTTCCTTTTTCCCGCTTCTGCAACGGTTCTTCCACCATTGGATTTTTGCACCAACCATTCTGCAATGGCCTTCTCACTTTCCACCTTTTTCGTAATGCAAAATGCAGAAATCAGAAACTCAAATTTTCCACAACCTCAACTTTTTGCTTTCAGCACTTCTGCACCCACACAAAAATTGGAAACTCAACTTTTCACAACTCTGACTTTTTGTTTTCCGGGGTTTCGCACCCACAGTTTTGGTCTTGCATGAAAAATAATAAACTCAACTTTTCATGATTTCGACTCTCTACTTTCTGCAGTTCTTTTCCGAACCATCGATCTGCTTGCAGAACTATTCTCAGTCACCTAATCTTCATCTTTTGCGGAACTTTTCTCCTTCTCATCTCTTATTGACCTTATATTTTCTACGAATCTTCATTTTGACTGTTGATCTATTATGGAAACAATGTTGGTCACATTAATGCACATTGTCATACTATGAAGTGTTATAGTTGTGGTGTATTTGGGCACAAAGATCAATATTGTAGGAGTACATGCGAAGAACCCTTGATAAGTTTCCTATACAAATCATTAAGGAAAGCCAGTACAGATAAAGGAACAAATGCTGAAAGAACAGATTCCAAAAAGAAAGTATGGATGAAGAAGACCGACCAGTTACAGATAGCAGAGATTGATCAGAGCAGGGTCGAGGATGGTTGCCACATGGAAATCCAAGTGTAAGGTCTCTCAAATACCTTAGCACACCTTGAGTTCATGAGGATGGAGGATGAACTCAAAGAAGAAAGGAGGATTACTCCAGGCATACAGATAGGTCCTAGGATCATGCATATTGGCAGGGGGAGCAATGACCAGTGATGAATGATTTCATATATAGGTATCTAGACACCCTTTGTCATTGATGACAAAGGGGGCGAGATTAAGTCAAAGGGAGAGATGAAGACAAAATGGGAGCATGAGTTATTGTCATCAATGACAAAGGGGGATATTGTTGATGAAATTGTCATTGATTCCATCATGGACTTGCAGTGGCCCCACAGGTTCTCATTGATTCCACCAAGTCCCATTTACAATTCCTTGGACCCCTTATAAAGTGGGTTTGAGCCTTAGATCCCTTACAGAGTGGGTTTGTTCCTTCAAGCACCTTGTACCCAGTTGAAAAGGTCCCTGTACCCAAAAGGATAAATCTTAAGGTCACCACCTTGTTGAAGATGCTGAAGACCCTAGAGATGGTGTTGATCAAGAATCCTTAGATGGGTTGGAGAAGCATTAATGAACCATTCTATGGTCATTCATGCTCTGATGGTATCATAGTACCCCAAGAGAAGACCCAGCTACCCCATAGATGATGTCATGATGGATCTTGACCCTTGGTGGTCTCCTAGTGTAGTTGAGGTGGTTGAAGAAGCCTATGAAGTTTCTTGCTTGTTGAAGAATCCTTGATGAATCCCTTGGACCCACACTTCATGGTATAATGAGCTTGCAACACTTATTGGATTCATGGAGCCCTTATATGATGATGATGACCTTGTATGGTCCTTGATAGGCTATGGAACCCCTAGTATGATGAAGAAGCCCATGGAACCCCTGATGAAGACCCTAATACCCTTGAAAAGGTCATGGATCCCACTAATTTCACTTGACATGGTTAGATGGCATGATGATGTGGTCTTTGGTGACTTAATGAAGTCATGGAACCTTGTGAAGACCTTGATGCACATTTCTTGCACTTGTTGTGGTTAAGGAACCCACACACATATTGGCTTGATGATGGTCCATTTAGTGACAAGATTGAAGCCCATGATGGCATATTGAATATGTCATGCCATTAAAATACCTAGTGGCTTGATGCACCCTTATGAAGATGTGGAAGACACACTCCCATGAATTTTAAATGATGTGGTTTTCTTTGAAGGATGTTTTAAAAGAAAAATAATAAAAGTACATAAGGTTGACCATTGAGGTGGTAGGAAAAATAATAAAAATACATAAGGTTTACCATTGAAGTGGTAAGAAGTTTGAAATCCTTGGCCATACATATGGCTTGTGTGGTGGATACCCTATTATATGGAAAATGAAATACATGCAATTCTTTGGTAATGTTTTACCATTGAAGTGATAAGAAGTTTGAAGTGTTTGGTCATACATATGGATTATGTGGTGGACACCATATTACATGGAAAAGAAAATACATGCAATTATTTGGTAAGGTTTGACCATTGAAGCGATAAGAAGTTTGTGCGACAATTAAAAGTCAAATTAAAAATTCAAATTACAATTTTTAATTGAAAATTAAAATTCTTACTACTCTTACCTTTGAAGACAAGTCGTCTAGCATGAAATATGTCCAGTTTAATGTGTATATAAAGAAATCCAAAAACAATCAATGATGCAAGTAGAGAAGTGAATTCATGGAGATTGGTCTAAGGTTGTTTTTCAGAGTATCAGAGGAGCAATTCGTTTTTACAGATAATGTTTTGGGCATCTTCATTAAAATTGGCATAACTTTCTCATACGGAATTAGAATTACAAAATTCTTAGCTCGTTGGAAATATTGTTACGAGGGATATGTGATGAAATGATATAGATTTTATTTTGGTTTCTCTACTATTTCTTCATATTGTGATATTCATAAATGTATATTTCATTCTTCTGGGTTTCTCTTGTGATGGCACATATTTCTCATGGATAGAGTTCATCTTTGATCTTAGTATGTGAATCTCTATATTGGTATATATATTTGAATTCATTATGGAGGATACGATGATGATGTTGCATACCTTTTTTCTATGATACGATACACTTTATGATGATAATGCATGTGATAATGATGTACACACTATGATGTTGATGCACTCCTATACAATATGATGTACATCCTTACCATAGTGTGATGATGCTCTCCTATGCACTATGATGTATACTTGATGATGATGATGCATAAATGGTGCACACTGGGATGATGATTATGTATATTTGATCATGTTGACGTTTCAAATCCATATCAAGAATCATCATCAGGACTATTTTTTCAAGAATGGAGAGTGTGAGGACCAAGGTACTAACCTCTTTTTACACTTCACATTTAATTATCCTTAGTTGGATTCTTAAAATTTAAAAAAAAAATTTAAAAATTTCTAAAATTTTTAAAAATTTAAATTTAATTTTTTTTATATTATATAAATAATATTAGGTTATACCTTAATATTATTATATTACAAAAGAAATTATTTAATATACTAACTTTTAACCTTTTAACCCTAATTACAACATTTTTCCCGTTTGGTACAACCTTTGAAATTGTTTTTAGTTGACATTATAAAAAAATTTAATGTTTTTAATGAATTTAAAATAAAATTAAGTGAATTAAAGTTCATAAAATTTTTAACCTTTTAAAGTTTATAAAATTTTAAAAAAAATATTTTGAAAATTTTAAAAAAATTTTAAAAAGTTATAATATTAAAAAATCAAATTAAAAAGGAATTTTTGCTAATTCTATTTTAAACCTTTTTAAAAATTTATAAATAAATTTTAAAAAAAATTAGTTTTAATTTTTAAAATTCAAACTAAAAAAAGAATTTTTGTTAATTCTATTTTAAACCTTTTTTAAAAAACTTTAGAACTTTACCTTTTACCTTAAATTAAATCTCTTAAAATGAAAATTTTTTGGTTTCCAAACCAGGAACCCTATTTGGCCTCACCAACTTGACACGTTTCTCCCGAAACTAAAAATTCCTCCACTTCTCAACTATTAGTACCTTGGTCCTCACACTCTCCATTCTTGACAAATTAGTCCTGATGATGATTCCTGATATGGATTCGAAACATCGACATGGTCAACCTACTACTGTGGTTTCTCCGACTTCTTCAACTGAAACCTACCACCACAGAAAATTAGCAACAGAAATATGTATATTTGATGATGATAATGCATACCCTATGACGATGACGCATACCTTATGATGATGATACATGACAATGCATTCCTTATGTTTAGTGAAAGAAGAGAATAATTACTTGTTCAGTAATTTTTTATGATGTGTTAGAATAATCAGCCCATAATTACCCATATTTGACATTAATTAATCATTTTTGTCTTATTCCTAGATTCCTCACTATGCTAGTTGGCTTCCACATGCACCTAGAAGTCAACACTTGCTAAAAATAGGTAATGGGGCACTTTGGAATCATCCTGGAAACATTTTTAGCATGTCTAATTGTATTCCTAGTTTGGAAAAGTGTAGTTCTTCTTTTTTGAAAACTGCCTTGCTTTACAGCAGTTTTAAGGAAAAAAGGAAAAGCTAGTCTAGGAGTATTTGCCTTGTTTTTTTCCCACATCCCCCTCCTTCCTTTTCTCCAAAAAAAAGCATGGATCCAATATATTTCCATCACTTATTATTTTTCCTATCTCATTTAGCCAATTCATGAGCATCTTCATATATTTGGAAATTCTTTCTTGCACCTATGGGGGATTTGACTAGTTCTAGTAAGCCTGATTTTTGACCAATTCGAATAGAAACCTTATAATTTTCAATATATGATGTAATTATATATTTGAGAAGCCTATTAATTCATATGGTTTGCTGATGTACACTTATTCAATACAAGATTAAGTTATGCTCCAATTTTAGTCTCCTTTTGTGTGAATTTTGCATGTTTGATTAGCAATTTTGTGAGTTTAATTGTTCTATCACTTGGGTTCAATTTCCACATGGTATAAAAGCCTTTGTAGATCGATTTCTCTCCTTTGAAATAGTTATTGCAGGTTTGACATCATTGACTGATGCACATTCTGCTGACTGGAGGGCATAGTTGCTGAGATATGGACCAATCTCAAAGGATCATCTTGACTCCATTCAATTTCTTCAAATGGAAAGATGAGATGGATATATTGTTGAGAGGAAAATATATATACAGGTTTACCATGGAAACTGAGGCAGATCCCAATGCATCTGCAGAGAAAATTAATTGGCACAATAAGAGGGATGAGGCCTATGGTATTTTGTGCTTGAGCATTTCAAGAGACCTCCTCTTTTATCTTGATTTATTGAAATCACCTAATAAGGTTTGGGAGAATCTTGAAGACATTTTTGGAAAGACAGATGAGATGAGAGGACATCAAATTGAGAATTAATTGATCTCCTTGAGTCCCAGTAGCTTCGAATCATTGCAACTCTACTTTTCCAAGTTTAAGGCCCTGGTTTTGCAACTAAAACAGTGTGGGATCGAAAATAAGGAACATAAACTAGTCTTGACCATACTCTCTAATATTGGTCCCGACTATTCAGTATTTGTTTCAACCATCCATGCCACCAAATTGACAGCTCAAACCTGGAAGATGCCTAAGCTTGATGAGTTCATGGAATTCCTCACCCAAGAGAAAGACAAATTGGTAATGATGGGCACCATCAAACCTTCCAAATACAAAGCTTCGGTTATTGGATATTCAAAGATGGATTCAAAAAGAAAGAAAAAATATAAAAATCCACATGCGAAAAAGAGAGACAAGTCAAAGTCTCAAGAGGATCCCTTAGGCTCCAAGAAGAACAAAGGAGAAATGAGAAAGTGCGCATACTGCAGTAAGGGTTATCATCCTAAGAGATCTTGTATAAAAATGAATTTTGACATGTTTACCAAACTCCTGGAGAAGAATAACATCTCCCTTCCTGATTTCTCAAAGAAGAGGGAAGGAGGATCAAATTCAGAAGACAAGGAGAGAGTACATTCCTTGATTGCTGGAACCTCAAGCTCACCTAGATTCATCATTGATTCTGGAGCTTCCAAACATATGGTTTCAACAAGGGAGGTCTTCTCCTCTCTTGAAATGTTGAAAGGTACACCAATAGTTTTGGGAGATAACTCTCTCACTGACAGTATGGGGAAGGGTAGAATTGATCTTGACCATGGTAATTTCAATAATGTGTTGTATGTTCCAGGTCTTCCCTCTAATCTCTTGTCAGTGTATCTTATGAATCACACTGAGTCTCCAAAGAAAGTCATTTTCTCCCCCAATGAAGTTGAAATCACAGAGATTTCGAATGGTAAAGTCATAGAAAAAGGTGTTGTGGATAACACTTCGAAGGTATACAAGTTTGCTCAATTTCTACCATACTCAAACCCCTTTTCTCTTCTCACCCATGCTAGTGAGGAACGCAAGCTTTGGCATGAGAGATTTGGCCATATTAACTATAAGTATCTTTATAATTTGAGTGACAAAGATATGGTCATAGGGTTACCAAAAATTAAGTTTTCTAAGGGAGTTTGTCAAGGTTGTATCCTAGGAAAACACCCAGAGCACGAATATGAGAGAGCTAGTCATGAGAGAACCTATGCACCCCTTGAGTTAATCCATAGTGACATTGCTGGTTCATTCCCTCATAAGTCCATGAGTAAAGACAAATATGCACTCACCTTCATAGATGACTTTTCTAGGTATTGTTGGTTCTACATCCTAAAGCACAAGTCTGAAGTTTTTTATATCTTCAAGGTCTTTAGAGCCTTGGTTGAGAACCAGTCTGGGAGGCGACTCAAGATCCTCAGATCTAATAGTGGTGGTGAGTATGTCAAGTCTGATTTCATCCATTAGTGTAAATATGCAGGCATCCATATGCAGCATTCTATTCCTTACACTCCACAGCAAAATGGTGTTGTTGAGAGAAAGAACAGATCACTAAAGGAGATGGCAACTTGCATGATGGAGGTTAAAGATTTTCCACCAAATATTTGGGTTGAGGCTATAAAATATGCATCCTATATCTAGAATAGGGTGCCACATAAGCAACTTGATGGTATTACTCCTTTCGAAGATTAGAGTGGGCACAAGCCAGATGTGACCCGTTTCAGGATTTTTGGCTCAAAGGCTTGGGATAGAATTCCAACTAAAAAGAGGAAGGATTTGCAACCCCAAAGCCAAGAGGGCCTATTTTGTGGGTATTCTGAAAATTAAAAAGGGTACAAGTTGATAAACTTGAGCACTAACAAATATTTCATTGAAATAAGTGTTCAGTTCGAAGAAGATCCTTTAGCAGTAGTTGAAGTTGGAGAGTCCTCTTCACCACCACACCCACTGATTATAAGTGAAGAGACTAATGAGTTTTCTTATTCTAATATGTATGATAATGATGATTTAATTACATATCCTAACAGTCCTACAAGACCAAAATGGGCAACAAAGACCATTCATGTAGCTAGGGAACTAGTTGGGAATCTATTGCAGCTACAACTTTTTTCCTCAAAAATTTTTATTTTTAGGGTCCCCCCTTATTATTTTAGTGTTTAGACAGCTTAAGGATTTCCATGATTTTACCAAAGTCTGCCTATGGTTTTTTTTTTTAAATTCTAAGTTTTGTACGCTTATATCGGATGCGCAATCAACTAGTTTTCCGATACATCGGATGCCTAGTCAACTAGCTTTCTGATATGTCAGATGCTTAGTTGACTACCATTCCGGTACGCCCATCGGAAGCCTTTCAAAGTGTTGATCCGTTGTATCAGGAGTTGTTTTGTCTATGGTCTCGAAGATATTTTTTTTATTTTCTGGCCATTTAGTCTAAACTATCTCTGATGAGTCGGGTCTTCGTTTGACTATATTTTTCCGATATCCAATAAGTTCACGATCTTGCCGTCGGTTGTGTATTGGGGAATCAACCAAAGGATTTAGTGGTTCCACCATCCAATGTTGTGGATATTTAGTGTTTTGTCTATCCGAAGCTTCATGGTGTTCTCACTGATATCGAGATAGCTTAGTGTTTCCGGCTTCTGATGTGTTTTCCCCATCCTATGTACCGATAAATAGAGTTGTTTCGATTTGACATTATGGGTTTCCACAGGGTTATGTTGCCAATGGTGGCTAAATTTATTTCTTTCCATGTGTAGTAATCATTCCTGGTCAAGTTTATAAAGCCATAGAGCCTGTATCACTTGTCACTTTCACCGTGGGAGATATCCAGTCGTTTGCGTGCAGTTGTCGATCTCATGTGCGTTTTCTTCTCCTGCGGAAGTTGTCATCTGTCCAGGTTGCCTGCCATATCATCTATAGGTAGGATTCACTCGTGTTTTGATATGCCTAGAATTTTTGTTATTTTTGACCACATGGATTTGATAGGATTAGGTTTTTCCATTGGAGGGTTAGGTTTTTATGTAAAGTTTGTCTTCCTACGGTGGGGTTTCTTTTAGTTGGGGTTCAGCCTATTTGTTGTGAGTGTTTTGTCATTTCTGCCTTTTATTTTTTTCTCACCTAGCCTCTGTGCAACCATGAGTGCACCATTGACATTTGTTTGGAAAGCAAGTGCATGGTGGAGACGAGTGTTTCGTCGTCTACACCACCCTATTCATTCTTGCTTTGTTTTAAACCTTAGGCTACACGGTTGTGTCTTCAATGACAGTTTATTCATGTGGGATGTAGGAGGGCTGCATAGCTGATAGGGGTTTGGGGGTATTTTTTTGGCAAACGACGGTGTGATTTTTCATCAGTCGAGATTCACCTATAGAATTTTTGGGAGGCTGGTTAAGGTTAAGGTTTGATCTAGCAAAAGTTTGGCAATTTTAGGGAAGAGGGGTTTTGCAATTTCTTTTTATTCAGAATCTCTCATTCAGAAGGACTTTTGGGTGTTAATAATATTCTTCAGTATGCATATTGATGGAATGGTTATATTCTAGTTGTTTAATTCTTTTCTAACTACATAGCTTACTAAGAGACAAATAGACTAAAATCATGTTTCATAATTGTTACAGGCTAATTATCAGCACACCAATATGCCGCAAAAGCAAAAGAAGAAGGCCCAAGTATCTAAGGAGGAACCTGGAGTGGAGGTGATAACCAAAGTGGAAGTTATTTATGAAGATACTAAATCCATTACTGGAGTAGAGCCAGAGTATAAATGGGGAGAGGTATACAAGATGATTTCAAACCAAAGCATTCCAAAAGTTGGGTTCGAAGATATACCCATATATGCAAATATTGAGAGATCAACCATTATGAAAGTGGCCACCAGACGTGAACTTTTCCCATGTTCAAAAGTGATAGGATGGATTCCTCCTAGAGTAGATGTAATGAGGATGATACTGGCCAATACCAAGAAGCAGGGTTATGCTGCATATAGCCCAGCTTATGTGTCTATGGCTTACAATTTACCAACACCACAAACCTATTTGACTAAAAGTTGGTTAAATGAGCTAAATCTAGATATGGTGGAAACATTTAAGAAGATGATGATCCCAGGAAAAAACATCCGTACAAGGCCTTCTGGAGAGTACGAGACATCAACTCTCCACACTCCATATACATTCATTGCTTTGATGCTGAACATAATTTTCGGGAGGGCAAATGGAAGAATATTTAAAATAGGTTGGGTACCAGTTATATTTTTTGTTGCTACCCCAGGTACAATTTTTAATTAGGTGAATATAGTGTCCAATAGTCTGTCAGCTTGTATAAGTGTAACCTTGGGAGGAGTGTCCCAGAAGAAGACAGAGTTTTACATGAGTTCGATATTGATTGATTGCATTCTATGTACTCAACCTTTCCCAACATTAAAGTGCCAACGGGATAAATACCGGGCCCCCGTGTATGCTGCTTATAAGTTGTTCTGGGCTCACGAATATTATAGCCATTACAAGGAGATTTGTGAGAACTTCATCATGCCATTGTAAACATTAATTTTCTTGATTGAATGTAATTGTATGTTGGATGAAGCCTTGGAATTTGTGCAAAACAATAGAAACTACTATTTGACAGAGGAAGGCTTATATTTAAGAATGTACGGTGGTTCGAGAGCCCCTTCCCTTTTACCGAAATATGCTACAGACTATGTGATCCATAAAGAGGCTGTGAGACATTTGTACATTGATGGGGTAGGAAATTTCCCTTTTGAACAGAAGAAGGCAGTATATCCTACAGTTCCTTTTTTTGTAGGAAATTACAAATTTTCCAGGGTAAAAAATGTAGTAGAATTTGTTAAGGAGTTAGAGTATTTTCACTTTGGTGAAATGAATTTCTATAGGAATGACTCTGAGGATAAAGTTTCCTATTATTGCACAGTAGCTGGAGTACATTTCTAGTATACAAATTTATGGGATAAAGATGAAGAGATATTCCGGAATGCCCAAAACATGGCAACTTTGAGGAAAAGATTCAAGCAAAAGATAGCTACTGTGGGAGGAAAAGGTAAAGTAGCTGATAAAATAAAAAGGTAGGAAGAATATGAATCCAAGAGAAGGTAGGAAGAAGCTCAAAGGTTAGTGCAAGAAGCAGAGAACTGGTTGTGAGCTGAAGAAGAAGAAAAGAAAAGGACAGCTGCAGAGGTGGCAAAGAAGATACAAGAAGAAAAGAAAAGAGAGGAACAAGAAATACTGAGAAGGCAGAACGAAAGTGAAGGATTGAGATTAGAAGATGCAAATAAGGGAAAAGGGAAAACAAAAAAGGTAATGGAAGAATCAAGAACAGAGACACAAGAAGAAAAAGACCTTGCTAATCAAGGACAAATTCAGTCCGATGTTGATCCAGTTGGAATTGTTGTTCCATCCAGTAGTACCACAAGAGAAAATCCTCTAACAGTATCAGGAATTGAATTGATTCATTTTATTCCTACAGAAAAATAAGAAGTGCCCAATATGAACACCATTTACTATGGCAAGGTAAAAAACAAGATTGTTAAAAGAACAGAGAAAAAAGTGAACACTGGGGGTAAGCCAGGAGTGATGGTGACTGATAAGACAGTTGTCCACAGTACACATAAATATCCATAGTTAATGGAAAAATATGGGGTATCCCTATCCTTATCCACTGAAGAAAATGTGGATAGAATAATGACGGATCTCGAGCAGTCCCAGAAGAAGTTCACACAGTTAAAAGAGACCTTAAAAAAGGAGAGAAGTGATAGTCAAAACGTGAAGAGAAAATATGAATATATGATCAGTGAATTTGAGATGTCCAAGGCAGAGTGTCAAACTCTACAGGTAGATAAAATGCTTTGGTACTATCTGCAAGCAATATAGAAAAAGAATCCCAGGCCACCTTGGCAGATTTTGGGAAGCTACCGCAAGGATATCAGGTTTCAGAAGCCGAAAGAGATACTCTGAGGCTATTGGTTGAAGAATTGAATAAGGAAAAGGGGAGGTTAGAAAATAAAGTGATAGAACTGGAAGTACAAAGAACCACTGTAGAAGGAAAATCCAATATGTATGAAACTTAGATAGTAGCCCTGGAAAATCAAAAGAATTCACTAGAAGTTTCATTGAACACAGATATGGATCAAGAAGTTGATGTTGAACCTTTAAAGAAGCATTCTCTTATGCTCAAGAATAAGATTCATCAAAAGTATCTTCAGATGGTGGAGGAGAGGTTTAAGGTTCAACAGATAGAAATTAGGTTGGAAGAAATTATAAATACAGCTTCTTATTTCTTAGACAGGACACAGGAAAACTTAGAAACTCTACAAGGAAGAATGACATGGGTGGAAACAAGTAATAAGCCTCTTGCAGATGTACCTCCCAAATACCTAGAGACGATAAAGCTAGAATATGAGTTGATCAAGTTTGCTAGCAAAGCATCAGAAGAGCAGGTAAATATAGTGAAGAAGATGAAGAATTCATGTGCAGAATTCTATAGAAGAGTCCTCCTAACGTACAATCGATGTCAGATTTCTGCTAGCAGGAGATTAAAGGTGTTGTCGGAGCATGATATATTGTTGAATAAATTACAGGAACGATGCAGCGAAGATGAACGGGCCATTTATCTAGTGAAGAAATTATATGAAGAGGTGCTTAAGACTAAAATAGCACATGCAGCAGTTAGCAGTCACTTACCGGAAGACCAACTTCACCTGATTCTGGCAAGATTGGTGGGTATAAAAGCTCAGGCTGCTAAGCATGAAATTACTATCATATTTCTAGAACCTTCTGGTTTTGAAAACATAGCAGCAGATGCCAATGCATGGAGGAAATTTATGAATGAGCAAGCCGAGCCATCTTAGCTGTATTATTTAGAACATTTTGATATAATATATTGTATTTTGAGTCCATAAGCTAAAGTAAAAAAGTTTGTAAAAGAAAGGTTAGGGGAATCCCAAAAGGCAATGAGGGAAACTCAAGCATTTTACTTTTTGTATAAATATAGGCAAGGTTTATGTATAGAGGGAGCTTTTTTCAGACTATTTGGTGGAAGGTTATTGTAAGAAGAACTATTTCATCTTATAATAAAGAGTTATATTTGCGGCTGGAGAAAGTATTGTGGGGTTTCAAATGCTTGACATGGACTGGTTGGATGTGAACTATTTCTATTTCAGCTTGTTTCTATGAACTGTGAGATCATTCTAACTTATGAATTCTTTCATGTTATGAATGTGCTCCTATTTATTTATGTTAAATTTCCACAATCATATCTGAGTAATGAATTTTTTAATTAACAATGAGCTATCTCTTTGTTTATTTGTCTGTTTCTATTCATGTATTCAGAAATATTAACAGCTATCTGTAGTATTCTAAATGCATGTGATACAATACATTACTCATTATTTATTACTGTGCTGCTCCCTAGGGATAGGTTAGATAGTTTTATTTATTTTTCTTTGTTTATGATTTAGAAGCGAGAGAGGTAAGATGAGAGGTAAGAACCTGCGCATCACATTGTGACACTCCCCATTATCTCTATTGACTACATTTAGTTAGGCACTTTCATATCATACCTAAATAAAAAACTAAAAAATACAATTAAATGGTGGACCGAGACTCAACCGGTAAAATAAGCTTTAACCGTTACTTGACCTACAGTAGCCGGACCGTAAACCGGACGGATCCCCACACCAAACAATAACGAGCTAATTGGGAATGTTTATTGGGGAGAATCCCTACTATTGTTACCTGCAATTTTCTAGGCCTCAACAAAATCCTAGTGACACTAGGACGACTAGATCTCAATTTGAGAGTGCTCTTTGTGTGAAAGATGCATTTTTTGCTGAGAAGTGTTACAATGATGATTGAATATGATCCTCATACATATGAATATGTAGCACATGATCCAATATGGAAAAAACCCATGAAAATAATCCAGCTCGCTTCAGAAGAACAACACATGGGAACTAGTAGATCTTCCCCCAGGGAGAAAGCTAGTAAAGTGTAAGTGGGTCTTTAAAACTAAGTTTTATTCTAATTTTTCACCTTTGAAATATAAGGCAAGCTTGGTATCCAAGGGATATCTCAAGTACATGGTATTTATTACAATTAGACCTTTACACCAGTGGCAAAGATGGACTCCATAAGGCTAGCTCTAGCCATTGCAGCTTCAAGGCAATGGGGGGTACATCACATGGATGTGAAGTGTGCCTTTCTAAATGGAGATATGAATGAAGATATTTTTATGCAGAAACCAGAAGGTTTTGTTTCTAATCCATCTTTGTTTAGGTGAAAGAAATCATTGTATGGGCTCAAGCAAGCCCCCAGGGCTTGGTATGCAAGATTGATGGCTTTCTACTATCACTGAGTTTTGTTTGATGCAAGTTTGATCTGAATGTCTATTTGAAGATGATTCATGGTTCTATAATGATTATTTTTTATATGTGGATGACCTACTGATTACAAGAAGTTCAAAGAAAGAGATTGCATCCTTGATTAAGGATGTAATGATCCATGCATTTTCCATGATAGATTTGGGATTGCTGAGCCAATTCTTGGGTCTCTAAATTGCTCAATCCCAACATGGAATCAAAGTTCTTCAGTCCAAGTATGCTTCATATCTTCTCAACAAGTTCAGTGTGAAATATTGCGAGCCAAGAAAGACTCCATTCCTGTTGGGCACCCAATATGCAAGTGAATTACAGCTAACATACAGAGTGTGCAATATTTATTGTCAACCCAGGGAAGTCTTGTATTTAAAGGATAAGATGCACTGTATATGCTTAAACACTAGATTGATGTAAATGAACAATCCTATTCTCTGTCCAGCTATGCTCATCCCAAGAATCCACTTAATCTAGTTTACCTTCTAAAAGATATAGTCACAAATACCTTCTGTTGTTCTTGATCTAGAAATTGAAAGCTTCATGAATTCATATCTAAATTACTTTTGCAGAAAATGAAATCATGTTTATCAATCCATATAATAATTCACCCAAATATCTTGATCTAATTACTCTAGAAATTCAAAAGACAAAAATTGGAATTAGATCTTTCTAGAAATTCAAGGTACAGAAATTGAGTTCAACTAATCTAGGAATTCAAAGTATAGGAATAGAGTTTTGCGATTATGCAACAAAGGAACAAATTGCAAGAATATATGGAAACAATAATTAAGGGATCTGGGGATGGACAGGGCTTGTTCAGCTACCACACAATTGCATAAGAAATAATTACCTACATAGTCGACTGTTTTACCATGCCACTACAGCTTTCCAAGAGATGCAATGAATAACACACTGTCAATCCACAACTGTCAGAGCTTCCTATGAAGAAATGAAATTAAACATAACATCACATGACAGAATAATTAAAATGCCTAATCTAACTCAGCAATCCCTGTGTGAAGGAGGGCCCAGCCTTCACACAGAGATGTTGGATGAACACACGTTAAAACCCTTAGATCTGAAGTAACTCTTTGTATTAAAAAGGCAGATCGATTACACAACTCTCAGTCACAACTAAGACAATGAATTGGTTATGGGTTCAACCCCAGGCTCAGAACAGTTCTCCATATTTATACAATTTAGATCATATCATCCTATCCCTATTATTGGGCAGCCATGAATATCTCTGATCTTCAGGCGCCCTAAATTACAACAATTGTTACAACTGTGGCAGGATGAAAGTAGGAAATATAGGAAAACTGTTAATTGAACCAGAAATAGTGATATTCTCATATCACAGCTATACACGAGCAGCAACGCACTGTTGAATTCCAATTCTGTCGCCTTTTGTTACAGCTATTCTTGTACAGCCTTGCCTGGAGTAATATTCTGAGAACGCATCCCTTGGGAAATGGTAGGATGGATGGTGATCAGATTGAGTGATGAATGCCCATCCTTTTTGTAGCATGTTCAGCCTGATCTTCCTACAGTCTATATATCTCAAAATACCTTTATAAACCATCATATGTTAGCATATTGAGAGATATAAATCCTTAATTACCATAATCATAAGTATTAATAAAATAAGACAATAACCAATCATACCGTGGTGGATTGAAGAGCGGAGTGAGGATAAAACATTTAATTGGCATGCTCAATGGGGTAGGATAGGGAAAAAAGGAGTGAATAAGGATGGTCAAAAAGGGCCATTTCTGGGCCTAACATCTCCCCCCAACTATCCCGTTGCATGTCCTCATGCAACAACCTCCATTATTCCAAATTTGAATCTTGCACTGTGCTCTGTTCATGGAGAGAAGAGAAGTTGGAAGGTAACTCATACGTTCCTTCTTTTTCTATGAACCCCCTATGGGCAACCCAATATCTCCAACATTGTTGCTCCTCTACCTTGGTCAGTGATAAATCCATCTTGTATGGTTTTGCTGCCCACCAGATAAGGGTCTCTGCTCCTTAGAGGAAAAGAGGCAACCTGCCATCTGTGCTTACTTCCTTCCAACGCTTCTTGTTGGTGTATATAAATATGGTTAGTACAGGTAGAAATAACTTCCTCTTGTAGTTCCATTCTCTGTCGAGTCTAGATGGGGCATGAAAGCAAACTCCTCTATCGAGCAAGAAAAATACGAGGATTTTGAGGCTCACTTCGAACCCACAGATTAGAGTGAGCTTCATTGTGAGAAAAGGTTTGAAAATACCTTTCCCACTGAGCATGATTTCTCACAAAAGAAGGAAAGGCCCTCAACTGAACATCTCCTAAAATAGGGACAGGATTTGAATGGTGGTCCAGAGGACAAGCCACCTCATGCAAATATAGTTCGCACAATAGATTTTGGTCTTCAAAATTGCTTCTCAAAAATGTTTCCAAGAATTTCGCTGAGGTTGTTATCTCAAATGACCTCCCTTCTTTCACAACCCTTAACTTAAACCAAACAAATTGTTCAAATAAAAAGACAGGGTAAGAAGAGGAAGGTACCCTAGTGCCCAGGAGTTCTTGAGAAAGAGCGTACATCTACTCTTTTTCCTTCTGCATAGACTGGAACTTTTTCAGCTCCCTTAGTTTGCTTTGTATCTCTTCTTCTCGAAGTATCTGGGTCATACGTTCTTCTGCCCATTTCTCCTCCAGTCTCCTGATCGTATTTTTATGCTCTGTGAGGGAAACTATCCCTTCTTGGTATTCTTCCACCTGGCTCTTCCATTTTCTTACCTCCATTCTCGGAATTGAGATTTCTGCTATAGGGTTCAGGGCTTATTCTTCTTCATGATACTCCTCCTTGTCAGAATCTAGGTCAATGAAATTTTGAAGGGGTTCAATCCACACTTTATCACCTGATGTGCCACATTGGACATCCTAGGCATCTGAAGCTATTTCTGGGGGTGCTAGTTCTTGTGTGATAGCAACCTTTTTTGAACTCTCTTCAGCAACAACATCCACCACTCCTGAAGATGCTAGTTCTTGTGTAACAACATCTTCTTTCTGGGGTTCTCCCTTGGCAATTTTAGCAGCTGACTATGAGGACATTGGTTCTTGTGGAGCAACTTCCTCCTAAATTTTAATTTCATTTTATACTTGATCATGAACTGCTATCTCAGCCAGGGGATGTGAGGCTATTGGTTCTTGTGTGACAGATCCCTGTTCTTCTTTTTCCTCATGCTGCTGAGAGTGGATGTCTTCTTCAGTATGCAGTTGTTCCTCAAGGATTTCAGTATCATCTGAGGGTTGTGATTGAACTTGTTCATCTTAACCCCAATCCATATCATGAATGACATCCACTTCAAGGTTAATTTCTTGTTGCATTTCAAGAGTCCCTACTGTAATTTTCAAGGATGTTGGTTCTTGTGTGACAACATCCTGACTCAATTTTTCATCACCCTGCTATTGTGGCTCCTTTTCTAGTATTTATGTGTCCTGGGACAATTCTGGGGTCGTAGTATAGATTTCTTCATTAAATTCCAGATTGCTTTCAGTCCCTGGTTCTTCTTCTCTCACTTGGACAGCCACTTGGACAAGAACATTCAAGGATGTTGGTTCTTGTGTGACAGCACCCTATTCAATCTCATCATTATTTTTTTGTTGTGGTTCTATGCCTATTATTTCTGTGCCATGAGAGGATTTTGGGGTCTCAATGGAATATTCATCCATAAAATCAGGAATAAATTCATCCTCTGGTTCCTTTGTTCTAGGGTTAGTGGCAATTTCAACAGGAATATTTAAGGATGCTAGTTCTTGTGTGGCAGCATCCTGCTCATCTGAAGCTTCCTTCTCCTGAAGTTTTTCTTAGGGATTTTCACCATCTCTCAAATCAGTAGTATTCAAGGATGATGGTTCTTGTGTGGCAACATCCTACTCATCTAAAACTTCCTTCTCCTGAAGTTTCTCTTGGGGAAATTCACCACTTCTTAGATCAATAACTTCATCAGGAATATTTAAAGATGTTGGTTATTGTGTGACAGCATCCTGTTCATCTGCAATTTATTTCTCCTAAAGTTTCTCTTTGGGAGTCCAATCATCTCTCAAATCAGGTTGTCCCTGTCCTTCCTCAGTTGTAGGTGCAGACTGTTGTGTTGTAAAGGCATGAATTACAACCTTATAACCTGATTCATTAAAGATTTCTCCACAGGTGGGACAGACCACTCTTTCTTCCTCATTGCCGGCCTCGGTAGGATTTGATCCTTCCAATTGATCTACAGCTTCTACCAATGTGTGCAGCTTCCTTTCACCCTATTTTCTGCATGCTTCTTTCCAATTTTCCAATTCTTTTCTGAGTGCTTGGACTTCCTCTTTTAATAGCCTGTTTTCAAACAGAAGTCCTTCAATTTGAGGTTCTTCTTCAACTGGCCTCTATGGGGCATCAATTGGTTTGGGTTTAAGAATGGGGAACTCAATTTGTGCTTCTAAGGTTGCCCATATTTCCCTTGTTGCTTCTATTGCTACGACTGACCTGGTTATTTTCCTTATTATTGGTGGAGATGCCTTAATTTCATCCTTTTTTCATCCTTTGATCTCCTCCTTCTTCTCTGTTGTGCTGGAGTTTCTAGATTTACAGTTGAAGTGCAAGGGATATCCCTAGTTCCAACATTTTCTTGTTCTTCGGGATATCCCTAGTTCCAACATTTTCTTGTTCTTCCTCAATCAAGGTTCCTCCACATGCAGGTGAGGATTCAATGGTCACCATCTCAATGTTTTCTTCTGTTTCCATGGCTCTGTCATCTTCGGGTTCAACTATTGCAGCATCTAATGCTACTCCAGTTTCACCCTCTGCTGTCAGAGCTACCCTACTATTTAGTTCTTCCATAGGTTTTTCATGTACATCCTCTCCCAAATGTTCTGCTTGTGCCCCTGACTGATCCTATGATCCAGTTTCATCTCCCCCCCAACTATATTGGAAGGTCTTTGAGCCTCTTGTTGCTCTACATTTCCCCCTAACTGTGGATAGAATGGTTCTTCTTGTTTTTTTCTTCTTCTATTGGAACACCGGGAAAAGAAGCGGGTTCTTGAACTTAGGCTGTAAATTGCTCCCAGTTTATATTGTGTTGAGCAAGGGTTCTTAAGATTATCAATTTAATGAGGCCATGGTGGGTCAGTGAGGCAAGTGGATGTTTGGAAACTTGAACAAACCCCGCCATATGATGTAAATCATTGAGCAAATAATATGGAATATTTAACAGAGCCCTGTGACGGAGATGAGATAGTAAAGGGAATTCAGAATGATAGACAGTTTGGTACTTACCTTCATAGGTGATGTATTTATTGAGAAAGAAGGCAACTTGATTCCATGGCTGTGGCAATGATTATAATACTATCCCCCTTCGTGTCGTTTGAACCTGCTCCCCTTCTATTATAAAGTCCTGTATTGCTGCAGTAGTGGGGATTCGACATCCAAACCAAGCTCTTCCCACCTGAGGAATACCAGTGAACTCAGCCATTATGGCTTCATAAAATTCAAGGCGCAATCCCCAAACCTCTAAGTGGGTTTTTGTAAGATTCAAAGTGAACTGTAAAGCTTCTTCACGGTGAAACCCATTCAGGCGTTCAAAAAATTCCATCCAACCGACAGCTTGAAAGATGGCAAAAAATGCAGCATTTCGTCTGAGTTCACGCTTATTTTAGGGTTCATACCGAGCTGGAATATCCATGTTTCTGTCTTCATAATTATATTGCAGTTCAACAGATTACAAATTTTGACAATCGAGGTTACAACACAAAGTATGCATGAACAGCTGAGAGGGGAGTTAGGGAAATTCGAAAAGTTTCAGTGTATTTGATTATTTGAAATTTAATCCCAAATTGGGAAAGGTGGCGGTTATTAGGTAACATAATTACTCATTACATCGCACGAGCAAAGAGTTAATCAATGCAATAATGGGCATAAAAAGGGAGGTACGACTAATATTGTCAAATCATATTGATACTTAATCAAGTGGTTAATCAAAGCCATACCTTCGAAAATGCGTGATGAATGTCCTTTGGAGAATAATAGAACGTGTGATTGCAGTCGTTGTGAAAGTTGAACTCGTGCATTGTGCATTCATTAAATGTAATCATTATTACAGGGGTGCTGTAATAACCTTTTCCGCCGATGAACCAAAAACCATCGTGTTAAAGTGGTCGGAAACATGATGAATACTACATTATGAGTCAAATTGCCGTCATCAGAAATTGGAGCCATATCTAGAGGAGTTGCTATCTTTGCAAAAAGATCTACCAATAACATAGGAGTCACAAAGAGTCACAGCCATGGGCCATAAAGAGATCAAAGAAGCGGTGTGGCCTTGAATGAACGAAAAATCAGCCAAATGTAGCGGACTTGCAGCTGCCGAAAAAAGGTGTCGCAGCTGCTGGAGAAGATGTCGCAGCTGTAAGAAAAAGGGTGTTGCAGCTACCAGAAAATGGATAAAAGAATGTTAACAGGCAAAAAGTGACTGTGTTGTAGCTGCGCGAAACAAGATGTGTGGGAAAAAGTAAAACAGGGTCGTGGTTGTGGAAACGAAAGAAGGCGGATTTTCATGGTGCTGCAGCTACCGGAAACGGTGTTGTAGCTTTCAGGAACGGTGTTGTAGCTGCCAAAAAAGGTGTTGCAGCTACCAAAAAAAGGTATTGCAGCTTCCAGAAAAAGGTGTTGCAGCTGCCGAAAAAAGGTGTTGCAGCTGTTGAAAAAAAAGGTGTTTCAACTGCAACGGATTTTATTAAAGGGAAAGGAAAAATTTGGTGCAGGAAGTTATAGAGGAATGATTTTGGTCGACAGGCCCAATATGACTGCCATTCTTGGGCACTTTCCTGCACATTTTTAGAAAAAACAAAAAAATGGATCAAGTGCAAAAGAAAAGATAACAATAACAGGAAAAAAAATATTTATTTATGTACAAAGATTCATATGCGATTTACGGTGATCAATTAAGGATTGACAAAGGCAGAGAAAAATTCTTTCCCTTGTGCTAGCTAGTAATATGGATCAGCGGCAATTTGTGAGATAAATGCATCCTTTGAAATGGGTTTACGGTACAGTCGCATCCTGTGACCATTGGCAAATAATGGTGTGCGATTTTCATCGATAGTTACCAGGCATACTGTGTCGTTATCAAATACTCTGTCTACTAGGTATGGGCCCAGCCATCTTGTGTGTAATTTTCCCTTGAAATCTCTTTTGAATCTGGAATCATATAATAGTGCCCAGTCTCCCTCACAGAAGACCTTCTTTTTGATGAATCGGTCATGCCAATTAGATCTCTGTTGCTAAATTAACATTGTCTGGTCCACAGCAGCTAACCAATTCTCGTCCAGTTCATTCAGTTGGTTCAATCTTCTCTTTTGGGCTTTAGTTACATCTAGGTTTACCTCTGTGGCCATCTTCAAAGTCTTAATTTCAAATTCAATTGGGAAGATGACACTTTAAGTCGTAAGGAGAGAAACCTATAGTGTTACGCCAAGTGGTGCAATACGCCCATAATGCTTTCGAAAGTCTATTATCCCAGTATCTACGATGGCTCTTAACCATATTGGTGAGGATATATTCAATTAATTTGTTAGTGCTTTCCACCTAGCCATTGGCTTGGGGATGGTAAGGTGAAGCTACCCGATGCTGAACATGGTACTTCTGTAGCAGGGCATAAAATTGATGCAACATAAACTGCGGTCCTCCATCAGTAACTACTTCCTTAGGTACCCCAAAATGGGTAAATATTTCACTATACAGGAATTCAATCACAGCCTGGTCATTAGCTTTCACTAGAGCCACAGCTTCTACCCATTTTGTCACATAATATGTACAGACCAAGATGTAGGCTTTCTGCTTGGAATGAGGGCTGATAGGGCCAACAAAATATGGAGCCCATCTATCAAAGGGTTCAATTACTAATTGCGTTTGTAGAGGCATTTGATCTAATCTATTGGGTTGACCCATCCTTTGGCAGCTATCACAAGAATAGACATATATTTTTGCATCCTTGAAAAGAGTCGGCCAATAATAGCCCATTCTCAGCGCTTTGTGTCCTGTCCTTCTGTCTACAAAATGTCCCGCACAAGGTTCATCATGGCAGGCCTTCATTATATGGAAGATTTCATCTTCTCTTACACATCTTCTGATCTCAAGATCGGGACCTGTGTAAAAGAGGTGACCATTTACCCAACAATACCTGTCACTTTGCTGGATGATTTTTCTCTTTTCTCTTTTGGACATATGTGCCGGAAGCTTTCCTGTATCCAAGTAATTAGCGACATCTGCTTACCAAGGGGAGTGAGTTGAAACTGCAAATAAGTGTTCATCTGGAAAAGAGTCCTCAACAGGCAAATTATCATCATTGTTAGTGAAACGAGATAAGAAATCAGCGACAACATTTTCTTTTCCAGGTTTATCTATGATGGTAATATCAAATTCCTGTAATAATAGAATCCATCTAGTCACTCTGGCATTAGTAACAGGTTTCTTCATGAGATATTTAATGGCAGAGTGGTCAGTGTGCACAAATGTAGGATATCCAGTAATGTAATGTCGAAATTTGTTAATGGATTAAACAATAGCTAGGAACTCCTTCTCAGTGACAGTATAATTAAGTTCAGCAGGGGCTAAGTTTTTACTAATATAATAAATTGCATAATGTACTTGGCCATCCTGCTGACCTAAGACTACTCCAATAGCAGTATCAGAAGCATCTGAAGAAATGTGGAAGGGTAGGGTCCAATCGGGTCCTCTTAAGATAGGAGCTATGGACAGCTTCTTCTTAAGCTTAACAAACATTGTCTGGCATGCTTCATTCCAAACAAATTGCATATCCTTCATTAACAGTGAAAACAAAGGGGAGGCAAGTTTGGAAAAATTTTCTATAAATCTTTGATAATATCCAACATGCCCTAGAAAACTTTGCACTTCTTTTTGAGTGGCAGGAGTAGGTATATTTTTTATTACCTTAATTTTCGAGGGATCCACCTGGATACCATCAGCAGAGATGAAATGCCTAATACTATTCCTTCACTCATCATCATATGGCACTTTTCATTGCTTAAAGAGAGTTGGGTCTGTTCACAGCGAGTTAAAACCTTTTTCAAATTTTCCAGTGCTTCTTCAAAAAAAATTCCATGAGTAAAATCATCCATAAAAAATTCCATACTGTCATTAAATAATTCTGAAAATATGCTGATCAAAGCTCTTTGAAACATTGCTGGTGCGTTACATAAATTAAAGGGAAGCACTCTATAAGCGAATATTCCCCAGGGGCAGGTGAAGGTAGTTTTATATTGGTCTTCAGGAGCAATCTGAATCTGATTGTACCCGCTAAACCCATCCAGGAAGGAGAAGAACTTCTTCCCTGATAAGGTGTCGAGTACTTGATCAATAAAGGGCAAGAGAAAATGGTATTTTTGTGTGGCCTTATTCAGTTCCCTATAGTCGACACAGAATCTCCATTTACCATTTTTCTTGGGTACAATTACGAGCAGGGACACCCACTCGCTGTCTGAAATAGGATATATAAATCCCGCTTCTAAGAGTTTATGAATTTCTTCCTTCACTATGTCCCTAGTTTTGGGGTTCATTCATCATTGAGGCTAGCACACAGGCCGGGAGTCACTTTTAATATAAATATGATGGGTGCACAGGTTAGAGGGAATACTCCTCATATTTGTATACTCCCAGGAAAATGCCCCCTTGTGTTCTTTTAAGAGACTGATCAGGCACTTCTGTTCATCTAAGGAAAGGTTGGGGTTAATATTTAGGGTTTTTCTAGACTCTACCTCGATGGGAATTTTCTGAATTTTTCAATACTGGAATTATATGTGTGTCACTAACTAGTGCTTCTTCCATGAGATTTCCTTGTTCTTTCTCATTTAGTGTAATGCTCATGATTTGATAAATTTCTTTATTGACCAAAGTGAGTTCACTGATGGAATTATTAATAGCATCGTCTTTGGTTTCATCCTTAAAGGTTAAGGCCTTCCCTATCATTAGTAATGGCTGAACACCCTCTTATTCCTCTGGCTCCATCCATAAGGGAGTTTGAGATTCTAGGCTCGGTCGAGCTGGAGGATAGAGAGTGAGGTTCTTTGTCTCGATGCCATCTAATATGGTCATGGACCCAGATCAACAACTGATGTAAGAATCAACTGTGGCTAACCAAGGCCTTCCCAGGATCAGTGGGTGTCCTCCTAGCTGCGACTTAGGTTGTAAAACCAAGAAGTCAATAGGGTACTCCCAAGAGTCAACTGAGATGACAAGATCATCCAAAATCCCTTCAAGTTTAATGGTGGATCTATCAGCCAGTTCTAAAATGGTGGGGGTTGGCCTAAGATTAGTGAGCCCAAGTTTCCTTACAGTTTCAATTGTCATGATGTTAATCCCTGCTCCTAAATCTACCAGTATGTTGGGTATCTGTGTATGCCCAATCTGCATAGTGACAGTGGGATTCCTAGGATCGTCATATTTATCCAAAAGGGTTTTTCCCCTTATTAATGCAGATAATTTCCCTATGACATGAACAGTGGGAGGATATTTGGGTTTCCTTCCTGGTTTCTTTATGCACAGATCCTTAATAGTTCTAGCATAGATAGATACATCTTGAAGAGCTTGAAGGAGGGAAATTTTAACATAAATATTCTTTAACTCTCCTAATAGGTTAAGCTGAGGTTGTCCCCCTACCCTTGGTAGCATTAATCTCTCAGAATGTGGTGGTTGCCTAATCAATTGGATAGGCTGTGTATCACTAGATATATCATTTTGTGTTTTAGCCGGCCCATTAGTGGGATGTTCAACATATTCAATGATGGGGGTTGTATTAGATAGATGCTGTGGATTCACCCCTTTTTCATATACAGGGGATGGAACATCTTCAATGATTACAGGCTCTACTATTTTTCCTGATCGTAAGAGAATATCGTTACAAGGCACAGGAGAAAGGGAGTAGGCAGGCATATTGACAGTCTCAAATTGATGGACCGTTTTATTGTTTGGGTTAGGATTAGGTTGAGTAGGCAGCTGAGGTCGTATCGGTATATTAGGGGCAGCATTGTTCTGCAACTGCAGCTGCGACTGCTGATGAGGATATGGACGATATTGAGGATATTGAGGATATTGAGGAGGGTATGGTTGCTGTTGATGAGGAGGCTATTGAGGAAGCTGATTCCCTGGATGGAAATTCCTCCATCCAGGAGACCAAGAAGTTGGTTGGCGTGGTGGTTGTGGTGGCTGAACCTAGGGATTCCAGGAGTTATAATTTTGCATTGAAAGTTGAGAGGGGTTACATTAAGAATAAGATGAATGGAATTGTGTAGTTCTGCATATTATTCCAATTATTCATGTTATTCAAAAATGGAAACAAGTCTAGAGTCATACCTTGCTTTCGAGGCTTCCAGGGCTTCTTTTGTGCAATGAAGTAGGCTGGTTCCACCTCTGGAGTTGATGCCTACAGAACAACCTTCACTTGGGGAAGCAATGGGCACTCTTTTGTGTCATGGTTCAGCTCGTACAGCTGGCACACTTGTACCTTGTCGAGCGGGAACTCCTTCAGAGGGTGGTTCTTTCTACATCGAGGACAGAACACACCTAGTGTGAGATCCTCTACTGCCTGATTTTGCTTTGCCCTCAAGACGTCGATTTTCAAGGAGATAGAACTCATCATTTCTATTTTGAAATTTTCAAGGAATTTTCCTATTTCTACATGGGTGGCTCCTCAATTGGCTGAATTCTGAGTTCTTTCGAAGACATCACATTCTAGCTTATCTCGTTTATCACGCCTATTATTCCTGGAGGATCCCCTAGAGTACCTTTTACATAATTCCACAATTTTCTCGAAAGACTCCTTGGAAATATCCCCCTTTCCTAACAGGTTTAATATATCTAGGAAATCATCCCTAATTTCATGAAGTAGGATTATCTTGAGCACATATAACCCCATGTTCGTCTGTCCAGCTCTTTGCACATTGTATAAAATCCTCTCTACAAAATATTCCAGACTTTCATCCTCCTTCTACACCATTTTAAACAATTCTTCTCTCTTGTCCTTGGTGTTGCAATATTCCTGATATTTCTCCTGGAACACCTATTTCATCCTATCCCAATTAGTAATAGTTCTGCCTCCTAGTCTCATGAACCAACGTAATGCATTGTCCTTTAGAGTGGCAGGGAAGAGCTTCAACTTTTGTGCATTGGTGATGTAGTCGTATCTGCGACAGAGGATATCAAACTTGAAAAGAAACTCATATGGATCCTCTGCTGCTTTTCCATGAAAGCGGGGCAACCCCGATGGTGATATATTTTTCATAGGAGTTGTTCCTTCTGGTTGTTGAATTGGGAATTGAAGTGTTGCCACCATCCCCTTAGGTAGGTTTTCTCCCATTGCCTCTTCCTCGTCAGATTCATGTCTGTTACTCATTTCTTCTTCTATTTCCTCCTCTTCATTCTTCTCTTTGTCCTTCTCTTCATCCTTCTCTTCGTCCTTCTCCTCGTCCTTCCACTGATCAAGAAATTTTTGATGGAACTGTTTCCACTCCTCTTCAGTCACAACCTTTATGTTAACGTGATAGAATGGAGTTCGATCAGTAGATCCTGCAGTACTAACTTTGTCTCCCTCTGCAGGGGTATTTGAGGGTGTTGTAGCTGCTCGTGTGTTCTCTGCTGTGGATCCTGACGCTAGCATACCAGGATTGGAAAGGCTCTGTTTGATAGGTGTTTCCTGATAGCAAGCCCTGGTATAAGAATTGGCTCTGTCGACTAGATCGTCAATGAATGTTCTTCTCCCCAATTCTGGACCTTGACCACGACCTCGACCACCTACAGTGTTAGTGTTTTGTGGGGTACTAGGATTTGTAAGATGGTCATGCTGTACCCTTCTTGTATTCATACAACCCAAATCATTTAAACAGGAACACTAAAGGAGACTGAAGAGAAACAATTACAAAATGCAACTATGATGATGTTTAATACTTATCCTCCCCGGAAACAGCACCAAAATGCTGGGCACCCAATATGCAAGTGAATTACAGCTAACATACAGACTGTGTAATATTTATTACCAACCCAGGGAATTCTTGTATTTCAAGGATAAGATGCACTGTATATGATTAAACACTAGATTGTTGTAAATGAACAATCATATTCTCTATCTAGCTATGCTCATCCCAAGAATCCACTTAATCTAGTTTACCTTCTAAAATATATAGTCACAATTACCTTCTGTTGTTCTTGATCTAGAAATTTAAAGCTTCCTGAATTCATATCTAAATTACTTTTGCAGAAAATGAAATCCTGTTTATCAATCCATCTAATGATTCAGCCAACTATCTTGATCTAATTACTCTAGAAATTCAAAAGACAAAAATTGGAATTAGATCTTTCTAGAAATTCAAGGTACATAAATTGAGTTCAACTAATCTAGGAATTCGAAGTACAGGAATAGAGTTCTGCGATTATGCAACAAAGGAACAACTTGAAAGAATCTATGGAAACAATAATTAAGGGATCTAAGGATGGACAGGGCTTTTTCAAATACCACACAATTGTATAAGAAATAATTACCTACACAGTCGACTGTTTTACCATGCTACTACAGCTTTCCAAGAGATGCAATGAATAACACACTGTCAATCCACAACTGTCACAGCTTCCTATGAAGAAATGAAATTAAACATAACATCACAAGATAGAATAATTAAAATGCCTAATCTAACTCAGCAATCCCTATGGGAAGGCAGGCCCAGCCTTCACATAGAGATGCTGGATGAACACACGTTAAAATCCTTAGATCTGAAGTAACTCTTTGTATTAAAAAGGCAGATCGATTACACAACTCTCATTCACATCTAAGACAATGAATTGGTTATGGGTTCAACCCGAGGCTCAGAATAGTTCTCCATATTTATGCAATTTAGATCATAACATCCTATCCCTATTATTGGGTAGCCATGAAGAACTCTGCTCTTCAGGCGCCCTAAATTACAACAATTGTTACAACCGTGGTAGGATGAAAGTAGAAAATATAGGAAAAGTGTTAATTGACCCAGAAATAGTGATATTCTCATATCACAGCTATACACGAGCAACAGTGCACTGTTGACTTCCAATTATGTCGCCTTATGTTACAACTATTCTTGTACAGCCTTGCCTGGAGTAATATTCTGAGAGCGCATCCCTTGGGCAATGGTAGGGTGGATGGAAATCAACTTGAGCGATGAATGCCCATCATTTTCGTAGCATGTTCAGCCCGATCTTCCTGCAGTCTATATATCTCAAAATACCTTTATAAACCATCATATGTTAGCATATTGAGAGATATAAATCCTTAATTACCATAATCATAAGTATTAATAAAATAAGACAATAACCAATCATACCGTGGTGGATTGAAGAGCAGAGTGAGGATAAAAAATTTAATTGGCATGCTCAATGGGGTAGGATAGGGAAAAAAGGAGTGAATAAGGATGGTCAAAAAGGGCCATTTCTGGGCCCAGCAATTCCTTTCAGGATTTAAGCTTGAGGAAGCAGGTTCTTCTCCTTTGGTAAATAATACACTGTATAAGTAGTTGATTGGGTGTTTTCTTTATCTTACACATACTCGACCTGAATTATCTTATGCAATTAGTGTGGCTTCAATATATATGGATCAGCCTCATGAAAACCATTGGATAGAATCCAAGAGGATCCTAAACTTTGTTCAGGGAATAAGGACTCATGGGATTTTCTATAAAGCAAAATCTGACTTAGAGCTAGTGGGATTTATTGACAGTGATTGGGCAGGTGACAACATAGATCAAAAGTCTACTTCAGGTTATGTGTTCATGCTTGTAGAAGGAACAATCAGCTTGTAATGTAAAAAGCATAGTGCCATAGTACTCTCATCTATAGAGGCAGAGTATAGAGGAGTTGTGAACGCAACTACTCAATGTTTGTGGTTGCAGGGGATACTTATAGAATGTGGTTTCGAATCAGAGTTTTTAACAGTTATCTATTGTGGCAATCAAAGCACCATTTAAATCTCCACTAACCTAGTTCAAGGATAGATAACCAAGCACACTAAGATCCATGTGCACTATATCAAAGAGCTTGTGCATGATGGTACCATTGCTCTATTCTACTGTGCATCTACAGAGAAAGTAGCAGATATCTTCACCAACTTATTCTGAGAGAAGACCTTTAGTAATCTCAAATCACTGTTGAGGATTTCTGATCATGTGGTGAAGTATGATTGATAACAATATTTCCAAAATTATGTTTCCTGTCCATGTTTAAGGTAGGATTTTCCCACTGTGTTTTTGCCTCTTTCCTTGGTTGTATGGACATGAAGTATGTAAAGGGTCACTAAGCCTTGTTTCTAGGCCTTATAGTTTTCTGATATTTACTCATAAATTAGGGATTAATGGGGGGTGTTAGAATAATCAACCCATAGTTACCCATATTTGACATTAATTAATCATTTTTGTCTTATTCCTAGATTCCTAGATTCCTCACTATGCTAGTTGGTTTCCACATGCACCTATAAGTCAACACTTGCTAAAAATGGGTCATGGAGTGCTTTGGAATCATCCTGGAAACATTTTTAGCATGTCTTATTTTATTCCTGGTTTGTAAAATCGCAGTTCTACTTTTTCCGAAAGCTGCCTTGCTTTACAACACTTTTAAGGAAAAAAGGAAAAGCTAGTCTAGGAGTAACTACCTTGTTTTTTCCCACATCATCCTCCGTCCTTTTCTCAAAAAAAAATCATGGATATGACCTATTTCCATCACTTATTATCTATCCTATCTGATTTATCCAATTCATGAGCATCTTCATATATTTGGAAATTCTTTCTTGCACCTATGGGGGATTTGACTAGTTTTAGTAAGCCCGCTTTTTGACGAATTCGAATAGAAACATTATGATTTTGAATATATGATGTAATTATATATTTTATAAACCTATTAATTCATATTGTTGGCTGATTTACACTTATTCAATACATGATTAATTTATGGTCCAATTTCATACTCCTTTTGTGTGAATTTTACATGTTTGATTAGTAATTTTGTGAGTGTAATTGTTTTATCACTTTGGTTCAATTTCCACATGATGAGGTGTATAATGATGTTTACATGACCATATTTACCATCTTTACCAGAAGTATTAATGAGCATAAAATAATGACCAGCAGTGATGAGAAAAGTTTATGTGCAGAGATACTTGTGCAGCAGTGATGAGCAACCGTGATGAGAATCATTGTTGAGCAGTATTGATGAGAAACAATGATGTGCAGTAGTGGTGAACAGCTTTGAAGAGAAGCTGTGATGAGCAGATTGACCAGATATTGATGAGTATATTGATGAGTAGAGATTGATGTGCAGAGAAGAGGTTGGTTGTGCTACAGAATTCTAATTGGTTGTGAAATTAGAATTCTTATTCTGACTATGACTAAATGTAAATGCAAAATAATAAAATAAACAAAGGCACACTTTCATAAAAAAAACTCGCATTTGTAGAAAATGAAAGAACACTCTTACATGAAAAGTAAATGCTTTGCATAAAAATAAACATTCTCACCTGAAAAGTAAATCACGCTTGCAAATAGGAAACATATTTACATGCAAATGGAACACCAAGCCTTTGGGGTTACCCACTAAAGTGGATGAAATAGTTTGTTACACCACGAAAATTCTATAGTGAATTCATTCTTACGTCTTATCATTTCCCCTCCCCCTTTTTGTGTAATTATAAAAGCAACCTATCTACCTATCTAAACTATGGTCCCCTTGAATCTACTAGTAAAATTCGTTGACTGTTTAAGTAGACTAGAAAGACTGTTAAAATCATGGATTTTGTTGTGAGAAATATTTACTAATTAAAACAGGTCAGTATTTGAAGGTTTAGACTCAGCAGTGATTTATATTTTGACTTCTAGTTTGAAGTCAAAGATGATTTCCTGTAACTAAAATTTATAGACTACATGAAGTTTTACTTCTGTCTAGGCTAATGAATATAAGATTGTTAGAATGTATTAAGTTGTGATTTCTTAGTTAGATTTGTTAGTAGGATAGTTCATTGTAGTAAATTAGGGTTTTCTTTTGTTGGGGTTATTTTAGTTTAGTAACAAATTGGGTTTCTAGAATAGGAAAATAGTTAGGTTAACTGGATGGATCTCTCTTTGGAGTTCAAGATTATTTAAGAGAGCATCAGTTGGATATTAAGTTATTCTCACTGAGTCTAGGAAATTTTGATTCTATTGAGGGTTTCCTAACCAAATTCAAGTCACTTGTTTTAATTCTCAAACTTTGTGGGATTGAGAAGAAATATTATCAATTAATCATTTCCATTCTATCTAAAATGTGTCCTAATTACTCATTTTTTGTGTCTACTTTTTAGGCTACTAGGCCTGTTGTTTCTAATTGGAAAATTCCTTCTTTAAGTACATTATTTGATTCACTAACAATACAGAAATATAAATTGATCAAGATGGGTGCTCTTAGATCTTCCAATGGAAAGGATCATGATCTTATGGTTCAAGGAAGCAATAATTCCAAATCAAAAGAGGATCAAATTGTGAGAGAGAAGAATCCAAAGTTAGAAATTGAAGATGAATATTCAAATCCTACTGATGAAGGTTCAATGAAGAAAGTCAAGAAGAAAGGGAGCAAATCCAAGTGTTCTTATTGAAGCAAGGAATTTCATTCATAGAAAAAAAATTTCAATAAGAATATGGAAATCATTTCTTAGCTTCTTGAGAAGCACAAGATCGAAGTTCCAGATGAGCTAGAGGCTCCTGTTGATTCTTCAGAACACTATCATAGTACACGGTTCCAAGGTGATATAAAATATTCCTTGAGTGCTAGAGTTAAATACTTTACTCATATATATTATATATATTTATTCTCTGATATATCATAAATATCATATCCTTTCTTTGATAATCCTCCTATTAGTATACTAGATTCATCTCCCAAAAATTGTGATTTTTCACTAGATACTAACTTGTTGTTGTAAAGGAAAGTTTCCTATGGCTAGGGTTTAAGAGGCCATCAACGTACTGGGGTTGAAAGAGAGATGCACAATGTTCAGCAAGCATATATAAGCAAGTTCAAATATTAGAATGGTTCATACCTTAGCCAAATGAAGGTTGATCCAAGCAACCCTTCAATCCTCTTCTTGCTCCTCTTGCTCCAAGAGACCTGCAAAATGAATTATACCTTCCTCAAACCAATATGACCACATATAAAGCAATGATAATCAAATAAACCTGAAATAATAATCTGATTAACATCATAAATAGAGATTCAATCACACATCGAACAATGATTTGGGAAGAAGAAGGACATCACATCTTTATTAATCTTGAAAACAAGTACAAGTATACCTTCTATTCAAGTTTGGCACCTCACAAAACCTTTATCTAGTTCTGCTACTTCTCTTCTCCAAGGAACTCAGCCTCCAAGCTCTGCAACACAAGGAGAATGCTTCTAGGGCAAAGGTGTGGGAAAAGAGAGTCCCGATTCCTCCAGCATAATGATGCAAAGATTCAAGTCTCCTCTCATGGACCTCCCTACCTCTATTTATATGCTTAATGAAGATTTAGGGTCGAAGACAAAGTAGTTTCAACTGAAGGAGTCAGTTGCATAACTACCCAAACTACCTAAATTTCAAAATACGTATTTTTTTTACTTTTTCAGGAGGCGTACACGGGTTACAGAGACAACAGTCACATACACAAGGAGGCATACATGGGTTACAATGCAGAAAGTCACGTATTTAAGGTGTACATGACTATTATATGTAGCAACTCGCATACATATGCGGGTTTCCTTAAGGAAACCCACATACACATAAACAAACTCATTTTTAGGATACTTCTAGGCATTTTCAGACTCGGTGTCTTCTAGAAAGTTTTAGCTAACAGAAATATATTTCCAACGGTGTAGAGATGAGGTCAAAAGAGGTTATAGAACTCAAGATATGGGTCCTCCAAGTTAGGTGTTTTTTCAGTGACTTTCATGAAGTGTCGAGATGCAACGAAATCATGGGAAAGTGGTCATAGGAAAAGATGTTTCATTTTGAGCTATAACAGATGCCCCCTAATGTATGAGGTTAGAGGATAAGACGATAGCTGAAATACATTATAAAGGAAACATCTAAGTATGGAGAGAGCAGAGAATACAATATCAAAAGGCTCAAACAAAGGTACCTAAAAGAGAGATAAATGTCAGAAAAAACAGATCACTAGGACATACAAGTCCATATACAAAACATCACCATAAAGATACAGGCGGATCCAACATATGTATAACTAATGAAACTATCATGGTTGCTCAATATGTAGAAAGGCGCCATATCAAATCTAAAGGAGTCATAGCAACAAATGAACAAGTTGGATCCATGCTCAACAATCGATCATAGCCACAAGAATACAAGGTGGATCTATGTCTCAGCAAAATGTCATATAAAGTGTGACAAGGTCTTGTGTAGCTTGGGAAATAGAAAAATGATGATGCTACTGTCAACCCAAGGTCTTCAATCCAAACCGCCCAAAATGTACGAATCCTAACCATGCGAATAAAGGAGTTGAAGCCAAACATGGAGGAAACCGTTTGATTACCGGTCAATGATCAAGACCATTAACAAACTGTTGAGGCCTGGAAATTCACAGGTAACAACAAAAAGGGATCCTCCCCAGTCAATGTTCCCAACTAGCCCGTGACTGTTTGGTATGGGGAATCCGTCCGTTTTACGGTCCGGCTATCGTAGGTCAAGTAACAAAAAAACAAAGGTTTTACCGGTTGCGGCCCGGTCCACCGAGTTTTTGTATTTTTTGATTTAAGTATGACATGCACATGCCTAATTAACCATGCAGGGTGATAAAGATGCAAGGAGTGTTCACAATGTGATGCGTAGGTTCTTACCTCTCGTCTTAGGACTCGCAAGCATCAAAATCACATATGCAGAAATAAAACTAACTATCTATCCCCGGGGAGCCAGTCTATACTTTATTTGTGAGTAATGTAAAGTGTGCATGCAATATAAAGAGAAACTACAGTTAGCTGATATTTCTTTCCACAATGCATGAACGATTAAAGATATTTCAACAATCAGATAGCCAATTGTTTTATGAACAACATACATTACTCATGGTGGTAATTCCACAAAATAAACCAGAAATCATTTAAACAAGAACATAGGTTCTAAGAGTTAGAACGATCTCACAGTTAATGGACAAAAAGCTGGAAAACAAAATAGTTCATCTTTCAGCCATCCACAGCATAACATTTGAAAGTGCCACCAATCTTCCTCCAACAGGCAAACAAGACTTCTTTATTGCAAAGAGAAATAGTTCTTCTTACAATATAGCTTTTCATGTCTAACTGGGAAAAATTCCCTCATCCCTTCTATGCCTTCTATATTTATACAAAAAAGGCAAGACTGTTAGGCTTCCCAACTCTTCGTTTCCCAACGTTTTACTTTTCTCAAATGCTTTTTACAAAATTGTTACAAATTACAAAAAAGTGATCAATCCTTTACGAGGAGGGTCCCGCTTGGGCATCTAGACATTTCTTCCAAGCCGAAGCTTCAGAGGCGATGCCCTCAAATGTGTAGGGTTCCAAAAACTGAATGTTGATTTCAAATTTTTCAGCCTGGTTCTTTATAGCCTCCACTCTGGCTGCGCTCAACCGAAGTTGGTCTTCCAAAAGTTGCACACTAACAACTGAATGGCCTACTTCGCTTCTCAAAATCTGGTCATCAATGGCCTTAATGCGTTGCATTCTTGCTTCTTCATCTTGATGTCTCTTCTGCAACATTTCCACAAATGAATTGTGGTCTAGGTAATCATCCAGCCTTTGCTCGGCCTCTATCTGGCACCGGTTGTATGTAATAAGGATTCTTCTGATAAATTCCATGCAAGCTCCCTTCGTCTTCTTGACTGCTTTCTTGCAATCCTCTGTGGTGTTAATAGCGAATTCTATTAAGTCATAATCCTGCTTGAGGGCCTGTTTATCTTTTGATGGAAGCTCTGCTGGAATTTCTTCATTGTTCTCCAGCCTCGCCATTCTTGCAGTCAGGACTTCAAGGACGTCCTGAGATCTGTCCACAAAGTAAGAGGAGGTCTCCAAGATTTCCTCCAACCGGCTATCTATCTGCAATACTCTGCACCTCTCTCCTTCTATAGCAGTTTGTAGCTGCAGCATTTTAGCCTTCTGGGCCAAGACATGCTCTTTGAATGGTTGGAGGTTAACTCGCTGCTCCCTTGCTTCCTCCAGGGCAGTTCTTAGAGAGGAAATCTGCTCTTGGTGTTTCTTTGCCTGTTCTTGGGTGTGCAGCTCATTGGCCTCCAAGAGGATCTTTTGCTTCTCTTCTAGCTCTTCTACCTTTCCCAGCAGCTATTCCTTTTCACTCCTTAGCTCTTGACATTCTTTCTGCATTTTATCCAGAGCCTCCTGTGTAGTTTCCATAACTTGTATTTATCCTTGGAGGGCCTGTACTTCAGCGCTTGAGGACTTCATTTCCCTTTGCATATCTTCATATTTCCTCTTAAGCCTATTGCTTTCTTCTCTCTCTTTCCTCAATGTATATTTCAACTGAGCAGAGGACTTATTGGACTGCTCCAAGTCAATTATTACCTTGTCCATGTTATCTTCTGAGGCGTGGATTAGTGCAGTCCCAGCTCTCAGGGTGAATCTTGGATCTTGGTCTGTTCCCAACATAACAGCCGTATCTGTTATCATTTTACCAGGCATATCTCCTGTTTCAACCCTCTTTTCTGTTCTCTTCACTATCCTCTTTGTTGCCCTATCGTAGAAAACAATATGAAAGCAGGGATTTCTTCTCCTTTTTTCTGCACAAAGGGGACCAGCTTCAGTGTGGGGACCATGGGTGTGCTGGCAGCAGGTACTTGTGGGTCCTAAACCTTGGGGTTCTCCACGTTCTGGGTCTACCCTGTAGCTGTTTTAGAAGCTGACTGCTCTGTCTGTGTCAGCTTTAGCTTTTCAGCTTCTTGCTTTTGGAGCTCCTCATCCAGCTTCTTTTTCTTTTCTTCTTCTTCTTTCCTTGCATCTTCTTCTGCCTTCCTAGATGCCTCTTATGCAGCTTTCTTCTTTTCTTCTTCTTCTGTGTGTAGCCACCCTGCAGCCTCTTGTGCCAATCTCTGAGCTTCCTCATTTCTCTTTCTGGCCTCTTCATCATCCTTGGCTTGTTCATCTCCCTTCCCACCTTTTGTGGTAATCTTCTTCTTAAACCTTCTTCTCAAGGCTGTCATGTTTACTGCATTTCGAAAGATGGACTCTTGATCCCAATGGTGGGCATACTCAAAATGCACGTTGTGCTCTTTATAGTGTTCATCCACTTTGCCTTGAGTATAATTTCTATGGAAGGGCATTTTGCCAAAATGAAATCTTTCTACTTCTTCTACAAATTCATCATCCTTTTTCACTCTGGTAAACCTATAGCTTCCCAACTTGAAGGGAAAAGGGGGATAGGCGGTTTTCTTATGCTCAAACAAGAAACTCCCTATGCCATCCAAGAAGACCTACCTGAATGCTTCCTTGTGTATGATGTAATCAGTGGCGTATTTGGGCAGCAGGGAAGGAGCTCTTGAACCTCCAAACATCCTGAAGTATAGGCCATTTTCAGTCAAATAGTAGTCTGCATACTCCTCTATTACTTGCAGTGCCTCTTCCGACATACAATCACACTCCTTCAGGAAAATGAGTGTGTATAAGGGCATGATGAAGTGTTCATAGACTTCTCGATAATGGCTGTGATACTTATGTGCCCACAATGGTTTATAAGCATAATAGATAGGCATTATTTCCCTGTCCCAGATGAACCTGAGGCCGGGGAAAGGATGATTGCACAGTATACAGTCTATAAGTATTGAACTCATATAGAATTCAGACCTTTTCTAGGACTCTCCTCCCAAGGCTGAGGCCAAGCAAGCAGAAAGACTGTTTGAGACAAGGTTGGCCCAGTTGAAAATTGTCCCTTGGGTTGCAACATAAAAAATGATGGGTATCCATTCCAGTTTGAAAAACCTGCCATGAGCTCTCCCAAATATTTTGTTAAGCATCAAGGCTATGAATCTGTATGGAACCCTTAAACTTGCTATATCATATTCTTCTATTACTCTGGTTCTGAAATGCTTTCCAGTCAATAGCATTCTTTTCATGGTCTCCACCAGGTCCATTCTAATATTATTCAACCAATTATCAGACAAAAACACTTGGGCTTCTGGCAGGTGGTATGCCAACGCTACATATCCGAGGCTATATGCAGCATAGCCCTGTCTTTCAACATTTTCCAGAATCATTGTTGTGACATCTACCCGTGGCAGAATCCATCTGATTACTTCATAGCACGGGAACAACTCTAGTCTGGTGGCGATCTTCATCAGTGAATATCTTTCTATGTTAGCATATATGGACTCTTCTTCCAATCCTATGTCAAGAACTTCTCTGCGTGTGATCAGTCTATATATTTCCCCCCACTGGTATTCAGGTTCAACACCAGAAATACACTTAGTGTCCTCGTATATGTATTCTGTTTTGGTGACAACTTCTACTTCTGGCTCTTCTTCGACCACAGGGGCCTTCTTCTTTTGTCTCTTTGACATTGTGAGCTCTTCCTACCATAAAATTGTAACATTAAGCCCTTTTGGCTGAGTGACAAACTGGTATACATCAATGTGCAGTGTGCCATTTCTTCTATGTTTAACATGATAGCAATTAGTCAATGAAGCAAGTATATGCATGTATAGACTGAAATGGCCTAACTAACAGAACTATTAAACCCAATGTGCAGTGTTCAGTGACTTTGTCTATGTCCATCATGATGAAAAATAGTTATATGCATTAAAATATGCAAGCTACCACTACTTTTCAATACCAACAATTCTAACAATATAATCGGGCGAAAAGAACATCTACATTAACGCAAAGAAAACCTCTGCTCTCTGCAGGTGACATTATCGTTTTGCTGTGCAGGGAAAACAGGGGAAATATATACGAGACTTTAACAGTGCTTTAACAAAACTGGGCCCTCGCAGCTTATGACCAACAAACTAAAAGCAATGATATATCCCTTTCAACCGGCTGGGGTTCGACCACTGAGCTTGAATGGGGTCGCGCGGAACAACATGAAGAAAACAATTGGGGTTTAAACGATGCAGGAAGCCCAAAAATGGAACAAACAGTCTCAAATCCACAAGGAAGGGTCATGGAAAACCTATCTCCACCATACATCATCATATAGGGTGGTTTGGTGCAGACAGCGTAACGACCGTCTACACCAAACCCCTGAATTCTCTATGCGCAGGGTGATATAGCAACGACGATATGGAAAAACTACTCTAAGGGCCAAACCGCCCTCCCATGGATAGCTAAGATAAAAATATCCACCTATATAGGCATATAATTTAACGGGACGAGGAAAACGACCGGTGAAACAAACCACCGTAAAAAATAAAACCACCAAATGTTCAAACGGAAAGAGGAAAGGAAAACGAAGCCTACCTGGCACTGATGGGTAACCGGCGTGGAGAAGCCTATCGAGCTTCGTGGTGGAGACACCTAGACTGCATGTACCGAAAACGAGGGACCGAGCGAGCATGACAGCACGATTTTGATAGCTTGTGACAGTCGAAATGACAGTTGAAAAAAATAACAATAGAATAATAATCCACAGTGCCCCTCCGACCTTATATATATATATGGTCGACACATGAGGCAGGAAAAAGTATCGGACGACGGAGAGCTTCGTATCGGAAGTCAACAGTCTATTTCTTTCCGCAACGGCGGAAGGCCAAACCGTAAATCCATCTGCAACGGCAGGATAACCGGGAGACACACCATAACGCGCGTTGGGCTTAAAAACATTGGAATGAAAGCAGAACTGCAGCCGCAATGGCGAATACCAAAAGGATATCACGTTCTGCCAAATAAGACCCAAATCGAAAGAGTGGATGACTGAATATTGGAAGGATTATGCCTTTTGCAGCCGCAACGGTGAAAGAGTAAAGCATGCGACCTTCCGCAACGTTGGAGTCGAAAACGATTGGTCAACCGGAAAAAATAAATCGTTTCGCAGCCGCAACGCCGGAAGCCTATGAATTACGAGATCGGCCAAAACAACAAAATGAGAAACAAAACATTAAAGTAATGATCGGGAGAGGAAGCCGCTTACCGTCTGCAACTGCGGAAGAATAAGTAACAAGAGTTCTGATGCACAACCAAATAGCAGCCGACACGAAAACCAACGGATCGAAAAGAAAATCAAAGACAAAACTGATTATCCATCCGCAACGGCGAAGGGGAAAAGAAAATATATGTCCAACTCAGTCATGCAGAAAATGAATTTAACAAGATTAATGAAGTTTGATCAGACATTGGATCTTTTCAATCGTTAAAGCAAGTGGTAGATCACTCCAAGCATAGGAAAACAAAGAAGAAAATAAACTAATCCAAAGCATAGGAGGGTCCTAAATTTTTTTGGAATTTTGGGAAATTGTTGCAGCTGCAACACAAACGTGAGGGAAACCACCACTAATTAAAATGGTCCCCAAGGTACTTAGTACATTCTAAAAAGTGTGATTACAAGGACTTGAAGTCGAACACTTGAATAATCCATTGAGTAGAATACATTAAGCTATTCCCACTACCCAATAGCAAGGGAAATTGCCACTGATGACTACAATCCCCAAGGTACTGTCATAAAACTCTAAATCTCATTCCCAGAGCAAGATGTGTTGCATTTGATAGGAAGAGATCCATTGGAAGGAAGGCATTAAGGCATCCTTCATCATCCAACACAAGGTAATTCAAATACTAATTGGATCTGGAATTGGTACTGAATTTCACGACAAGGACCGCCAAAGACATGATGTAATGAACTGATACCAGAGAATGGCTGACACAAAAGGTCAAGGAAACTACAAAATGGTCGACAAAGGTTTAATCCTTGAATAGTGAGCACAACACAAAAGTGACTTAGGAAGCTTTTGACACAAAAGGACCAATGAAACAAATCTGCAATGTAGGAAACATTGACAGATTCCCCATTTAATTGGAAAAGAGACCAACTTGAGGAATAAGAAACTCTGAATCGAGATAAGGTCAAAATACTAGGACCCAACTGTTGATAGACTCAAAACTGGTGCTTTGTTCAAGGAAAAAAGACTTGCTACCATGATGTAAAAAACATGTGAATGAACTTCCCTTCCCCTCTTTCGTATAAAGGTTTAACGAGTCCAAGAAAGCAAACTCGGTACCATCTTCATTTTTGGCAAGCTCAAAGAAAAGAAAGAAGAATGCTTGATAAAGCACTTATTCGTGGATTTTATGAGCCTGAACTAGTACATGCTCGATGGTGTTTTCATAGTTTAGAGAGTCTGAAAACTCCAAAGAAGACTCTGGGGGGTGCTTTTTCGTCCAATTTAGTCTCCTGAGGCCGGAAAAGTATAAAACAAACCACAGGAGAACTCTCTTAGCTTCCGAAGAAGTAAGGCGCACCTTTTTCGTATTTAGTTAGGAAGGTCTGAAAAAGGTTAAATTACCACCTACCCAACACTCCTTCAAAAGTAGTATATAGCCTAAGTTTTACGAGTGTGAAGGAACGCAAGATCACTCGGAAAGATCCATTTTATTACAAGAAATGGGGCTTACAATAGTAAACTCGATGCTTTGTTCTTTAGAGTTTAACGAGCATGACAAAGACATAAATTACACTCAAAATATTTTTCATGTTTAGGTCCAAAGCACGAAAAAGATAAAACTAAGCTCATACCAGGGGTTCCTTTTCCGTAAATTTAGTCCCTTGGGTACGGAAAAGCTATAAACCTATGCCTGAGAATACTCTTCTCAATTCTGAAGAAAAGAGAGTGTTTATTTCTCATATTATTCCACATGGTCCAATAAATAGATAATCTACCACCAATGTGGATTCCCATTCACATATTCTTAACAAGCCTGAATGGAAAAGTTTACTCGGCATTCAAGTCTATTTTGAGGAGTTAGACCTAGGCCTAAAGAAACTCAATATCTTTCCTGTGAAGTTTTAACGAGTCTGAAAAAGTCAACTCATGGCCTCCTTACTGTTTTTAACGAGCTCGAAGGAGAGAAAAAAGAATGCTCTAAATTCGAGGAGACGAGTGTCATAGGCAAGCAAAACTAGTTCCAAGCGCAAGGAACAAATTACCTATGCATAATGCAAGGAACATGAGCAGGACAAAGACACTCAGGGAATGTCTCCTCAAGGTAAGGGGTGTCAATTTGCAAAGGCAAAATGATACAAGGCTTAGCGATGATGAGAGCAAATATGAGGGATTATACAACGAGCTAAAAGCGTGGAAGCCGGCATCAGGCTCATAAGCACGAGCAGGGCACATGCAAATGCATTTATAGCTTGAACAACAAGATGAGGCCAGTAAAGAGTTGTGAATCCAACTAAGAATCATGTCTCCAAGAAACAACATCATCAAGATCATATTCATAAGAAACGATTTGATGCGGGTCACTTTGGAAAAACACATGTGACTTTGCTATCTTCTATAAAAGGTAAAGTCAAGGCAGAATCGACTGAAAAAGATTCTATAGCACCAAGTATTGAGGGTTTATAATCAGTAAGATCAACCTCAGAAGGAGAGATAGAGTTTACAAGAGAAAACTCAGTATCACAGGAGTTAAAAAATTCAAAAGAAAAATCAAACTCATCAGGATCATTGACTTGTTGTTTGAAGGGAGAGTCCAAAAACTCAACAAGACCAACATAAGAAGACTGATCCATGGGAAAATCAGGCTTACTAATCAAATCAGGGTTAGATTTAGTCACAACTGAACCAACATCCAAAAGAAGGTCAGACTGTATCAAAGGCTCTAGGAATATTGCATCCAAAGGAAGGAGATCATTCTAGATAGGACACATGTCTAAAATTTCAAATGGATTGACAGAGTGGAGAGCAGGCTCCACCGTCTGTATAGGATGACTCACCTGGTCAACTCCTGGGACCAAGTCCTGAGAAGTTAAGCATGAAAATAGAGGCTGCTTCTCAGTAGCAATTGAACACAAAGGACATGAGGCCACATAACTCACCTGTGGCGGGGGAGTGTCTATAGAAACACTGGGAATTGATAAAGGAAATACCTAGTCTTAGAGTTGGGTCAGTAGAAGGATCAATAAAATCCAACTGATCGATAGTGACAATTTCTTTGCTATGATTAAAGTACATCACACGAAAGAATGTTGACACCACAGCTTGCATGGCATAGACATAATCACGTCCAAGGAGCATATTGAATTCCACGGCGTCTTATATCACCATGAAGTCAACTAAGACGGTCTTCCCACCCAAAGTAACAAGTGTTTGAGAAATAATTCCCAAGGCTATGCAAGTTCTTCTATCAAACGCCAGTAACTAAATAGCAGTCGACACAAGGCTGGGAGATCCCATGCCTGGCCAAGCACGAGTAGACAAGATACTAATTGAGGCTCCTTCATCAATAATACAGTGAGAAATCATGTATGGTTCAAATTTGACCTTTATCTGGAAAGGTGCATCAGAAGGAAGGCGTGGCTCGACTAGGCTATCCCAATCAAAAGAAGCAATCTGAGAGCTTGGTGGGGGTTGATCTGAAATGAGTTCAATGCCCCCTTGTTTAGTAAGTTCTGAACTGGAAGTGAAGAAAATGTGACTAGCAAACACTTCACTCTCCAAAGGAAGAGTGGGATTGATCGACAGTGGAATCGATTCAACCGCTTCGTGAAAGTCACTCTCCGAAGGGAGAGTGGGATTGACCAAAGATAACATTGGTTCAATCACATTAGGATCACTCTCTGAAAGAAGAGTGGGATTGACCAAAGATGAGATTGGTTCAACCACTTGATCAACCAAAGGTTGAGTAGGTTGTTGAGAAACTATAGGTTGTTCAGGAGAAGGAAATTCTTGAGTCTTGGACCACACTCTTCGCACCTCTGCGATAGCAGGGCACTGGTGAGTAAGATGATCTCCCTCACATAGCTTACAAGGGAACTTAAGTTTGCACTTCAAACGACCATTTTTATCAATGGTGTCAACATGACTAGCAGTGGCTGACTGTTTTCTCTTAGCATGACCTATAGAGGCTGCAATTTTTCCCCTAGCATGACCACCAGAGGCTGGGTGATTGGGTCCAACTTGACTAAAAGAGGCTGGTTGTTGAAAAACTTCAGAATGTTCAAAAATGGGATGACCATGAAACCAAACTCTTCGCACCTTCGCGACAGAAGGGAATTTATAAGTAAGGTGGTCTCCCTCACAAAGTTTACAAGGAAACTTGGGCTTGTGTTTTGAACGGTTAGTCTTTTCAATAGTGTCAACATGACTCGCAGTAGCTGACGAATTGTCTTCAGCATGAACCACAGAGGCTGAGAGACTACCCCTAGCATGACTTGCAAAGCTGAGAGACTAGATCCAACATGACCTGCAGAGGTTGGATGGGCACCACCAGCATGAACAATAGAGGCTGACTGGTTAGGATCAACATGCTTTGCAGCAGTTGAGTGTGTGCCCCTAGCATGAACTTCAGAGGTTGGGTGGATGGATCCAACATGACTTACAGAGGTTAGATGGGGAGGTTCAACTTGAACAACAGAGGTTGAATGGGTGCCCTCAGCATGAAATACAGAGGCTGAGTGACTCGATTTGACGTGAACTAGAAAGGTTGGAAGGATCCCACCAGCATGATCAATAGAGGCTGGATGGTGAAGATCAACTTGACTTGCAGAGGTTGAGTGCTTAGATCCAACATGATCTGCATAGGTTGGATAGGTGCCCCCAGCATGAACTGCAAAGGCTAGGTAGATAGATCCAACATGACTAGCAGACGTTGGATGGGGAGGTTCAAATTGAACATCAGAGGTTGAACGGGTTCCCCCTTGCTTATGTGCCTTCTTCCTATTCCTTCTTATTTTATTCCTTTTAGACTGTCGGTTACTAGTATCCGTACTTTCACCACATGAGGTAGAAGGAGTAGGAGAATCAATTATAGGTGAAGGGGAAGCAATTTTTTGATGCCCTTGATATAAGGATCTTACTTGAGAAGCATCAATATTATTCAGGATAGTTGGAGTGAAAAACAACCACACCGGTATCCCTAGGGTGAATCCAGGTAGATTCAGGGTGTCCATCAAAGGAACACCAACATTCCCCGTGAGACGAATAGTACAAGGAGTTCCCAGCATGGGGATCTATTGGTTGGTGTTCAAAGGGGTGTTAGCCATAGTTTCAAACAATAAGGAAAATTCTAAGGTTGACAGGCAACCAAAATTACAAAGCACACACCTAAAGGCACACTAAGTACAAACAAACCACACAGCACTCACTAAAATTCATAAAGCCAAACAGAAAAATAGGTATAAGATATGATTTCTAGAAGAAAGATGATAGAAATTTACTTGGCCTCCCTATATATGTTCTTAGGCACAAGTGGAGGAATCATCCACCACCCTCCCACGCCTTCTACCGGGGTTACCTTCCAAGCCCATCCAAGGTCAACCAGAAATAGCCTTCTGGTGTACCTGTGTATGAACCCTAGATGTTAAAGAGACTAAAGTATACATAAAATATATTGACAGTCTAGGGGGACAATCGAAAGCCTGGTTTGTACACATGGGCAGGGTAGAAAATCCTGAAACCCTGTCTAATACAAAATCCCAGATGAGCAAAAACCCTAGTCTACGCTTTGACAAGGAATCAGAGGGTTATCTCCTCAATCCAAGTCTCCATGCAGCCTCGTGCTTAACTTCCGTTTGAGAGGAGATTCCTAGATACAATCAAGATAGAAAATGGTTTACCTAGTGATTAGCCAACTACATCTTAATTTAAACACTTGTGGGGAGTTTAAACTCCCTATCCCACAAGTCTAGCCTAAGCTAGTTGGTGTATGACCTTATAAAATAAAACTTACTAATAATTTTTAAATTATATCATTTATTTTAAGGGTTGCTTTTAGTTAGAGGGTAAATGGCATGAAACTTATGTGGTGTTTTGACTCAAAGTTGAAACAAAATGACTAAGCAAAGAGAAATGAAATGCAAAAAGCAAAAACTATTCTCTTTTTTTTTTTTAATAGAAAATTGAAAGCCACAAAAGAACAAATTCTTTTTTATTTTTTTCAAAAACAATGATATGCCATGCAATCTAGACTAAAAAACTAATCTAGATGCATATAAAGAAAACATGTGTTTTTTTCTTTTTCTTTTATAAATGCAAAAGGAAAAACAGCCTATTAACTAATGCAAGCAAGTACTATAAGCAAAGCAAATAGAAAACTACTCTACACCCCACAAACAAACCCTAGGTTTCCCTAAAGTTGGATATAACCTCTCTTGGAAGGAAGGCTCACAAAAGTAAACAAGCCAACAACTTTGGAATGAAGAGACACAGCAATAAGACTGACACAAACAAAGGTATCAATCTAAACCTACAAACAGAGGCTACTCAGTACCTTGTCCAACAAGGTCAAGCCAAAGAAGGAGGTGTGGGGTGAGGCAGCAAAAACAAGTTCAAAGACTTGAAAGAGACTTGCAATATAGACAAAGAGCACTTAACAAAGATAAAACAACCTCTCAGGAGTCATGCACATGCAGAGGACCCTTGAAGACCCTACAAACAACCCTCAAATCACCCAAAAACCCTAAAAATGATTAAAGAACGCAAATTCAGGTGCATACGTGGGTTGCCTTAAGGCAGGTCACATATGACACGCGGGTTGCAGGTAGTGCAAGTCGTGTATACAACACAGACATGCGACTGTTTAGCCTGAAAGTCGCGTATGGATGACAAAAGGCACAAAAAGGGTCAAAAATTGACCTAGGAAGGCAGGAAAGGTGTTCCAACACACTCAAAAGGTGTTCCTAACTTGTAAGAAGGACCTAAAACAAATGCAAAAGAATGAAAGAAAGACATATAAACCCAAAACAGACAAGGCTCTCCCCAACAGAGTCGCCAAATCTCTTGTAAAGGAAAGTTTCCTATGGCTAGGGTTTAAGAGGCCATCAATGTACTGGGGTTGAAAGAGAGATGCACAATGTTCAACAAGAATATATAAGCAAGTTCAGAGATTAGAATGGTTCATACCTTAGCTAAACGAAGGTTGATCCAAGCAGCCCTTCAATCCTCTTCTTACTCCTCTTGCTCCTCTTGCTCCAAGAGACCTGCAAAATGAATTATACCTTCCTCAAACCAATATGACCACATATAAAGCAATGATAACCAAATAAACCTGAAATAATAATATGATTAACATCATAATATGATCATAAACAGAGATTCAATCACACATTGAACAATGATTTGGGAAGAAGAAGGACATCACATCTTTATTAATCTTGAAAACAAGTACAAGTATACCTTCTTTTCATGTTCGGCACCTCACAAAACCTTGATCTGGTTCACTGCTTCTCTTCTCCAACGAACTCAGCCTCCAATCTCTGCAACACAAGGAGAATGCTTCTAGGGAAAATGTGTGGGAAAAGAGAGTCTTGAGTCCTGAATCCCTTCATGCGAGCAAACATGCATGGTCCAAGCTCTTTTCCCAGATCGCAAAATCTGTTAATGACCGGAAGCTTTCGACAGTTGAGATGAGGCCTAGGGTAGATCTACGGCCTGCAGTGATTTTGAAATCTATATTTGTGCAGATAAAACCGTAGTCTCAAATCGTGAAAAGGCGTAGGGGTCACAAGGATCAATGGCCACGATGAAAGATGGGATATATCTACGACTACGGTTCATTTTGCAAGGCGAACCAGCACGGATGAATATTTGAGTTCTCCGTTGCGAAAAATGGTGGGCCCACCCTGATCGATGGCTGCAGGAGTGTCAATATCGATCTACAGCTTAGAACGTATCATGATCCAAACTACCCATGGCATTCAGAAGAGAAAGTTTGGCGGCGGGATAAGTGGAACGTGGATGGTGGACGTTAAATATTCCTTCAATCGGATGGCTGAAGAAGACTCCCGAAGTGTGGATCTCCCATCCTATGTGGAAATGATAGTGGAGAGGTGTTCACGCATGTAATCTGCCTCATCACAGATTGGATGATTCCTCTGACGCCAGTCAGGATACGCCTGAGGTGGAAGTCTCCTCTAGTGGCACAGTTTTTCCGGTTCACAAGTGTGGTGCGTGTTCACTTTAGAGGAAGCCATCCCTGTGAGGTGGCTTTGTGTGAACTGGCCCATGAAAATGAGGAAAGTAGCCGAAAAATCCACTGCTCACATGAGGCAAGTCCAACACAATGCGGGAGCGTACACTTCATGAAATATGTAGCATGGATATACTATACTAGAGGAAGTTCATTTCCGCCTCCCACAGCAGACAGTAAGATGCCGCAGCCTATGGCGCCGAATGACCAGATCCCCAACAAATAAAAGGTCGCTCCGCTCGTGCCTTCGCACATATTGAGACCAAATATACTCGATGACAGAATGTGCAGGAATGTTGACCAGCCTATGTGAAGATCAATCCTGAAGCCCTATAAATACTGCCTTTAGTTCAACAAAGGTGAGCCAACATATCTCCAAAAGCCGAAGTTCCACTTCCCCACATAGCTGCAAAAGCTTGATAGAGTTTGACGATGAAGATCTGGTTCAAGAAACTTGTCTATCTAGGGGTGTTGATGGTTGGTGAGAAGGTCTCACACTCACTCGTCGCCTTAGTATTTTGATGCCAATGGTGACATCAGCAATCGGGGCCTAGACCGTATATCCACATCTCCAGTGACGCGTGACCTGGACACTTGCTTCCCATAAGTGTATTTCCAGGAATCCCTGATACCTTTGTGCCCACCAAAGCCTCTATGGAGAGGAATATTCATTGACGGTTCCCTATGTAAACATTGGTTCGAATGGGAGTGTCAGGGGCTCAAAGCCATCATCATTATGTTTGTTAAGTCCACTTTCCAAGGGTGATGGGGCTGGTGTAGATCTTCTACACCTTATTTCTTGTGGGAGAACTCACCTCATTGGAGGTGAGGAGTATAAGAATGACAAGCCACCCCACAGGCCTATATCAACCAGAAGAAATGCGACACTTCTTCCAGAGCCCATGTATAACAGTGTTACCCAACAAGGAAGGAGGTGCTAGATGTGACTAGACTAGCAAGGGAGTCTAACCACTTTGCCAATGCGTGACCATATGGAAAGCTGCATTTGAACACAATAGACATGCATGCTCCAGGAAAAGAGGGAGTCATCATCCTTATCATCCATCGTGGCAGTCGAATACTTCAAACTATTTTTGAATCCAAATGCGACAGCTAATGCCATGATGTTTGTCATGCATATTTGTAAAACATTGTGGTAGTCCACTCTCTGCACTATTAACACCGGATGGCGACTTGTAACAGTTTTTGATTCTGTAGTCTCAGCATTAGGATTGTATAAAAACGCTCCAAATAGAGGGAGAAAGGAGTTAGTGAATTGGATTGGGAAACAATCCCGGGCTGAGGCTCCCATTTGTAAAATCTTGATACCTGTGTATGAATAAATTGCAGTGGAAGACTGTCATTCACAGCAGAGATTCCTGTGTTGTTTTTTTCCCCAATAAGTGCTTTCCTTTTACATGTAAATTGTGTTTTCTTGTTTCCACTCCATTTTGTTTATTGCTTTTCATACCTACAACATAGGGTATAGTGGTTCAGAATTCATACTTGATATGCTCTGATTGTTGTTCCCGGCATTAAAAATGGTTCTTCTAAAGTTACATGGAATTCATCTCGCCGATGCTCCATGTGATCGACTGTCCCTCCTTGTCCTCTAAGACTCCCGCTAAAATCTCCTGATTGGGAAATCAGTAGCTATCTTGCCTCCTTTTTCTACCTTTCGTCATTCTTCCCATCTGTAATCATTTCTTGCACAAGTTTTGACTCCATTTGCCCATGGTTCCTTATCCCCCGATAATCCCACCATGCACCTTCTTCAACATAATTTTCCCCATTCAGGATCCTAGCCCCCTGATTATGCTGATTGAAAATCCTTTGCGGAGTAGACTCTGGTGACACACAAGACTGACAACCTTATGTGGGGCTATTCCGGTGATGAATGAGAGATACCTCTCTGACTGCACAGGGCCGGAGGCGTAGCCTAAAGTGGTTTTTCTATTACCCGGGAGCGAGCCCTTCCACAACCTTTGGTTCAATTCCAATGCTAACAAACTGGCGCTGTTACTAGGTACGAACTTGAATATCCTCCTTGGGAAGAATGAAAAAGATTTAGATCTGACTGTTGATGGTGAACAATCGGTTAGACACCAAGAAGGTTGAGCACTTTTCACCTGATGACTCCACTATTGAAGGATTTAGACTTTAGCAACTCCACTGGTGATGTGATCTAGAAAATCTAATGACTAAGGAAGGCTGGCCAAACCCGCCTGGAAATGGACCCCTCATAAAACTCAAAAATTCATGGTAGAAGGTCCAGGCACTCGAGTCCGCGTTTCTTCCAGGATGCCTTATCCTATCTTACAAGTTTTCTCTTATCCTTTTTTAGATTCATCAAAACAACTTTCTCTGGCCCAGCTCATCCTGAGCATAGCCATGAATATGTCCTTGTTTATCCTTCTTTACAAACTGAAAGTGTTGCATCATCTTGCACATCCAATTTTGTCCTAGATCTTTATCCCGGGGCACCCAACGTCAAAGAACACCCCTGTGAAATTCAAGAATCCTCACACAATAGTTCAGCTATCTTACCTAATATTATCTCCCCCATTTCTCCAAGACGATATAAACCACTGCAATTGTCTCCTATCCTCCATGATCTTCCTGTGAAATATCACAAGTACCTCCCCAAGTTCGACGGAGAATCTGAAAACTTGACTGTTGAGAAACTTGTACAAGCCTTTGAACATTTCTCTGATCTATTCGAGATAGAACGTGATGATTTCTACATGCAGACATTCACTCTGTCCTTGCAAGGGGATGCCAAATTTTGGTTCAAACATTTGCAACCTAAGTCCATCCACACTTAGGAAGAGCTTTCTTGCATATTCTTGAGGTTTTGGGTTAGGAACCGGCCCTTGGAGCAGATACTCTCATAGTTTTACTCTTTGAGGAGACATGAAGGCGAGGTCGTATCCATTTTTATTAAAAAATTCACAATCGTTTACTATAACATGCCTAAGGAAGTTCAACCTCTTGAGAACTCTGCTAAGATCTATTATGCAGCCGCCTTTCCTCCTGACCTATCCTTGCTTCTTTTGGAGAGAAGATCAACCACCCTACAGCAGATGTTCGCTGATTTTTTGGAGGTTGACGAGAACCTTAAGATGTCCAGGACGCTGTTAGATCAGGACAATGGTGGTGAAATAATAGATACATACAAATTGGTTAGGCCCTACAAGCAAAACAAGGAAGCCTACAGCCCGTCAAAGATCTCTCATGATATGCAGAAAGATGACTGACCTGAGGCTGAAATAAACGGTCCTGTAGGACTATTCCTTGAAGATGGAGACCTACCTTGCTCCTGGTCAACTAAGGACGATTTTGAGAAGGATCTTGGCGCGCCTGTGTACGATGAATATGAAGAAGAATACCTGTAGAATATACTTGACGAGGCAGCTGTTGAAACAACGCCTTCTGATGAAAGAAATCAAAGTGCAATGCAAAATCAGGAGGTTGAAATGAGAAAATATGATGAGGGCACTGGAGGTGATAGATTACCCTTGTGCTATGCCTCTTTTGAATTGATACAACATATAATTAAGGCCTCCAAGCAAAATAAAAAATAAACGGAGGTGGTGCAGGCCAGAAACTTGTACAAAAATGGAGGTAGATGCGGCAGTTTAAAGATAAACACTTTTTTTGATACTCCACTTTCGGGAACACTGCCTCACCCGAAAGAAGTATGCCTACTTGGTCCCACAAGAGAAGAGGAGGACCTCCATCTTGAAGCACATCAAGCCCTGGTTACAGATATTTCGGGTGGAAAGGTGGATATTCCGTTAGTGAAAGATTCTAAGGGTCCTCGTCTGTAATCTTCCAAGTGTCAACTTGACAACCCCCTAGAAGCAAGAAGCTCCAGGCAGCTTTTCCATGAGCAGGTGACAGAATGTACTGGAGGTTTCCATGATTTCTATGACCCCGTGGCCGAATACATGGAGGGTCTGGGTGAAGGAAATCGGTCGCATCTCTTCCTTAAAGATCAGTTTGTATATCATTTCCTTCTCCAATTATCTGTTTCATTTTTGTCCATCGAGAACCATGCAAGAACAAGAATATTAGGCAAGTTGCTTAATTGTCTTCACTAGAAGTCCGACTTCACTTAGTTGGACTTATGTACAAAGTTAGGTAGAGTAGCTAGGAGAAAATAAGCTCATATATTATCAAGCATTTCCTTCATTACTATTTTCAGTTTGTTTCAATTTTCAGTTACCAACATAGGTTTACAGTCTCCAGCATGATTTGCAAGAGTGTCATGAATTCACTGAAGCAGTAGCATGAAGCAGAATGGATATGTCCAATAAAAGCTGAAGGCGGCCCAATGGTTTCGCCACTTGGTCTACATGGGTTCTTTTCTACCTCGTTGGGAGGATAACATCCCTCATGGAGCCAGTTGTTAACACTCCGTTTTAACAGTTGATTCGAGGGCTTAACAGAGGTTCAATAAGGGTCCCAGCCCCTCGAGTCTCATGTGACCATCCTTTAATGAGGAAAGCGGCAGGTGTGTTGCAACATTAGGCATGATCCATATTCAAGGGCTGTGATTGATCAGAGGCAGATGAACGGTTTCGAATCACTTTGCGCGAGAAAACATGCGCAGTCCAAGCTCTTTTCTTGGATTGCAAAATTTGTTAATGACTGGAAGCTTTCAATGACTGAGATGAGGCCTAGCGCATATATACAACCTGCAGTGATTTTGAAATCCATATTTGTGCAGATAAAACCGCAATCTCAAATCGCAAAAAGGCATAGAGGTCACAAGGATCAATGGTCGCGATGAAAGAGAGGATAGATCTGCGGCTACGGTTCATTTCGCAAGGCGAACTAGCACGGATGAATATTTGAGTTCTTCGTTGCGAAAAATGGCAGGCCCACCCCGATCGACGGCTGCAGGAGGGTCGATATCGATCTATGGCTTAGAACATATCATGATCCAAACTACCCATGACGTTCAGAAGAGAAAGGCTGGAAGCAAGATAAGTGGAACATGGATGGTGGATGTTAAATATTCCTTCGATCGGATGGCTGAAGAAGACTCCCAAAGTGCGGATCTCCCATCCTATGTGGAAATGACAGTGGAGGGGGCGTTCATGGTTGTAATCTGTCTCATGGTATATTGGACGATTCCTCCGATGCCAATTGGGATACACCTGAGGTGGAAGTCTCATCTAGTGGCATAGTTTTCCCAGTTCATAAGTGTGGTACATGTTCACTTTAGAGGAAGTCATCCCTCTAAGGTGGCTTTGTGTGAACTGGCCTACGGAAATGAGGAAAGTAGCCGGTGAATCCACTACTCAGACAAGGTGAGGCCAATGCAACGTGGGAGCGTACACTTCATGAAATATGCAGCATGGATCTACTGTAGTAGAGGAAGTTCACTACCGCCTCCCATAGCAGACAGTAAGCCACCGTGACCTATGAAGCCGAATGACCAGATCCCCAGCAAATAAAAGGTCGCTCCGCTCGCGCCTTCGCACATGTTGAGACTAGATATATTTGATGACAGAATGTGCAGGAATGTTGACTAGCCTATGTGAAGATCAATCCCGAAGCCCTATAAATACTACCTTCAGTTCAACAAAGGTGAGCCAACATATCTCCAAAATTTGAAGTTCCACTTCTCCACGTAGCTGCAAAAGCTTGATAGAGTTTGACAATGAAGATCTGGTTCAAGAAACTTGTCCATCTAGGGGTGTTGATGGTTGGTGAGAAGGTCTCAGACTCACTCATATCCTTAGTATTTTTATGCCAATGGTGACATCAGCCATCGAGGCCTAGACATAATATCTTCGTCTCCAGCGATGCATGAGCTGGACACTTGCTTCCCATAAGTGTATTTACAGGAATGCCTGATACCTTTGTGCCCACCAAAGCCTCTACAGAGAGGAACAGTGATTGATTGTTCCCTGTGTAAACATTGGTTCATATGGGAGCGTCAGGGGCTCAAATCCATCATCATTCTATTTGTTAAGTCCACTTTCCAAGGGTGATGGGGCTGGTGTAGATATTCTACACCTTATTGCCTGTGGGAGAACTCACCTCATTGGAGGTGAGGAGTATAAGAATGACAAGCCACCCCATAGGCCCATATCAACCGGAATTAATGCGACACTTCTTCCAGATCCCACATATAATAGTGTTACCTAACGAGGAAGGAGGTGGCGAATGTGACTGGACCAGCAAGGGAGGCTAACCACTTTGCAAACGTGTGACCATGTAGAAAGCTGCATTTGAACACGATGGACATGCATGTTCCAGGAAAAGAGGGAGTCATCATCCTTATCATCCATCGTGGTAGCCGAATGTGACAGCCAGTGCCATGATGTTTTTCATGCATATTTATAAAACATGGCGATATTCCACTCTCTACACTGTTAACACCGGATGGCGACTTGTAACAGTTTTTTATTCTGTAGTCTCAGCATTAGGATTGTATAAAAATGCTCCCGATAGAGGGAGAAAGGAGTTAGTGGATTGGATTGGGAAATAATCCCAGGCTAAGGCTCCCATTTGTAAAAGCTTGATACCTATGTATGAATAAATTGCAGTGGAAGACTGTCATTCACAGCAGAGATTCTTGTGTTGTTGTTTTTCCCAATAAGTGCTTTCCTTTTACGTGTAAATTGTGTTTTCTTGTTTCCACTCCATGTTGTTTATTTCTTTTCATGCTTGCAACATAGGGTATAGTGGTTCGGAATTCATACTTGATATGCTCTGACTGCTATTCTAGGAATTAACAATGGTTCTTCTAAAGTTACATGGAATTCATCTCATCAATGCTCAATGTGATGAACTGTTCCTCCTTGTCCTCTAAGACGCCTGCTAAAATCTCCTGATTGGGAAATCAACAACCATCTTGCCTCTGGTTTCTACCTTTCATCATTCTTCCCATCTATAATCATTTCTTGTGCAGGTTTTGACTCCATTTTCCCATGGTTCCTTATCCCCCGATAATCCCGCCATGCACCTTCCTCAACATACTTTGCCTCATTCAGGATCCTAGCCCCCTGATTATACTGATTGAAAATTCTTTGCGAAGTAGACTCTAGTGACACACAAGAATAACAACCTTATGTGGAGTGATTCTAGTGATGAACGAAAGATCCCTCTCTGACTGCGTAGGGCCGGAGGCGCAGTCTAAAGTGGTTTTGATGTTACCCGGGAGCGAGCCCTTCAACAACCTTTGGTTCAATTTCGATGCTAACACTATGATTTAGAATATTATTTTCAGGATGATATGCATGTCATGAAAAAATTCATGCCACCATCCATACCATATACCATACCTTTGAATAATTCTAAGACTATACAAATTCAAAGTTCACTAGTTGATTCCTCATTGGTCCCTTATGCAGTGTTACTTATATTACATGGTCTGAATTCTTGCCTATAGTTCAGTGGTTGGTTATCCATGACCTTAGTCATATTTGGAATTATATTACACATGTTTGGAGCTGTTATAAACTCTTATGATTCATATCTCAAGTCCATCCATCATTCATATTTTTACACATATACGTTTTCCCTAGTTGCTCATAGTTTTCCTAGTCTAGACCTATATCCTCATGAAGTCACTGAAGTATTTGTAATTGTTGTTCCATATGATAATTTTCTGACATATCCTATTTTTATCATCCACATATCATATATGGTAAGGTGCTACATCAGATTAGAAGAATGACATGTGATTAACATCACAATTTTGCAGCTATTCAAAGAATTGAATGTGTAACAAATTGTCTTAATTTTTGTACTCTTTGGGAAGGAGTATGCACATATTTTTTTTTCAAATTAGATTGTGTTTGTATTTCATATTTTTTTAGAGGAATAATTTAGATAATTCTCCTACTTCATCAGATGATGAGATGCTATGAGTGTCTTCTATTTCTTCTTGCATATTCTGCACTCTAGCGCATGATCATGGAGTCTACAAGCCTCTTCATCAAGTGTTTCAGAAGAAGATGTTCATTCAGCTCATTCAAGGAAAGTTAATGATATTTTGAAGACATATTGTTCAAATTTTGTGCCTTGTTCTTTCTTGAGGGAGGATTTTCCCCATGTGGTTTTTCCTCTTTCCTCAATTTTCTCGACATAATTATTCTTAAAGGGTGACCATAGTGTTGTTGTTGGGCCCTATATACACCTATATTTTTGACATACTATCATAAATTCAGACCTTGTAAGGATTATAATCCTCCCTTGTCAAATTTGGTCAATTATGTCTAAATCCGGCGTCCTTTCAGTCTATATTTAGTCACTAGCACCATTGGGTCCACTTGGCCTAATTAGGGCACATGTACCAGTTACTATAGTGTGGGGAACACTAATTGAGGATAACTTCCACTGAATGCACTTGAATGCATCAGTTTAGGAGCCTCCTAGATCAATCCCTACAAATTTGGATCCATTGGGAGTGTTGACACCAACCTCCATTAGTTGAGTTCAGTTGGTGACTGGTTAAGCTCAGTTAGGATTTGAATACATTTAGTTCTATTCTGTTACATTCAGTTCTACTCAATTAGCGCTATTTATGCATGGCTTCATGTGGGTGAGGTGCATTTACTCACCTACCTCAGTCAGTTAGAATATATAACTGATAATTAAGACTGAATTAGACACTTGAGTTGGGTTTTTGAACTCCGATAGTGATTTAGACAAGTTCAGTTGCCTTGCAGTCAAGTAGAGTCAAACCAATTCGGATTTCCTCACATGGATTCAAATTGCATGAGGCTATTTATCCATTGTACTAAATTGTAATTAATTATCTAATTAATTTTGATTAATGAAATCATTCACAGTTGCAAGCCATTTTTTCACTGTTTCATTCTTCAATTTCTTAGTAAAATTGTATGATCTATCTTGTGAGTTGTGTGTTGGTCCACAGATCTATGTGCTCAATTTAATATGGTATCAGAGCCTTAGCAGGACAAGGAACTTTTCCTACTACATATTCATACTTGGATCCAAAAAAAAAAATGAGCGAATTTCTCCTTCCAGCACTGCACCAGAAGCTCAAAATTCACCACTTAATATCCCAAGTAAAGGAATTGTTGATCAAGCTTTCTTGATCAACTATGTTGGGTGTGAAGAAAATTACAAAAGTACAGGATGTTGAACTTACTTTGTCTACTTAATTGTGTGATTTATAGGTTTTCAGACTCCTTCATTGCATTCGCTGCAGCAGCTCAGTATCCTTCACTGCATTCGCTACAAGCAGCATAATGGCCCCTCCAATGGAGCTTCTCACTCCTTTCAACTACCACCAATGGAAAGAGGACATGGAGATACAACTTTTCTCCAAATGACTCTTCAGACTCACAATGGAGTCAGAGGCAAAGCCGGTTCATTATGTTGACAAAGAAAAATACTGGAATAGGCTTGATGAAGCATATCGATGCTTGGGCCTCTCAATTTATAGAGATATTCTCTTCGACGTCAATGGATTGAAGACTCCCAAGGAGGTTTGGGATAATATTGCTTCCTTATTTGATAATTAGGATGACCTGAGTATTTTTCAGTTAGAGAATGAGCTAATTTCTCTTCATCCATCCAACTTCAAAACATTGAATGATTTCTTCACCAAATTCAAGCACCTGGTGTTCTAGTTGAAGTCGTACAAGGTTGAGAAGGAGGATGATCAACTAATCCTTTCCATCCTCTCAAAATGTGGTGCAGACTACTCAGTATTTGTATCAACCTTTCATTTAGGGAAGCTCACTACTCCAAATTGGAGAATGCCCACTCTTAATGCCTTGATTGAATCTCTCACCCATGAGCATGACAACTTGATCCAAATGGGGATCATTCGATCTTCCATAGATCAAGAATAGGTTGCAGGAGGACCTAAGGTTGCGACTAGTAATAGGAAGCAAAAGGATGAGTATCTTATGGAGAAAAAGAAGTCAAATGAGCCTTCAGGTTCAAAGAGAAGCAAGAAGAATGGAAAAGGAAAGACCCTTTTTTCTTATTGTGGATGGGTCTTTCATCTAGAAAGCTCCTATATGAGAAGAAAAATTAATGAAATGTCTGTTCTTCTAAAGAAACATAACATTACTATACATGCAAGTGCAAGGAAGGCTAACCATAGAGAGGAAACTGAAGAACATGAAGAGACATGCCATGCACTGAAGGTTATTTGTTCAACATCACATTCCTTCGTCATTGATCCTGAAGCTTAAAATCATATGGTTGGATCCAGAGAATCATTCTCTTCTTTACAGTATTTTGATGGTCCTAGTATTCATATGGGTAATAACAGTTGAATTCAAGCCAAAGGGAAGGTCTCTATCAAGCTTAAACATGGAAAGTTCAAAGATTTGATTTATGTGCCCTCCTTAGCTGCAAATCTGTTATCTATATACTAGATGACTCATACTGGCTCTACAAAGGGAGTGATATTTGGTCCTAACTCAGTGGAGATCATAGATATCTCTACTGGGAACATCATAGTGAATGGTGTTGCAAATAATTCCTCCAAGGCATATGAGTTCTCGCACTTCATGCCATTTTCAAAATCAGTGCACTCTCAGCTACCACTTGAAAGGGAAGGTAAAAACATTCCATCTAATTATTTTGTAGTTTCCATTAGTATTACAGAACCAGTTGTATCAGTTTATGAGATTGATATTCAAGGTGATTCAGATCCAGATCCAGTCCCTACTGCCAAGTGGGAAGCTAGGAAGATGACTAGAAATCCATCTGACACATAGATGAGAAAGAACCTTGTGTTATTTCATTCAATATCACCTCCTTCAAATAGATGCAACAAAATCCCTATGATATGCTACATGGAAAGGTCTAATCAGTTACACTGCCTTCAGAACAATAGAGTGGATCACACACCTCTGCATCCAGAAAGAGGCAAAGGTTACATGCATTCTTCCTTCCATCATCATTTTGGGAGAAGATGGAGAAGTCTACATGTCAGGCCCCAAGAAACCTGTGCACAAAACATCATGCATGCTGCTTCGCTACATCACAAAGATGAAGGTTGCAGCAACATATATTCAATTTTTGTAAACTTGAATCCCGATTCTATCTGCTTAGTTAGAGGGGGGGCATTTTCCCATGTGGTTTTTTCCCTATCTCCTTGTATTGAGAAGTTACTTTACTTGTTGTAATAGGTGACCTATCGTCTTAGTGACTAGGGCCCACAAATTTTCCAAGTCAGCATTCAAGGTGGGTGTTAGGATTATAATCCTCCCTTGTCCAATTTGGTCAATTATGTTTAAATCTGGAGTCCTTTCAGTCTATATTTAGTCACTAGCACCATTGGGTCCACTTGGCCTAATTGGGGCACATGTACCAGTTACTAAAGTGTGGGGAACACTAATTGAGGCAAACTTCCATTGACTGCACTTGCATGCATCAATTTAGGATCCTCCTAGATCAATCCCTACAAATTAGGAGCCACTGGGAGTGCCGATACCAACCTCCATTAGTTGAGTTTAGTTGGTGACTAGTCAAGCTCAGTTAGGAGTTAGTTACATTTAATTCTAACTTGTTACATTAAATTATACTCAGTTAGTACTAGCTATGCATGGCTACATGTGGGTGAGGTCCGTTTACTCAACTACCTCAGTTAGTTAGACTAGTTAACTGGTAATTAAGGTTGAATTAGACACTTGAGTTGGGTTTTTGAACTCCGATAGTGATTTAGACAAGTTCAGTTGCCTTGTAGTTAAGTAGAGTCAAACCAATTCGAATTTCCTCACATGGATTCGAATTGCATGAGGCTATTTAGCCATTGTACTACAATGTAATTAATTATCTAATTAATTTTGATTAATGAAAGCATTCACACTTGCAAGCCATTTTTGCATTGTTTCATTCTTCAATTTCTGAGTAAAATTGTATGATCTATCTTGTGAGTTATGTGTTGGTCCACAGATCTATGTGCTCAATTTAATATACTTAAAGGGGGGTTTTGGGATATCATAAACCCACTCTAACTTAGGATAAAATCTTTAATCATTATTTGATTAATTTCCTACCCACTAGCTAGATAGTTGGCATCCACTTGCACTACAAATTTAACACTTGCCATCTATATCCCATGAATGCTTTAATTATGATTCTAGGTTGATCTTGACCACTTTATGGACTCACGGAATTAGTAACTATGCTTTCCTACAGATTCTACTTTTATCCATCTTTTATGTGGATAACGTAAATCTAGTTAACTAGGAAACTAGTATCTTTTGTTGCCAACTCATGCTCCATGATTTTCTCTCCATTTTCTAGTATTAGCATATTTTTCCATAACTCTTGACAACTCACTCATGATTTTTCTAATTCATGAGGTCCTTGAATGATTTATGAAGTTCTTTAGCCACCTATGGGGTTTTATCATATTTGGTAAGTCTACCTTTCTGAGCTTTATGCTTTTTCTCCATACAAATTGATTTTACCTATGAAGGATGTAATATTTATGTACACTATTATTCATCATTATTCAATGGAAGGATACACTCCAATATTCATCTTTTCATTCATGTGATTCAATCTCTTTTCTTCTCTCATTATTTCTTGTGTATGCTTGTGAGAATTATCTTAGTAGAAAGATCTATTTCCAGTGCTTATTCTTAGCATATTTTCTCATATCATTGGAGATAAGATATCTACAAGGAGGAGGACACATAGATAGTGAAAATATTCCAGTATTTTCAAAGTAAGGTCATCACAAACAAAAAAATTCAGACTAGGGTGGCTCTAGAAGAGCCATAGGTGAGTGTTGGGGGTCTGTTATACCTAGGAAAATATAGGCAGAATTTGACCAGAATTGTACTTAAGAATATCAAGAGTCTGGTTGCACGAAATTTGTGATGGAGGAAGAAGAGCTGCAACAGAACCAGTTGTGGAAGACGAGCTGTGACAGAAGCAACCATGGGAGCAAAGTCTGCCATGGAATAGAAGATTTTGCGACCTAAGAAGACAGCCACAATGGAAGGAACTATGACAAAATAAGAGTATAGCAGTTTAAAAGGATAGCTCGATGATTGTGGGTAAGAATGCAGTTAGAATAGTGCATGCTTTGGGAATAAAGAATATTTGTATTTATTTGTCGATAGTGTCTATTGTCAGTATAAGTGAATGTACAATAATAGGAATGACTGATAATGTCGGCTAACAAAGTAGAGTCAGTTGATTATTATATGTGAGAGCGTATAAAAGGGAGAACCCAAGTTTTTTGCGGGTTGCATTCTCGCTAGGTCTATGTTGCCTTTTTTCTTAGGAGAATTGTAAAGTCGAAGAGTTGTAGAATTGTAGAGAAGAGAGTTGATCTAGACTGTGTGTGGATCAAAAGTAGAGTAAAGGAGAGGGAAACATCAAATACCTAAGACTAGATAGCATGAGAGGAGAGAAGTCTATATAGATTGTAGAGAATATCTAGAAAAATGTCTGCAAGATGAGTGCATAGATTGAGGCACTATATATTTCTTATTCCAGATGAAGAGTGCCTTCGTGCTTTTTCTCATATGGTTTCCACGTAAAATGTTGTCTCAATGTGTATTTGATGAATATGTCTATGTTGAATGAATGTATGATGTGAATAAATAGATTTGAATAGATTGACTAGAATTTATTTATGAATGAGTTCTTAGATGCATGTGTCACACTGTTGATATAAAAAATTTGTACTAAAGCCTTATATTGTTGTTGTAATCCCTATCGATGTACAACTAGAGTAATATCTTGGATGAACTGAATATGAATAGGAAACACACCACCCATCTTTGATCAAGCAATCTAGTAAGGTTCCAAGGATGAGAAAATCCCCACACAACTGTAGAAACCTAGTACCAGTAGTTACTAATAATATATAATGTGGGAAATATTGCATCTATGTGTAGGTGCTTCCAACTAATCCCTGCTCTCTCAGGTCGATATCTTGGGATTTTTTAGCAGAAAACCAAGGGTGTGAACCTGGGTCTAGGGAAGGAATGCCAATAGAGGTACTTTTTTTACTTAGCCATGATACCAAGAAATTTCCTAGGTAAAATGCTACTCCACTAGTGTTATTTCTATCACCAGTACTTCCTTCCCAATATGCATCAGTAAATTCCTTCATAGAGAATTCATCTCCTTTTGGATACCATAAAACATACTCCATAGTTCCTTTCAGATATCTAAATATTATTTTTAATGCTACCACATGTGTTTCTTTCAGTATTGATTGGAATGTAGTGACCAAGCCTACAAACTACATCGCATATGGTCTTCTAGTTGTTACATATAGGAAACTACCCATTATTGACCTATACATGGTATGATCTACTTCGAAAGACTCATCATCCTTGCTTAATTTACAACAAGTGACCATATGAGTACTAACTAGTTTTGAGCCTTCCATTTTGAACATGTCTTTGATATATTTGGTTTGAGAGATGAAGATCCCTTTTTCTTTTTGAGAGACTCGTAAGGCAAGGAAGAATGTCAGTGCACCCAGGATTAACATTTTAAACTCCTTTTTCATTTTTGAAGAAAACTTTATAATGACAACCTGTAGATCACTTCTAAATATGATATCATCTACGTAAGCAACAACAATGATCATGTTTATGTTTTCAAACTTTATGTAGAGATTACTTCCAGTGGCCCCTCTTTGATAATGTTGTTGCTTCAAGTACTTGTCCAATCTTGAGTAACATGCTCTTGCATCTTGTTTGAGGCCATAGAATTCCTTTGTAGTTTTCAAACATAATCTCTTTTGTGTGATAATATAAAATCTTCAGGTTGTTCAAGATAGACTTATTCTTCAAGTTCTTTATTAAGGAACGCATATTTAACATCCATTTGGTATACTTTGAAGTTTTTATATCCTACAAATTCTAAAAACATTCTAATGGCTTCAAGTCTTGCCACAGGTGAAAAAGTTTCTTCAAAGTCTATATCTTCTATTTGAGAATATCCCTTGTATACTAGTATGGCTTTGTTTCTTATGACTTGACCATCCTCATTACGCTTGTTTTTAAAAATCCATTCGGTCCCGATAATGTTCATGCATTTTGGTCTTGGGACAAGTTCCCAAGTTTGGTTTTTTTCTATTTGGCCCAACTCATCATTCATGGCACCGATCCAATCATTATTTTTTCTACCCTCTGCAAAATTGTTTAGCTCAACCAACAATATTAATGCTTGTTCTTGAAACATTAGTCTTCTTCTTGTACTAACTTGTGCATCTTTGTCTCCTATGATTAGAGTGTCAAGATGATTCTTTTGAATTCTTCTAGATGGAGTTTTTCTATTAGATCTAGGACAGTCATATGTGAAAAATGTGAAATATCATAAAAGAAGACATTGTGCAGTAGATTTTCCTGGAGTTCAAAAAGCTAGGTATCACTATTCCAGACACCTCCCTCCATAAATCACCAAGAAAAGAAGGACCATTCAACTCACCCTAGGAGGGTGCATCTTTATGTTGAAGTATTTTTCAGTTCTGTGGATTTTCATTTTTTGGCATACCACTACTGCCAAGGAAACTAGGGCATTCTATTTTTCAAGGTTATGTCCATGTATTTGGGAAAAGCAAGATATAGAACAAATCACCCTGGGGAGGTGCATATTTTCCTCCAATCATTTTTCAAGTGACTAGAGTTGGAAAACTAGGGTTTTCTTTTTTGTAGATGGACTTCTATGGTGTTTTTGTATTTCAGGAGGAATTGGAAAGACCACAGTATCCATGATTGTATATCGACGTTTCGAATCCAAAATAGGATCCATGATCAGAACATTTTTCACAATCGTATGTGAAAAATGTGAAATATCATAAAAGAAGACATTATGCAGTAGCTTTTCCTGGAGTTCAAAAAGCTAGGTATCACTATTCCAGACACCTCCCTCCATAAATCACCCAGAAAATAAGGACCATTCAACTCACCCTAGGAGGGATCCTAGTGATGGATCATGTTTTGGATTCGAAATGTCAATATACAATCATGGATACTATGGTCTTTTCAATTCCTCCTGAAATACAAAAACACCACAGAAGTCTTGCTACAGAACTTACTTCCCTATACAGAAGGGAAATCTGTAATCACGTAGGGTTTTCTTGTCAAACCCTAGGTCATCTCGAAGCAGATTCCAGAAGCAGTCCTCAAATTGGTAAGTTCTATCACCTATACTTCCATTTGAGGTTGCCATTCATTAAGTATGACAAAAAAATACCAAGCTTGATGAAAAGAATGATGGAGAAGAGAATTTCAGAGCATAGAAGTACATATTCAATGCTCATCCTTGAAGAACGTGACCTAGAGGGATACATTAAAGATGAGTTTAAGGAACTAGAGGGAGATGAAGCAAAGTCCAATTATAAGAAGGATATATCAAATCTAAGAGGACAATAGCAAATTCTATCAAGGATCATTTGATCCCTCGATTATATTTAAATAATGCTCCAAAGGAGATGTTTGATGCATTGAAAAACCTATTTGAAGGAAAGAACATTAACAGAAGAATGAACTTGAGAAATCAACTCCAGGGTGTGGAGATGCAAAAGGTAGAAACTAAGATCATACTTCTCAAGAGTATTTCATACCAATGAACAATTAAAATCCATTAGTGACATGGTGGAAGAAGCAGAAGTTTTAATGACCACCTTAAATGGTCTTCCAAGAGAATGGGATTCCTTTATCTGAGGGATATGTGCTAGAATAAATTTGACGAAGCTCAAAATATTATGGGAAGAATGTGTACAAGAATAAGGAAGGATAGAAAATAGAGAGTAAAATATAAATGATAATGAATATCAAGCTCTAGTAGCTCATGCAAAGAATAAAATAACCAAAATAAAGGATCAAGGATCACCTCCCAGAAAATATCAAGAATCTCAAAGAGGTAAGAAACATAGAAAGGATTACTCATCCTTTGAATGTTATGCATGTCATAATATGGGACACAATGCTAGAAATTTTCCTCATAAAAAAGATAAGTTCAAGAAAAACAACCAAGAGTTACATGCCCATGTAGTTGAACAGGATGAATCAGATGAAGAGACACTTGGAAGTGACACTTGGATCATATATAGTGGTTCTTCCAAACATATGACATGTCATAAAGACTCTCTCTAATGTCTTACCCAGAAATACTATCCACACAGTGAAACTTGGAGATGATTATCAATATCCCATAAAAGGAATGGGAGAAGACTCTTACAAGATAAAATATGAAAATTACATGATGATGAATGAATTATTATGTGTTCCAAGTGTTAGAATAATAAAAAAACTCATTACCATACTTAGGATACATTTATGAATCTTCATGATTAATTTCCTAGGTTCTAGACTAGTTAGTTTTCCTCCACTTGCAATTCTGGTCAACACTTTCCATGTTTATAGCCAGGAGTGCCTTACACATATTCTGGATAAGATTCTACCAACTATGCATTCTTCCCATATTAGTAACTACGCATTTCCTTCCTTTCACAATTTTAGTTTTTTTCTGAAGTTTTAAAGTGGAAAGGATAAAATCTAGTAACATGGAAACTGTCTATATTTTACCCAACTCATCCTCTCTCCTTTTTGGAATGATTAGTTGAATTTCCATCACTCATTAGATATCCTATCTCACCTATCTAATTTGTGACCTCTTTGACAGGAAAGTGCTTTATATACATGAGGGGTTCTTCTTGTTTTAGGAAGCTTGCCTTATGAGCTATTTTGAGGTTCTTCATTGGAAATTATATTTTTCCTCTATAAGGATGTATTGCCTATGTAATAATATCAATCATTAATGAATCAATTATCATTCTTTTACCATTATTTAATTTTTGTTCATAATTCTTCTTCTCTCCTTATACTAATTCTCTACAATTCTCTATGACATTAATTCTGTGCCTAGATCCTTAGCTTGCATACACTTGAGTATGCATCCCTTTGTCCCTTTGGAGCACTTTGTGTTCTTCCCAAGCTTGACTTTGCTTGTGAGCTTGCTATCGAGAGATGGAGGATTGAGGTGGTGAAGGCCTAGGTGGAGGACTCAGTTTATTCAGTTTGCAGATGTGCCGACAGAGGTTGTCACTTGTGTAATCTCTAATTTGATTAATAGAAATATCTTTTCCTGTCGAATAATCTGCATTTGAATGAATTTTGAATCCATGGATATGTTTAATTTCTTATACATTGTTGATTATATATGCTATAATAGATCCAACGCCATATTATATAGCATGCTTGTCTTGTTTGTTGTTGTTGAGAGAAAATTGCTAGCGCAAGCAAGATTGGAAAAATCTCAATGGGGATCTACTTCAACCGTCCAGAATAAGGTATGATTCAAGGTCCCTTAATGTTAGATGTTTGGTTTCTCTTGCATATTGGGAAGATATGTATTACTCGTGTCTAGATATCTGTTGTGGTACACCCCAAGCCATAGGAAGTTTCTCTCTGTAATAGAATTGGTGACCATACTGGGGAGGTTCCTAGTTGTTTCTCTTTGGGGGTTTTTAGCATTCAATGTACTTGAATTGCTCTGATTTCTATGTTTCTGTGTCATGTCTGGGGGCATGTTTTCCCAGTAGGGTTCTAAAGGATTAAATTTTGTCTCGGGTTATCTGTTTTCCTTATTTTTCTTCCTTTTTCTGCCTGTATGCGGGTTTAGCTTTCACAGTCGCGTATACACACGGGTTTTCCTTAAATAGTTGTGCATGTATGCTGGTTTACTGAGAAAAGTCATGTATGCCCTGATTTTGATCCTTAGTGGGAGAATTAAGGGTTTTTGGGTGATTTGGATGATTGTTGAGTCTTCTTGGATGCTTCTAGAGTCTATATACACCCTTTGTTTCTGACTAGAGACTGTTTTTAGTTTGATTTTTGGAAATTTTCTTGTCATTCATTTTCTACTTTTTATTTTTATATTAGTGCATTAGGTCTATTTTACCTTGGTGATTTTCTTGGCTGCTATTTGTGATTGGTTGCAGAGTCTAACGGTTGTAGAGTCATTTTTTTCTTTTATATCTCATTTAATTCAAAAATAAATAAATAAAATATTTTTCTTTTTGCCTAGTTATGCATTAATTTCATTTTGCATTAGGTTTACTTGGTGAATTATAGTCAGATTTTCATATAAGAATGATTGCACTAACATTTGAAGGAAACATTTTGCACTTCACGGAGTAGCATACCATGTTTTTCATTCTACACAGTGCATTTGCATTTCTTGTTAGGTGTGCATTTTACTTCATGTTGTGTCATAACACCATAAGTTGCACAACCATTTCCCTTTGAGTAATTATTGCCAAATAAAATCAACGCTTAATAAAATGAATTACACTCTTTTCTTTTCTAGGGTACATCAACAAGATTAGGTTTTAGGGTCTTAGAATAGTTTGTTGTAAGTTAATTCTCCAAGACCACTAAACAAAAAAATTAGGTGTCTGTCCAGGTGAGAATGTCAAACCCTTTGTATAATTAGTGTTTCTCAGGATGCTCCTCTTACATGGGAGCTAAGCACGAGGCAGTGCACACAATTGTGACTGGAATGACCCCTGGTTACTTTCTGTTAGCACCGGAGATATTTCCAGGATTGTATTCATATCTAGGGGCCTTTGATGTATTGACTGGTGCACCCCTGGGGTACCATTTGTGGTTTCAGGATTCGAGCATTGCTACCCTTCCCATACGGTCAATACCGCCTACGACTGCCCACCTGAGCATTGGTTATATTGAGGTCACCTTAGTTTCCTTACCTAGGTTATCAAGGGGGTATTTGCAGAGGTTATTCTGCAGGTGTCCTAGCCAAGTAGGGGTCGGACAAAATATTCGCTAAATGCGTTGAAGTTGAGGGCCACTATAATTTGTTACAAACCTCCGCTTGTTGTGTATGGGAGTCTCAAGCCTCTCCTAGGTGAGACATACCTGCTTCATTCGGGAACTCACTTATCCTACCCTTGGTTTTCTTATTGTTTGGATTTAGATTTTCTCAGGTGTATGCTCTGTGCACACTAGTATTCTTAGGGTTGCGTAGATAGATTGAGTCTTTTCCTTTTGTTGAGTCATTGTGGATCCGGGTCGGGCTCCATGTCACTCTCGTCGTTTAGCAGGTATTCTACCTTATACATATCCTCCTCCCTTGGGAAAGAGAACCAAACAGTCCAGGTGGACTAGACATCACTTTGATTCACAAAGAGATCTCACCATGAGTCATCATGGGTCTGAGGTCCCAGAGCTTCCCCCTTCCCTACCTCTAGTGGTGGAAGTTGAACCTTCAAGCACATATGGAACTCTACCTGAGTCTGGTCCTTATGGGATTCGACTGTCACAAGATGATTTATCACAGTTTCCTGATTACATTAGCTCTGACCCTTGGTATTGGTTATACTATCCAGGTGAAGAGACTCTCCATGCACCTACCAGCACTGGCCACATTAGATATGACATGCTTGATATTCCCGATCCCGGTCTAGTACCTCATGTCGAACCGGTTGGTAACCCTAGTGCTACACCTGGGGAAATTTCCATTCCTTTCCATGTGGAGAGGTTTGATGATAGTATCCACATTGCACCATCCACTCCTATGATGGAAATTCCTTCGCACACACAGCCCAGACCTAGTACTAGTGTTCCTATTCAGGGACCTCAGTTGAGATATGTGAATATTGGGGGTACAAGCTATATTCCTTTACATATTCCATCGTCTTCTCAACTTGTTCCTTCAAATGATTTGTTTACCTAACTCTAGTGGTCCTTCGAGTTGGAGTTAGACTGTAAGCCATGTCCTTCTTGCGTCTACTAAAACTTTAGTATCACAAGGCCAAGTGCCTCCTTCTGTGTAAGTGGGTCATGTACCTACTTCCATATTGTCTCATGGAGTATCTCATGGAACATCTCATGGTCCATCTTGCAGAGCTTCCCATATACCTAACTATGGACCATCTCATGGTCCATCTTAAGGAATGTCTCGTGGACCATCTCATGGTCTAGCCTATGGAGCTTCCCATCAACCTTCTTATGGATCATATTACAAACAAAACTATCAACCATATGGGTATGGATATCAACAACCCACTTACTCTTCTAACTATGGATTTGTAGCACCTCATAATCAAGGTACTTCGCATTACAATGCTTCCATGCAACCCTTCATGGGTCATATGGGAGGAGTTTATTATCCCATTGGCCAACGCCATTGTTTCTATAGCAATCAACCTTATCTAAATCAATCCTATCAGGGAGCATGGCATAGACCAGCTTAACCTAGGCTCCCCTTCCTTGCGACCTTGAGATTGACAAATGACCCTATGTCTCATGATCTGGCATGGACGACAATTCCTACTAAGCTTCCTTCAGAAATTCCCAAATTCAAAGGTAAGGCTAGTGAATATCCTGGTGAACATGTCACAACCTTCCACATTTGGTTCTCTTCTAATTCCTTAACCGATGATTCCATTCATTTGAGGCTATTTCAAAGCACCCTCATGGGTCCTACAGTGAATTGGTATATAGAGTTACCGGGGGGGACCTATACTACATTTGATGACCTTTCCATGAATTTTCTCAATCATTTCCATCTACCAATATGTTACAACGCCGGTACCAAAATTTTGTTGACCTTCTAGGAAGATAAAGCCATGCATATTTCGGATCATATGCAAGAGTGGCATAGACAAAAATAATTAATTAAAGCCTTATACCGCCAGAGTTTCTTCTAGAGTGGATCCTCAAGTCATTGTTACCTTACATCGTGAATTATGTTTCTACGTCCGGAGTTCAAAATGAGGACCAAGCTATTTTTAGGGCACAAGAGTTGGATTTGATCTACGCTCAATCCAGACTCTTGTATAAGATTATATCGAATGCTCCAAGATCCAATTTTGACCCCGAGATTAAACTTGGGCCACATGCCAATGGTATTGTTGGCTCCACAAGTACCAAGCATGCAGACTCGGTTATGAAACAAGTGAGAAAGTTATCGCTTAACCAACCTGCATCGGTACAAGCCATGGTTTCATCTCAACCTACCCAATTGGCGAGTGTGCTTTTAGTGCAAATGTCGAAGCTGAAAGGAAACTAGTAGCCTGGAAGGAATAAAAAGAAAGGAAAAAATAATCATAAGGGTGGGAATAAAAATGAAAATGGTAATAATAATGACAAGAACACAAAAAATGTTGGGGGGGACAAGCACCCTAAGCATAAGGTGAAGTTTCCTTGTAAGTTGTGTAAGGACAATCACGTCACTCACTTGTGCCCTTGTATGGAGGACACCTCGAAGTTCATAGCACAGGGCCCAGCTGTGTTTACTAATCCTTTACCTAATAATCAAAATATGAACTCAAGGACCATTGATCCTAGTTGTGCATTTGGTGGAACTCAAAACCCATTGGAGGCCACTAGTGGTCACGGTTGCATCAACATGGTGATCTCTACTAAAGTTGTGATGCGTGCAAAATATTATGGTTCATCACAACCAGAACTTGGGAAAGAACTCGATCCACCCGAGAGCTCTTTGCGATATGAAAATCCTACGGATAAACCTGAAGTTCCACCTCGCATTCCTAAGGGATTCTTGAAGCGATCGGGGCATAATACTAATGCTCGAGCTTCCTAGAGCTATTCAGTTGTTGAGGATTTGGGCTAGACTCCTTTTGTGATGTCTGCATTAGAAGTGCTTCAAACTTGTCCTCTGTAGATAAATAGCTTGCTGTATACTCTTGGGGTTAGTGATGATAGCTCTTTTTCCATAATCAAATTTGAAACTCATGGAATCCAGCCTCACTTTCCTTATTACGTGTCTCTTTTGATTTATGTAGAGTGTCTCAACAACACCATCATGTGTATCATTATTGATGAAGGCATTGTCGCTTCTGTTATGTCTTTGTCTTGTTTGAAGGGTTTAGGTTATCCCACGTTGTCTCAGTCCACCAATATGTTGACTGATTTTGATGGAAGGTCGTTTCAGTCGCACAGTATACTCCCTTCTCTAGATGTCCAATTAGGAGGCAATCTATTACGATCGAGGTCGAGGTGGTTGATGCACCCCTTGACTACAATATTTTGCTAGGTAGAAACTGGATATACAGTATGCAAGCTCTAGCCTCTTCCCTTTTCTTAGTGGTTTGATTTTAGTTTAATGGGAAGATCGTTACTATTGATCAAAAGTATTTCCAGAATCCAAGTGTAAACGCATCATCAGGAGCTTCTATCCCAATTATCAATCATTCTCAGTTGGCAACTGAGAATGTGGGTGTGGGTATGTATCCTTCTCTCATGGGAACCTTTAGTTGTCCTGTGCTCATTCTTATGATTGGTTCTAGTCTTGGTGGGGATTCATCCTAATCGAATTCCGTATCCTTTCACACTACTCATATGGAGGATCTTTGGATTCTTCCTTCACCGAGTACTTCGAGTATGCCTATCGAGACAGACGTGTCATTTCCTGCAACAATGGTGGTGTATCATGCGAATCTTGATCATGTTGTAGAGCCTAGTCCTTCCTCTTCGCGGATGGAGGAGGAGGACCCTTATGTGCTGACTGCATGGGAAATAGATTCATATCACTCTCACGACTTCCTTGATGATTTTTTTCTGTTAGATGAAGCTATTGTTGAGGCCATGTCTGGAATTGAACAACCTTGGGAAGAGTTGCACCATATATCGTATTTCCTTCCTAAGCGTTTAGAGTGTGATGACTTTAGGGTGATTGTAAGCAAGAAATTTTGTATCCCCATGGTCCCATTAAGCTCCCGTGGTCAAATGGATGAAGGGAACATGGATAACCTATCACCAACGATTCCTATCAACATTTCTTATGATCATGGTAAGATTGAGAACGTCTACATTAAGGACAATTATTCCCCTGATGAGATTAATGAGTATACCGATCTAGTTAAGGAGTTTCATGATATTTTTGCTTGGTTATATGAAGAAATTCCAGGTATAGACCCTCATATTGTCGAGCATGAAATCAAGACTTATCCGGATACAAAGCTGGTTCGACAACGTTTGCATGCCGTAAATCCAAGAAAAGCACCCGCCATTAAAGCAGAAATAGAAAAACTGCTCAAAGTTGGTTTTATTCATCTCGTTCCCTTGACGGAGTGGGTTTCAAATCCCATTTCAGTAGATAATAAGTAGGAAGCGATCTGCATATGCACTGATTTTCGTGATTTAAATCGATACTGTCCTAAAGATAATTTCCCTACACCATTAATTGATCAAATTTTTGATGAGTGTGCGGGAAGTGAGGTATTTTATTTTATGGATGGCTTTTCTAGATATAGTTAGATACAAATTAAGCCCGAATATTAACATAAGGTCGCATTTATTTTTCCTTGGGGAAATTTTGCATGTCGGAAGATGCCCTTTGGCCTTAAAAACGGCGGAGCTACGTTTCGGCGGGCCATGACCTTAATATTTCACGATCTTAAAAATATTATTGAAGTTTATTTGGATGGTCTCGCTACTCACTCTTGTTTGAGAGTGTTTCATCCTTACCATTTGTGATTAGTGTTTGAAAGATTCTGTCATTATCAAGTTCATTTAAATCCTCATAAGTGCATCTTTTGTGTGAAAATTGGTCGTTTACTAGGATTTATCATATCTAAGAAGGGTATTAGAGTCGATCCCTTGGAGGTTGAGGCAATACTTCAATTGTCTCCCCCACATAACATTCGACACATTCAATGTTTACAAGGTATGGTGAACTTATTATGAAGGTTCATGGTCAATTTTTCCAACTTGACTAAAGTCTTCATGCATTTGTTGAAGAAGGACACCCCTTTTTACTGGGATGAGCGGGCCCAGAAGTATTTCGATGCTCTTAAGAAAGCCTTATCAATGGTCCCCAAGCTTAGTCCACCAGACTATAGCCATGACTTTTTTATTTATGTGGTCACGTCTCAGGAGACGATTGGTATGGTATTGGTTCAAGAGGATGAGGAGCTCCATGATCATGTCATATATTATTTGATCTAAAACCTTATTGATGTAGAACTTCGTATCCCCATGTGAAGAAGCTAGCCTTAGCCACCATTCATGCGGTTCAATGTTTGAGACATTACATTCTCCTTCACCAAACTTTGGTCATAGCTCACATCAATCCATTTCAGTTCGTCCTCACTAAAGGATGATTAGGGGAAAATACAATAAATGGATTGTGATTTTGCAAGAGTTTGATCTCGAGTTCGTTTCGGCGAAATTGAAGAAATTGTCAATCTTTGCTGAGCTCATATCAGATTTCCCAAATTTGGATGAAGAAGAGGTTTATGAATATTCTTTTGTCAATGAGCATATATTCCTCATCTCAAGTGCAAACCCTTGGTATAGAGATATTATCATGTATTTGCAAACATTGAAGGTCCCTACTCACCTCTCACGGGATGAGCAATGACAACTACGTCACGTAGCAAATAAATACCTCATAGTGGATGATACTTTGTACCACTATGGGGTGGATCCATTTTACGTCATTGTTTAACTCATGATGAGGCTGAGGTTGTGCTTAATGATTGCCATGAAGGGGCATGTGGTGGTCATTTATCTGGGCTTTCTATAGCCCAAAAAATATTTAGAGCGGGCTATTTTTGGTTGTCCATCTATAAGGATTGCGTTAATGTGATCAAGAAGTGCCACCCTTACTAGGTGTTTGCATGTAATATGTGCTCACATCTTGCCCATTTGCATCTTATTGTCATTGTCGGTCCCTTCACCAAGTGAGGGCTTGATTTTATGGATTGCAAACCATCTTCGACTGGGGGGAACCATGATATTATTGTGGCTATCGATTAATTCACAAAATGGGAAGAGGCTATGCCCACAATTAAATACGACGGTGAGACAGCCACACATTTTGAATTTAACCATATTATCACCTGGTTTGGCATTCCGAGAGATATTTTCATTGACCATAGCAAGCACTTTCATAACAAAATGATGGAAGAGTTGGCTTCTGAGTTAGGATATAAGCAAGAGCACTCCTCTTCTTATTACCCTCAAGCAAATGGACAGGTTGAAGCAGTGAATAAGTTAGTTAATTCCATTCTCCAATGAACCATCGCACAGAGCAAGAATAATTGGCATATCATGTTGTATCCTTCTTTGTGGTCCTATAGAACCGAGGTCAATACTGCCACCAATTTTTCTTCCTATCAGCTTGTGCATGGGTGGATTCAGTATTACCGGTTGAATGCAAAATCCCTTCTTTGAAGCTAGCTATGGAGATTTTACTAGAGAATTCTGCATTGGAAGAACATTTGGTCCACTTAGAGCAGCTTGATGAGCAGTGACGAGATGCCCGAGTGGCTCTTGAGGTTAACAAGCGTCGCATTAAGGTCCAATATGATAAGTTTGTCTATCCTAGGAGGTTTAGTGAAGGTGACTTGGTCCTTTTGTGGGATCAAGCTAAGGAACCCTTGTGGGAAGGAAAGTTTAATCCCATGTGGCATGGTCCTTACATGGTTAAGCGTGTCTTAGAGAAAGGCACCTATGAGCTGGTTGATTATGAAGGGACAACCTTAGAAGAGCCTAGAAATGGTCTCCATCTCAAAAAACACTATGCATGATCTTCAGCCAGGGCTGATTTTTGTATACTATTGTACAGATTTTCATTGCATAGTTAGGTTTGCTTATGGTGATCGGGTTTGTTGATTAGCTATCGTTTGTTATGGCAGATGCCAATGGATTCTTTTGTTTACATAGGATTTGCTGATTGTACTAGCCGCCACACTCAAAACTCAGCTTCGGATGCTTGGGTGATATATACTCCTATGGTTCAAGTATTGCATTCAAGAGGCATATGCTTATGGCCTTCGTCAAACAATGTTTCTAAATATAGTGTCCTTATTGAGTTATTGCCTTATGCCATTTCACATGGTGTTCATTCTCTTGAGGTACGTCTTGATTCGCAGTTAATGGTTTTACAACTTAATGGCTTGTATCGTATTGGGGATCCAACATTATTATGAAGATTCTTGCGTGTTAGATTGCTAAAATGGAAATTTGAGAGTATAACATGCATTCATGTTCCAATAAATTTTAATCAAGTTGTTGATTCATATGCTAACTATGTGTTAAATTGGTGTTTGTTTCATAGACCATAAGCATTTCACAAATGCATTTTACACATGTAAATAGAATAATAATCAATCATCATAAATATTTTTTGTTAGTTCAAAAAAGGTGATGCCATAATACATAAGTGTCATATACAAAATTGGGGCTTCCGAGCCACCAAGATATACTACACGGTCATAAAAAAAATAGACACCCATGTCTCTAATCCTGAGGTGGAGGAGGGTACTGATCATGGTAGCACACCATAGCTCTAGCTAGCCGGCAAAAAAATAAAACCCATGCTCGTGTTACCCCAACCACTTGGTGCTACATGGCCTTAGGAAAACCCTCGACTTGCGCCATGGGTACTCTATGTGTCAATCAATAAAAGTTTGTGTGAATGCTATGGAGCGTTCGCTCTGCATCCGCACCCATGATCTCATCACCTCTTCCCCTCCATCGATGATGAGGAAATCCATCTTTCCATCATGGTCCTACATCTACATATACATGACAGAGTGTCACTATGTCTCGTCACACCATAAACATGTCTTTTGATTTCATATATCAAAAAACACAAAAAAATTATATAATTCAAAAAATTAAAAGTGGGTTTGGGATTCGTTACCTATGTCTCCATAATCCACTCATGGTGGTAGGGGCATGTCTGGGTCTCCACGAAAGTCAATCCCTGCATACAAGTAGTCATCTATGGTGACGATTTGTTTCTGCCACCATGGAAAGAAATTTGTTGGGTAGGGGTTAGCCACCCTTCCACCTCCCAGTCTATGCATGACATCTGCCCAGCGTTGCTGAGATGGATCTCGGACTCCATGTGGAGCAATTTCTACTCTGGGGCTTACTCCTAGAACCTGCTCAAAACAAGAATGTGCTCAGTATGATTCCAAACCCGAAGTTCTGTACCCTACCCATCTTGCAGTCACTAAGCTATTGTTTCATGTTGCTCAACAGCGTAGTACTCCAGTCATATATTGTAGGCCGCATACACTCTACTACATAGAACATCATTGGTCATGAGGCATAGTGGAGTGATTCCAAACCTGCAATCCTACCTAATGCCAAGAGTATGTCTTTCATCCCCAGAATGTGAATCGAGTTTGTCAGGATTTTACTCCCAACCTTCTCTATATTTGGAAGGCAGTACACAACTGTGTAGTCATGTATATTCAACCCACCTCTTGGCCCACAAGATTGGAGGTTCACCACCTCCCCTTGTCAGTACAAACTTGTGATGAAATATATGTCCTCAACCTTAATGTTGAGTGACATCCCATCTATTTGAAAGGTTTCAGACTCTGGATCCCAGTAATCTACCAGCAGTTGGAGTAGTCTTGGTTTTTCCCTCAAGATTCCAAGACACCAAAACTTGTATAAGCCACATTCCCATAATGCTTGTTAAACCATGAGGTCAGCTTGAACATCTTCCTCAACATTACCATATTCCCTCTCTCTCCACTCTAGTACCATCCTGCATAAAAAAACACAATTTTTTATCATTATTTTCCCATCAAAATCATGTTTACGGCCCTATACACGACTATTTGCAAAACAGCCGCGTATGTACGCAATTTTCATGGCATTTTTCATGTATGGTCAGCCTATATGCAGAAAGAGGCCCAATATCCGCGCGGGCCGAAATTCCCAAGTTGGGATGGCCTAAAAAATTAAATTGACCATGAAAATTTAAAAATTTTATATCAAAATTGAAGAGAGGGGCAATGGAATTTACCTAGATCAAACATGGGGGGATTCCACCGGATGATGCTCCTGGAATTCACTTGTGAAGTTCTGGACTCAAATGCACTATAGTGGGTAAAAATTCAAAATGGTATGAAAATTTCTAATTTTTCATTATTTTATAGAAAAATTTTGAAATTTTTACCCACTTTCTATAGTTTTTTACCCTTTCTTATCATTTTGGACCGTTTGAACTAATTTGATGTTGTAGGATCCCATTTTGAGTGCGGTTTGACCATATCTTTGACCCGTTCGTTCCTATTTCAGGTATTATGTCTAAACTAGCATATAGGTTAGGTTTTCACATCCACTTGCATTTTGTATAGCCTTATGACCGTTTCATCTTAACCCTAGGTATGAACCCATTCCATCTTATCACAAAACCTTCTTGTTGCTTTTAGAAGTGACTTTATGCGAATGGTAGAGCTTTCCCATACATGGGTACTCTAGTTAGATCCTGTATTGCATTTGGTGCCCATGCCGACATTTCTCCTTTAGGGTGTGGGAGTCCTTTGTATAGTACCACCATGACTTTGAGCAAGAGCTTCATACTCTTCTTGAACTTTATGTTGGCCATTCCCCCAGGAATCCCTTGTATATGTCAAGTTGTAATTGCATTATCATGAGTTTCGCTTTCCTTATTGAGCCTTATGTTGGCTTCCCTAACTTTGATTATTAGCCATATAGCCTTAGCTTGTCTCATGTCTAGCCAAGAAGAGTTTTTTTTCATATCTTTTGCAACTTGATTCCCCATATTTTACTGAGAGGGGAATTTCCCCCAAGTTTCATTATCCTACACATGTTTCCTTGCATTGAGCATAGGTATGTTCCGCTACTTGGAACTAGTTTGTTTGAACCTTGACACTTGTCTCCTCCTAGATTTGTAACTATAAATCACTTTTATTCTTTTTTAAGCTTTTCAAAATATCTGAAAAAGCCCAAAAAAATAAAAAAAACCAAAAATTTAGACAAGAAAGATGTTATCTTTGGAAGCAGCCGAGTCGTGTCGCCTTCGAACAAAGCACTGTATATCGCATCTGTTGGTTGGGTTATTAGTTTGACTTTAGGAGATATACTCATTACTCTAATTTTATCGCCACTTACTGGTTAAGCTTCCAGTCCCTATGGAGCCTCTGTTGATGCCTCTTGTGCAATAGAGATGTCCCATTTTTCATATCGAGTCCATGTTGCCTATCCTCAATCACCATTTTCCTTTATTCTCTTGTTCGAAGGAAGTTGAAGCCTGAGTCGTCCATTCCTCAGTTGTCTTGACTTTGCATGTCGGCCATTCCCGGTACTGGTACTGGTTCATGCACATCTTGTTCAATTTCTTCTATATTATACAGCACTGTTGAGTACCTGTTATACATCTGATTGGCACCTCTCCATCCGAGTGCTGACATCCCTCAGGTCGGCACACAAAAGGACACTTATGGATTGAGGTTTGCCTGTTTTCATTATACCTTGGTTGATGATGAAATACATTACCTATATGCCCAGCTGGTTACTTTGCTATTTTGAGATTTTGACTGCATGCGCGACTATCTCTATTGGCATCTCGCGCATATGCGCGAGTATTATGTCCAGCAGGTTGCGCATATATCTATGCGCGGGTTGCTCTTGTACAGAGACGCGCATGATGCGCGGGTTGCTTTACTACATACCCGCGCATATCTTCCTCAAAATT